>VZTH01010380.1:109493-212833 GCA_013397815.1 Aleadryas rufinucha
CCCCCAACTGGAATGCTCTGAAACTGTGTTTACACATGCTAGTTAAGGATGCCAGGTGTTCCCCAGAGTCTCACATTCATTTATGCTCAGAATACTCAAGCTCCTCTCAGCATAGCTTCCCCTTTTACCTTCTGTCGCTGCTGAATGTTGCTCATTGTGTCTGGCTGAAACTCCAGCTTGTCTGTTCGACAGAGCTTCCAGTATAAAATAATAACGATCAGGAGCACCACAGCAACTGGGACTGCCACCCCAACAATAATCCAGAGGTTGCTATTCTGTGTCTCTGAAGTGGACTCCTTCATCTTCTCCACAGCTGTAAAGTTAAAAGGAAGACAGCAATATTATGTGGTTATGTTTTAAACTGAGGGCACTTCAATGTTATGTATTTTTATGTTCTTGTAAATGCTAATTAAGGAATTTATCAGAAACCAGCTGCACATCACAGGAAATGTCATACCACTGTAAGTTAAGGTATGTCATGCTCAGGAAGCATGGGGCAGGAGATTGCTTGTCCTGGCCCACCTTCTGAAGACCTGTGCTTAAAATACTAATGAAAATGCACTTCTGCCACATCATCCTGTAACCCAAAACTAAGCTGACATAGTGAAATGGGTCTAAAAAAAAAAAAGACTCTACCACTAGCAAAGGTAAGATGGACTTTCCAACACTGCTGCCTGTTTCCTGCTTTAAGCAGTACTATCAGCTGCCTCTTTTCTAACATTTTGTCATCATAATCAATTTGACCCTCCCCCCACCAAGGTGTATAGTTCTGCATTGTTGATTACTTTTTTTCTTCTCTCTGTTTCATTGTCAGTGTGTGAGATCCTTTAGCCCCAAAGGGAAAACAAAACTGCTGGAAAGTGTAATCAAACAAGTCATTCTTGTAAAAAGTAAACTGAAAGAAATGAAAAAACTTTCATTTGCTCTATTTTTGCATAGTGGTTACATGTGGGACTAAAAACCATACCAATAATACATTTCTGGTCAAGCTGATGCACTTGCTAAAAATGATGTTTTCAAGTTAAAAAGAGTAAAGTACTTCTATTTTTTCTATATATCATTTTATTAGTAGCTATTCTAATGATGAGCCTAGAGCTTTAAAGAACATATAATTCTTATATTTTATACATCTAACAGCTCATTTATGACATTATGTTTTCTGGTATAAAAATAACCTTTTCTTGGTCTAGTTTCTTCCAATAAAAGCATTTAAAGATTTCTGTGACTCTATGACTCTTAAATTTTTAATGTCAGGTCAAATATAACAAGTTTCAACATGCACAGCAAGCTATAAACACTTCATGAAGTTTGTTCAACATTTATCGTTTTTGTAAAGAGAATTTATTCGTGCAACTTCTTTCACTTCTGTCTAACCAGCATTACAGTCCCTTAATGGATATTAAGGAGATGTATATGAGCTACTGACCTATCTGTACACAACTGTTTTAATGAGGGACAAAATTTAGAAACACATACAGATGGTAAAATTATTTTTCTTTTCTTTCTGCAGAGAATTTTAAATATCAGACACATGCTTGTTCTGTTGGCAAAATACCCTGTGGTACCATGTAACTCATGCCTCCATATTGCACAGAAATGAGAAAAGGTAATTAAGCATTCATACCAATGAGGTATTTTGCAGATCACACCTGTCTGTTCCTAAGATACTTTTAAATTCCTTTCCTAATTGTAAGATGGAATTTTGAGTAGGTACTCTGTCTTGCTACTTACTGAAAATTATTTATATATCAAGCCTCCTGAACAAAGTAATTATATTACTTTATATGACCTATCCTATTTATTCTGATGTATACCTAGTAAAAAAATCACATTACTTTTATATTATATTCATTAGAAGATCATATTACTTATATAATACTGATGGACAAACAATTAAAACCGAAGTCAATCATATTCAATGGAGGAAATAAATGCCCCAACTACCATTAGTGTACATCTTTCACAGAAGTAGTAATTCAGACAAAAAAGCAGTGACTTGTGTTAAACTTCACTGCCATTACTCAGCTAAAGGGAACACCCATTTCACACCAACACCCTCCCATCTCACAACTGTGTGTTTGTGCAAGCTCCTGGGCAAGATAAACTGTAAAGAAACACTGGACTAGCAGGAGGAGATGAGAATGGCAGGAAGGTCTTTAGTCAGCACAGTACTTTCCCAGCACAAGCATGGAGTGAATGCAGTGAGGCTTGACTTAAGGACCCTGTTGCAACCCTAAGCTCAGCAGGGTCTTCAAGAAGCCAAACAACACCGCGTAGCTCACTGCAAGGCTGCTAAGACTGATTTCCTCAGGAGTGTCAAAGCTGCAGCACTCCAAGAACTAAACACTGCAGCAGTGGGCACTGTGCAGTGCCATAAGCTCCAAAGCTGAGGACACCCTTCCTGTTTGCCTTTGCTGGCACCGACGTGGATTTGACAGGGCTTACGCTGTGCAACGCTGCCTTCAATGCGGTATCCAAGGATGATTGCAGCCCGCTGGATATCGACTCTGTTCATCAGGTCTGAGCACTTCAGAGCACTCAGTCTCTCCCCATCTTGGTCCTCCACGAAATAGATCAGCTCCACGGGGTTATCAACACCAACTAACCGTGACACATTCACAATCTGAAAAGAAATTGCAAAGCTTTTACGTTTTAAGTTGTATTTATTTGGAGCTCCCATACATTTGGTCTTATAGTCCATACTCTCTCTCCCCTGTTATAACAGAAAGGAAAATTTCAAGGGAAGTGATCCCTTGTATAATACATTTTTATGGCAAACCTTTCCTTTTGCCCTCCACTTGTATCATAAGAATGTATAGATCTGGTAAGTAAGAGAGCTGCTTTCACTCTAAAGATGCCAACACTGTGCCACCCCAGAAGCCTCGGCTGCCTTTAGCAATTGCTGGTTAGAAGAAGTGTGATGGCACTTTTCTCTTCTCCAAATACCTACTCTAACTTTGATTTGTTATTCATAACACACACACCTCTTTGCTCCAGTTTTTCTAAATGTTAAGCAGCTACACAGGCGAATATTCTGTTAGCATCAAATAAAACTCTTTGCTCTGATTCAACTTAAGCACTTGCACAGCCACCTTCATCCTCCAAACAGCTCCCTTTGGCATCCACCTTCCTTCAGGAAGGAATGTATTTGACGCTGTGGGAAGCAATTCTTCCTACCTACATCTAAAGACATTAATAATCAAAAGAATGCATGCTATGAGGAAGCCCTGTAGATACTCTCTAACCACCAAACATCTACATTGCATATGAGAACCACGTAACTTGGAATTCCTGTAAAATTACATCTTTTTATATAACAACTCTCCTCTCTTTAACCATCTACCGTGTAATGGTGAGCTCAAATAAGAATTAGGACAAAAAATAGTAGGTGGTATTCTGTCATGACTTTTTTCTTTAAAAAGAGTTTGAAGGGCTCTGGAAGGAATTGACATAAATAGAGCAATGTATTTTGCTTCCTTCAAAATTATCGTTCTGCTATAAAGTACATATTTAATGAATTATAATATCAGAAACTGCCCATAGGCCTAAAATAAAGCAAACACACAAATGTTTGCATGTCTGAGGCTTACAAAAGCAAAGCTTTGTATTGTTTTCTTTCCTAGTTTCCAACTAAACAAATCATGTTGAAGGAAAGAAGTGCAATTTCTAGCTCAACAGGAATGATGTTCTGGTTCTGGGGAACAGCAACTCAACATGTCCTAAAAAAGCATCTCCCAGGAATGGTAACAGCAAGATATGTGTGTGTATATATATATTTAAAAAAAAAAAGAGGGGGAAAAAATGAAACAAGAGAAAGCACAATTGTCATAAAAGTCTTCTAGGACAAATCAACTGAAAGCAAAGAATAATCTTCAGTGTCAGCCACATTTGATGTAAGAAACAGAACATCTACAAATAATAGAGCAGAAAAATGTGCAGATCTCTGAAACACAGCAAGAGCTGCTAACAGGACCCATTAAACGATGCTACTGCTCATCTGAACACCCTTCACTCTTCTGCCAGCTAAGGGGCAACCAACCCCTGACTGAAGGTAACCAAACAGCATCAATAAATAAGGTTTCAACACACGTATTTCAGCAGCTGTAAAGCTGAATCTGGCTTCATGGACTTCAAATATACAATTAGTTAACAAATGCCCACAGCTTCATATTATGTCTGCTTCAGCTGGGTTGCCACAGCCTGGTTTCAGTGCACAGAGCAGCAGGGTGTACAGACTGGTATCTGCTTCCAGCATGGATGAAACCTTCCCAAACAGGACTTAACTCACATGGAGGGTCAGGGAGTTGAAAGCCACGTGGGACTGGAAATCAATGGGTTCTTTGTTTTAATTTTATGAAATCCCTCTGTGCATAGCAAAGCCACAGAACCAGAGAAATTCAGAAAATTCTCAAACTGAACTGTCATATATTTTATGGCCAGTGAAGCATCCGAGAAGCACTATAATTATGTGTGTTACACACATCAGGTAATGGTCCCAAGCTGACTGAACGGGATAACCAAGGAACTTCTCCACAGCTGCCTTTAGAAAAGGCAGAGGGTAAGAAGGACAAGACTCCAGTGCAAGTTGTCACAACTGAAACTGTACAAATTTTAACACAAAATTAAAAAGAACAGCATATGTCTCCCTAAGCTGAGGAACAGGGATGAGTGAGAATGGTGAGAGTGGAGATAGGAAGAAGTAGCTGGAGGTATTTCAGCACAGTATAGAGAACATGGGAACAAGCACGGTAAAGTTCAGTGGAGGTGCAGACTAGTGCTGATGAACTAAGCTCACTATTTCAAGTTAAGTTTTATGTGAAATAATTCATTCTGAATACACAGTATTTTATGACTGTTCACACCATACAGAGAGAAGCTGCAGATAAAATTTCAAAACCATGGGGAGATAGTTATGGATTTCTATTCTGGGAAAGCTGATGACTAGCAGGGTAGTCTGGAAGCAAATACAAGACACTTAGACTTGTACATAAACACAGTAACTGTGACAATAGCATTACCTCAGTTTTCATCTCTGTCACACTGATTCACTGAATTTTATTTATTGATTGTTTTAAGTAGCCTCTGAGTTTGCTGCAACAGAGGAAACAGCATACTGGGGCTGAACTGTTTTAAATCTGGTCATGGAATTGAGGTACACAGTCACTGTGCCTATTTTTTATAGAGCTTCTGTGTTCTAAGTTTTGCGACACATGGTTCCAAATTATACTCTTTGTGCAGCTTCAGACTGGTTTAGTCTCTGTCCTTGAGATTGCTAAGAATGCAAGCAGAGACAAATGCTATTTTCCAGGCATCCAGCAAAGCAGCCCACATGTAAGGAAGCATTTAAGCACTTTACATTTNTTGATTTGTGCATTTAACCTCCACAGAGGAAAGGCTTAACTGTGTTCAGGTGTCAGTAAATTTAATTTAAAAAGTGTTTTCAAGTGAATATCATAGGTCAGTGAACAGAGTTGCCTTGGTAACAAAATCTAGTTCGTAATTTTAAGCAGGGAAATACAAGTGGTAGGGAAGCTCCCAAGGCATTCTCACAGTCCCAGCCAGCCAGTGGGATGTCCCGGTCAGCAATCCCCACTGGAGCAAGGAACCCCTGGGTGAACTGTTTCAGGGTCTCAAAGTCATGAGCACTACTTAGAAACAAGCAGATATGCACATACAATCTCCAAAGCTTGTGCATGAGGATTAATTTCCTTTCTTTGCTTCATTCATCACCTTGGGAAAAAAATAATCTAAAAAGATCCTGTTTCTGTCTTATTAAAAGTAGGATTTTAGTGTCTGGGCAATTAATTCAAGCTGTATTGTGGTTTGGATAGCACACAGAGGTAGGAACAGGCTGTGAGCAACCAGACAGAGGGGCGAGCTGCTGCCCAGGACGGCCGCTGGAGGGGCCAAAAGCCTCAGAGGAAAAGGTGAGGCAGCAGCAGTGCCCAAAGGTTTTATTTATAAACCTAAAAACTCATAGCAAGACAGGCTTTCCTCAGACAGGAGAGACACACAAGCTCTCAGCAGAAAAACAAGAGAACTAATCTCTGCCTTAATGAAAAGCTCAATTCAGTCATTACATTCCCTCATAGCTGCTACTTCCTCACACATATTGCAACTAAAATGCTGCCTAAGATGTTACTTAAATCAGAACACTCCTTTTTGTTTCATTTACTAGGATCATCTCTTCACTTTCCATTAAGTTCAAAGGACCAAGAATGTTGAAATGAAGGAAAATTATTTTTTTTTTTAATTAGCTGCTAGTATATTTTTAAACTACAATTAAGCCATTTACTTCCTAAAAATGTAATGAGAATTATTACAGCAAACTATTGACAAAATATAGCACAGGTCTCTGAGGATGCAATGCAAACCACATTAAGCATGTACCTTCAAATTTGCAGCAACAGAAGATGCATATTGAAAATATGTATGACTTACTCTATGAAACATTAATACAACATCACACAAAAATCAGTGGAACTATCAGAAGTGTAACAACCAGGTGTGAGGCTTCAGAGGGGTTTTTGTACATAATGGTTACAGGCTTTTTTCTCTTTTTATCATGGAGTGCCACCTGTTAACAGCACAGACAGTCAAACAGGAGGGGAAAGCCTGCTATTTGGGTAACCTCCAAAGCTCTTCTTCAGAATGTCTAGGTTTAAAGCATAATTTTTAACATTCTTAGGTACTAACACATGCCTTTAGAAATGAAATCTAAACCTCACAAGGTACCATTTCTATTTCCTGAGCATGTGAAAGGAAACTAATACGCCTGCAGTAACATTCACAAATAATTGCTTCACCTCCTGACCTGCAGTCCTGATTTTCCACAGAGCTTAGAAATGTCACATTTCAATACACTATAAATATATTTCACCTCAGGAAAAACTCTGGTCTATAGGGTCACAACACAAGTGAAATGTGAGTCTAAACTTTAATGGATATATGCATGTTCTGTTAATAAAACTATGCAACACTTTTTTTGCTGGCAGCTTTTGTTCTTATTTTCACTTCATTGTGCTCTACTATCATAGCAGTCACTGATTTGTGTGCAAGAAATATATATGGGAAAATCTGAATATAAAGCACAAGAAACATTAGCACTCCCAGAAGACACAAACACACTTCAAACAGAGCTTATAAACTTGGCTATGAGGGACAGAATTAACAGCAGTAAAAGGTTAACAGCAGATGCCTATGGACAAGATCCTCAGCTAACAGGGGAACACCCTTGAAAGAAACCATCCTTCACTCTGGAGCCCACTACCAGCTGCATCAGTCCAGCTGCACACAGCAGCCTCTCAGGCTGTCCTCACCTGCCACACACCTGAACATCCTGCCAAGGAAGCTACCAAGCTGCTGTAGCACCTGCAGGTACCCGCTGTTCTCATCCCAGAAAGCAGAGCACCCATCACACACCTCACTGCAAGGTCTCTCTTCAGCCTCCCTTCTTCCACATCTCCTTTACTTACAGTTCTAACCCTACCTGAAAGTGTGGGCTGAGAGCACCTGGAGAAGCCCTGTGATGGTAAGATGTGCTGATTGTAACTAATAGAAGCCTCCTCTGCCCAAAGACAGCATTGGCAGGCTCCTTGCACTAATTAGGTGGCATAAACGAGCAGCACTGCTGTCTGGAACACGAGCTGCAGACCTCATCTTATGTCCCAGTAAGGAATACAAAGTCAAAAGAAAAATGCTGTATTTTCACTTCCCAAAATACTACTCTCTATCTAAAAAGGATGTGCCCATAATTTTGTGCATGAAAAGATAAATTACCTGAGCTTTATTGCGCAAAGTCATAAAACTGTAATCTAAACATACACATTTTATAGGCTGTGGTATCCTTGCTAGCAACATAAGGAATATTTGTTTAATTTATATGCAAAGGGAGGAGAAAGGCATAATGAACAAAGTGCACTGAGAGGTGTTGGGAATAGAAGATCTGAAGCAGACACCTATTTGCAGCAATTCAAAGCTGTACAGAAGAAAAATAAAATAAAATCTCCATTACTGAAACAGATGTTTCTGAGACAGGAAAACAGAAGTAAGAATATCCCAACATCTGGAAATTTAAGTGGTGGCAAAAACTGTAGGATTAAATTAAATAAAGACAATAGATCTGAAATGCAAAAAGGGCATCTGGGAGGTAAACCAACTGTCAATGAATTAGCTGGAAAAGGTAATTTTTAAGAAAATGAGCCATTAAAAAGTACTTTGGCTTTCAGATTGTTGAATTGACTAAAAAGAACACATCAGAATTTCAAACTTTAAATTAAATATCCAAGTCTTCTTGGACTTTATGTGAATAAATCCACCTGTGACAAACCTCTAAAGCAGCACTGGAATCCAGATAACAAAAGTTCCTATGTGTGGAAAATTTGGCATGATTAATCATTTTTACCTGAAATCCAACCCTGTGACCAGGAGTACTGTGACAAATAAGATGTTAAGGGGTAGAACGTACTACTCTGCTGCTGCATCAAGCTGCACATGATTCTATTTTGTATTTCTACACCACTACCAAACCATCACAGAGAATTGTGAAGTAGCTGTCCCAGCAGATCAATTTTTTCAGATGATCATCCTGTCTCCTTTTGCTAGGCACCTTGTGTAAGCCAAACAAGATATAACATTTTTATAATACGATGTTGGTAAAATAATTTGCCATGATGTTTCTAAGAAGCCAACAGAAATTTTTAGTAGGCACTTAAAATATTCAGTTATTTGCATTTGTTATGTTTAGCCTAAAAGACAAGAAGAACCCTGGTTTGAGGTGTAAAACACAAGTATCATCAAATAGCTGAATGTGACACACGCTTTTGAGTTATATTTCTCAACTCAAAACCTGGACAATGTTAACTTATTCAGTAATTTATTACGCTTTATTTTTCCATCCTCTGATTTTGAGCTCTTAATACCTGCACAATGTTGCTGCCTGCAAAACTGGCCCGTCTCCATATCCGCCCTCTGACCAAAGCCTCGTTTAACAAGTGAGCGAGTTTCCGCTCCATCTCAGCCCGAAACACTTCCTCCTGAATTCGCTGGTCCACGACGCCCAGGAGAACTGCATGGCACAGAAAGCAACCCAAGAAAGCAAATTCATTAGTAAAACTTCTCAGTGTCTTATCCTCAACTTCAGTTACAAGCTTTGAGTCGCCCTGTGACAGCTCATGGACAATTTGAGAGCACCTGTATTTATATGGGAATTCTGACCTGTTCAGCTGGAGGTAACATGTTGAAAAAGCGAGACATTTGGTAGAAAAAGTTAAGAGAAGTAATTTGGGGGGGGGGGAAAAATTCAGGCAGAGAACTTTTTTGGAACCTGAACCAAGCTAGACAGACCCAGGATAATAAGGAAACTATTTCAATTCTAAAAAGACATAAAATTACGAGCATTGAATATATTGTTTAAAAACTACTAAAAGAGAAAACTTAGTCTAAATTGTCTGCTTCAACTAATTGCAGTCAAAAGTCTTGTGTTCAGAAGTGATAGAGTTGGAGATGGGGAGGGCAAGAGTTCAAAGTCATGGAGAAAAAGTAGAACAGCAGCACATGAATGAAGCTGTGTATTCAAGTGCAACTTCCCTTGATAAGATTAACAAGTATGCCAATCACAGCACAGAAAAAATGGTAAACAGCCCTGCTCACTCGGCAACCAGGTACCCTGGGTCACTGGGGCAGCTAATGCTGAGAGGAATCCCTGAGGGAAAATGAAAAACAGGGGGGACCTTTACTAGCAGTTAGAGAAAAGTGGAGTGAATGGAGCAATAGTCATTCAACTGAGCAATCCTCCAGGACAGCAAACCAACTCACTGCTGACTGCATTAAAATAAATTCAGTTTTAATTCCCCTCCACTAAAATTGTTTGTATTTTTCAGAAGCCCCTTCTTCTGTGTTTCTACATTTTTTTAAGTGTGGTGCTTAATAAAAAGCTGCCAATTAGATAAAATCAATTAAATATAATTTTTTTAAACAAGTATATTAAAGCCACTTTTTCAATTTCAAGCCTTTCACTGCAGATGTCAGAAAAAGGAAACATTTTCATGATTTCTCACTGAGATCAACAGCATCTGTCTTCTAAATTCAATCACAGACTAAGCATCTCAGAATTAAATAGCAAAATAGACAGTGACCTAAGGCTATTATATACACCAAGCAGAAAACTTTTCTTGCCTGTGTATTGCATTTCAGTTTCAATGAATTATGCTTAATAGTATGAATTGTATTCTTCAACAGACAGAGAACACTGCATATCCCAGCGTTTTATGACTATTGGGATACATGCACATATATCTGGGTAATTTGATACTGAAAACCTTTACATGCATAGATTCTATCATTTTCCTATGTCATGATTCATTACTGTTACAATACAATACACTGACTGAAAGCATTGACCCAGCCAACGTCTACTAGCTCTTCCCAGAATCCTGCAAGAACTGAGACTACAAAAAATTCCTCTATAGCAAAAAAAAAAAGTTGCTGCAATTGGCTTTCAAAATCTTACAGGCAGGAAGTTTATCAAAACCCAAGAGGATGTGATTTCGGAGCTGGAAGAACCCTTTTTTTATTGCAGGAGCTAAGGGAATTTTCAGCAGCAATGGACAAACCAAGGCTGAGGAAGAGAGGGAGCGGGTGCAGCCAAAAAAGCCAACATAAATCTCTAAGGAAGGATGCCACTGGATACGAGACACACACAGGAGCTTCTCCCACACTAGTGAGCATTATCTGAAATTCTAAATCTTTCTTCTCTAAAACAAACCATGTGGGCTTCAGAAATTAAGGTGCAATTTGGTTTCCTGCTTAAAGACTAAAGTGGTGACTGGTGAGAAGAGACAGGGAAACCTGGAAAAAAGAGCAAGTCTAAACAACAAGTGAACTGTAGGTAATAGAAGTTGCAGGAAGACAAAAGTGTATCCAGTGGGGCACCTGCACCCTAAGAACAAGTTTGGCAGGCACAGAGTCTCCTCACTAGTCAGGCTTAAAAGCAGCAGACCTACAGCAGGCAGGCAACCTCAACAGCCTTTGAGCACCTAAATGTGACAGCTCAACCATATCTGTAAATTACAGAATAAAACATTCAGAAGACTTTGGTGGGAGGGATCTTCTGTGAATGAATCAGAAGAGATCAATGAAATGTAATGAAACTCTTTCATGTACTCAGAATTCATCTATTTTCGCGCTGCTATACTCCAGGCATGTTTTGGTAGAAAGTGTCACACAAATAAAATCTTAATTTTCACTTAAAATAGATACCTAAAAATCAATGTGGCATATTGACAACATGCAGAGTAGACACTTTATGCCTGACAATCTGAGTTGTTTCAAGAATGAACTGCCTTACAGACAAAAAGTGCTTTGTGTGCATTATCAAGGAATTGCAGTAGTTAATTCTAAATCACGGATTTATATTTCCCAGATATTCCAGGTCACTGGGCCTTTGGTTTTAGAATTTATTCAGCTCAGACATGTTATTACCTCATAAAAATGCAGCACCCCTAAGCCATTGATATTTATGCAGGCTAGTTATCCCACTAACAAAACTAATTACACTCTTACTTACTCACAGAGACTGTACGTACCTGTTCTCACCCAGGAAGATTTCATCAGCTGGGACACATTAAGCTTAGGATAATGAAAGGCTGAAGGAAAAACAGAATGGAGGAAAAACATCCATAAGAACACATTCTGAAACAACATACACAAAACCAGAAGCCACTACATAATTTATACTGTCAGCAAGCATCTTATTTACACAGATGCATTACTGCTCCTGAGGCAATGCAGACACAATGGCAAGGGAAGTGCTCCCAACGTACACTGCTGCGTTCGTCTCTAACAAAAACAAGCTAACTGAAACAGTCAGATTTATTACGTGAAAGACTTCAAGCTGCTGCACCGAGGTCATTGCTCCCAGAAATTTAAAAGCACACTGTCTGAATTGTGACTCTTACTGAGCTAGCTGCAGGATCAAACTCTTGCTCAAAGGGCAATGAGGCAACTTGTGAGTGTCTCAGGATGAAATAAGACCTTCTCTGAGGCAGAAACTACAAGAAAACAATAAATGCAAAGCAAAGAACTAAAAACACATTATTTGGGTGCCAGACTTGTGCAGGGGGAAGCATTTAAAAAAACCACCACCTTGATAATTCTATTTTTTTACAAAACCCACAAATAACTGCATGTAGAAACACTGATGTAGACAAACCTCATGGCTTTTCTGTTTGGCTTAGTGGCACCAAGCTTTCTTAATTCTTAAATTTTTCCAAAAAAGTTCTGCTCCAGGATGAAATCCTTGCCCCAGAAAGGAAGAAAATCTATTTTCACTGACTTCAGTATAGATAAGATTTTTCCCAAGGTTTCCACTGGAGAGCAGTAAAGACATGTTGGGAAAGAAGTGAAGATGGGGGCTGGGCCAAGAGTTTCCTCAAGGGAAGTCTTAAGCTTCACTATGGCAATAAGGAAAAGGAATGGTCTTAACTTGCTCAAAATATTTAATCCAGATGCAGTTTGCTAAGCATTATACAAAGGTTAACTTTTAAACCATTTAATGGACTGAAAAAATGCAGTGCATAACAATCAAATGACCTGGCCCATGCTGGATCAATTTAGAATAAAGATGTCTACAGTTGTGGAATAGTTTGCCCCTACTCTATGTTTCAGAGAAGTAGAAAATTAAAGTTTTTCCAATTTAATGATGCAGGAGTTTGTAGACAAGCTATTCTCAGTCAGTGTATCAAGAAACTGATTCTTTTGCCCCTTAAAAAACTAACAAATTTTTTTGTTAAGGTAAAAGCAAAAGAATCATTAGTTACATTTTACCTTTTATTTTCACAGATTTATAACTAAATCCTATTGGAGAAAAAAAAAAGAAAAAGAAAATTTGGTTACTCCACCTTTATTCCAATAATAGCACCACTAGCTTCAAGATGACCACGTGGTTGGTACTGTGTGACTTACTATTCAGAAAGGTATTAAAACATGGTCCTTTTTTCTGAACAGGAAACACTGGCCCCCTATACAAGTGATCAGGATCCACTAAATTTCCAAAATTCCCAGACAAACAAAAAGCACCGCAGAGTCCACTTAAACACACCCATTTATTTTTGGCATCCTGCTACTCGATTCTTCTGATGGTAGCTTTTAGATTGAAATTCTATTTACTCTAGTCATGCAATTGTTTACTTCAATTTAGAAATGGAAGCTGGGAAAACAAAGCATAAACTAAACTGAAAACTGATTCTGTTGTTTTCCAAAACATGGAAAGAGCACGATAAGGAAATCAAAAACCTTCCAGAGACCATAATGCTTTGAACTGCTAGCAGTTTTGAGTTTTTTCTTCTTTGAACCCAAAATCATGTTTTGCTTCAATACTTAATGTGCTCTTCACACTTTTTCTAATTAGTACTTGAAAACGATTTAATTCATGCAAATTGCTGGGTGACTATTCATTTAAACTTTTCACGGAATTAATGCAACTTAAAAATAAACCAACTTGAGCAGAAAATCTTGACATTGAAAAGGAAGATGCGCTGTGATCACTGCCAACTAAGGCTAGGTTCTAAAACCTGACAAAGAATGCTGAAAATTGTCAGAAGCCAGCAAATCCAGGATCCAACTCTAATACCACAGGTCACTCAAGTGTCTCACTGACACACGTGGCCAGATCTTGAGCTCATCTGGAATCTCAGCACTGCAGCAAGATCATATTTGCAAGATTTCTAATGTCCTCTGGAACTAACAATTATAAACAGCAGTGACTGATTGTTATTCTGAGGGGGAAGTTGGAGAGACAAAATGCAATTATTAGCTAGATTGCAGCTGGTCTGCTAATGACTCTGGATGCAATAATGAAGTAGATGCTGGCATCATTAGAAGATTCTAACACGCAGCCCTGGAGCACCAAACCACGTAACAGCATCGATTCAATGCTGAATGAAACAGCAAAGGTCACTTGGTCACCCAGAGACCTACTGACAGCAGTCTAAAGCACATCACTAAGGCAGTGTGGCCATTGCCAGATGCTCCAAGGATCTCTGACTCTGTCCTACAGATGTATAGGACCAGGCAGGATGGAACCGGTACCGGTATGCTGATTGCTCTTATTTCTGATAAATGGAGAACAGTGGTTGAAAGCATGGAGGGAATGCAGTATTTGGAATGAGAAGGCATTAACTGAAAAATGAGATTCCATGCAAATACTGGGGTGTGGGCAATAGCAACACACTGTGTCTGTTTAAAACCTGCTCCAAAATCAAGCCAGAAAAAACCTGCCAAATATTTCTGCAGTCCTTGGACCATATACAATTTCATCTTTATCCTACTGGCCTTGCAACATCTCCAAGACAGCAAAAATAGATGACATGCATCAAAGTGCTACTTAGCACTGAAAAAACAGCACGTCCCAAGGCAACTCTCTCTACTTAGAGTCTTAATAAAAACAAGAAGCTTTATTCAGGGCAAGTTCATGAAGGCAAATATTGCCCATCTACTCCACAGCTAGCCTTTGCCTGTCCTCTGAGAAATCTACCAGCCATAAAGAGATACCAAATAAATAATTTCCTATTATTTTTAATGAACTAGCACCCAAACCCTGTGATTAGACTTGGTTTTCTTTCTGCTGACATAGAGGTCATGACCATCTAACAAATTCACAATCTGAAACATGAGCTATAAGGTGGACAATGAAAAATAAGCATGGGAAAGGTGTAAACTGGACACTTGAATACAAACATGTTGCTGAAGTCACCTAGAAGTCTTGTGAGGAAAGAAAAAAGTCTGGAAGTTTCCAGGTTTGGCCATTTTGACAGCCCTATTACTGCAAAGAACAGTCCAAATCTGTCCAACAACTTTCACTCCTGATCCTGACTCTACATGAGTGGGGAAAAAGCTGACAAAGAATTCCTGGTGTTAATTATGTACTGCCCAGGGACAAACCACATGGTTAAAAGTATAAACAGGACATTTTATCTATGTGAATAAAAACAGTGAGAGGACAGTGTGTGCAAGGTAATGTAAAGTGAACAACTGGCACGGAGCAAATACATTCTTTCAAACAAGGCTCATATTCGGGGTATTGATGTCAAGGTCTCACTTAAATGTCGAGATGTGTAAGTAGCTTTTCCTGGGCATGATCAACTTCAACCCCCAAAACTGGGGGTTAAGCCCTGACACTCAGCTCACCTAGAAATAATTTCTTCAGATGCAACTACAAAACTTATAAAATCATACGCAGAGTCCTTAAGGGATAAAGAAAAGTCACCACCAAGGGTATTAACTGTTAGCATGCCTGATAACTTAGGCACAAATGGCACAGAACAGTATGGCATGGAACATTTCATATTCACATATAAACACTAACATACATAGATTGTTTACATGTAAATATCCAACATTCCTAGAAAAAGTCACACTGAAAGCAGAGGGTTGCATATTAATTTGCACAGACCATAGCAGCTATATCAATATAAGGTGTTGTAACACCTTCCCTGCTACAGTTGCTCTGTAGAGCAAGGCGAAGCATGAAGGCAGAGTATAGGGCCTAGAAAGCAAAAACATTGACGCATCTCCCTGCCAAAGTAGCTTTGAGGATCTGGCTGTTGGTCACCCTCAACAGACTGTTGAATAAGATGTTTCAAGAAGGATCTGCCCAATGTTGCTGAGCCTTTGGACAGGATTTTTGGCTCTGAATACTGAAGATCTAAACCCCTTAGGCTCAAAATACAGTCACAGCAGCAGCGTAAAAAACTGTAGAAGCAGCTAAAAATAACTGGCTGTGGTTGTCTCACTGATAAAAGCGTTTGAACTACATTCATCATTGCTGTGCTGGCTGACAGAAGGACCCACAGCTCTAGTAATCTGAGAAACTGTGTTCACTTTGCCAACTTATCAAACAGCACCACAGCTGGTATTCCAGAACAGTGCCTACAGTGCCTACCAAAGCACTACTGAGACCAAACCGGACCAGTTCAAACCCAAATGTGCTGTTCTGCATTGGGCTCAATCTACAGTAAATATGAGTTCCTCTAACAGCAAGCAAGCCAAACACTGACAGGATGTTCCTTAATTTAGGACACTTTATCCACCAAATCCTCATGTTTTCTACATTGCAATCTTTAGGATGATCTCATAGTTCCTAAAAATCCTGACCGCTTCACTCATTCTACTTTACCTGGCTTTCTAATCAACATGTGAGTGACCACAGGTCTCCACTAGCACTGGCCTGGAACTACCCCCACTGACCAGGCACTGTGCACATGCAGGTAACACAGGGAGAACTCCTGATACGAGCATTAAGGAAATTCTGAATTTCCTAAGTACCACCAGGAAAGAAAAATACAGTCATCAAATTGTTTGGTTTGGAAGGGACCTAAAGGTCATCAAGTTCCAACCCTGAGGAGAACCCTGTACATGCATGGTACAATTGTTTGTACATACAAATAACTCCATGTTTAACAGGAATGTTTTTCCTCTATGACCAGCCTCTCTTTCAGGATACACCGGCCTTGGTAGAAATTCTGTTATCACTTAATTGCACTGTAGCTCCATTGCACAATCCAGAAGATGGATTCTCTGCAAGGGGCAACCTGCAAATGCACTACAAATATAATTTCAGAATATGTGGACAAAACTAAAAGCTGCAAGAGCTGATGTAGTACATCACAGGAAAAAAAAGTGCCCCTCAACACCAAGAATATTACCAGAGAGTAAAAGCTACCTAAAATCTAGGGCAAATGTGTAAAGCAGATGACACAGAGTAAAGAGAAGTGTCTTTCAAGCAATCAAGGCAAGAGCAACATTTAATTTGAATTCAGTGAGCAATAAAGACCATAGCCCACAACGTGAGATGTTCTGTGGCTTCACAAGATAAAAAGAAATGCTAGTCATCTATGGACAGGGATTCTCAAGACTTTTGGTCCTGGCTCCACTAAAGAGACCTATCACTGCATAGAGCTCACACTCTATGTGAGACCAAATGAGAAAAGAATGCTTAAAGAAAATGAGTCAACAACCTCACACATTTTTTAATTGATTATGGGGGTAGAGGGATCAAAAATGGTGAAAAAAGTTAAATAAAAAGCTTCAAAAAATTAGTATGTTTAAACTGCTTCCAGTAAATGGGGAAGTATCCTGTGCAATCATCTTACCTAGATCAAAAGGTGCTACGGAGAGCAACTTTTCTGTTGACAGTCACTCTCTTTACAGTATTTTCACTAACATACACAACTGCATGATGAACACCAGCTACTATCAGGCCTGATTTTCCATTAGATGTTTAACTGTATTGCAAAACTCACTGTGTCAGATGTTACGCATCTCTGCAGCTCACAGAAATAACTCCAAAAATTAAAAAGCATGGTGAGATAGAAGAAATGGGGCATTAATGGACTGAGTCAATAACACCCACCAACAGGGAAAGGCAAGTACTATTCTCTCATGATCTTGGTTAGGTTCATGAGTCATCTGAAAAATCCAACCAAACCTAAGTTGTCAATGTTGAGTGTCAAGAAAGCTCTGTTATGCAGACAGTTCCCATTCATCTACATTTAGGATGACAGTGGTCTGAAAAAAATGACTTGCCATGCAAATGGACATAAAAAGTGAGAAAGGTAATACCTTAAAATGTAATAGACTATATGGACAAATTAATTCAGATGATATAGGCAAATATCAGTTTATGTAGCCAGTGTCCCAAGCTTTCTAGAAGTCAGAGACACAGTTAAGTGCAGCACAATCCTGAAAGCAGTAAACCCTGCTGAGAATTAGCAAAGGCCTCTGTAGACATGAGAGAGACACCACCTTGGACTCCACAGCAGTACTGATCTGAATGATTTTCCTTTTTTTTTTAATCTGGTCTAAGACCAATGGACTAATGAAGCCAGGTTAAGCACAACTGACCCAGCACAAAAGGAAAGGATGATGACAAAAGCAGCAAGTTGCTGTAACAGCAAAACGTGAGCAGAAAGGGGCACAGATTTGCTCTGCAGAACTCGGGATACAAGTTACGTACTTGAAGCTGCATTGTCACTTAGGCACAAAATTACTTTAAAGTTGCAGAGAAGGAAGATACTAGACAAAAATATTTTGCAGTATTGGGTAACAGCAGATACTCACGTTCAGCAATCTGCTGCACAGGAAAGCCCAGATAGAAGCTGAATTCCACCACGGACAAGTTTCTGAGCTGCTCGCTGACTTCGGACCCATTTAGAAAACCGTATTTATCTCGGATGGCAAAAACAATGCTCACAGGGCCCTGTCGAAATGCCACCCCAGGCCTGCTCAGAGTTATATTCAGTATCTGAAAAGACAGTATTGAAGCAGGGTCAACAAAATCAAATCACTGCCGTTTCCATCCCTTCCTTGACAGACTTTATTTTTTTTCCCTCTAATACGAGGAGGGGGGCAATTCATATCAAGACAGAGGAATATCTGTTCCAGATTGGTTCAGCCAGCTGAGTCTCAGAAGAGGCAAAGTTACATGTGAATTCCTCTTCAAAGAGATATCCTTTAAGGTCAATCATAATCCAGAATGATCTGAAAGCTACAGCCCAGAAAATGATGAAAAAACCCCACCTAACAAGACAGTCAGCAAAATGAATCTAGTAATAAGCCTTAGATGAATGCCAGACTGCATGGAACAGAAGAAAGGGATTGATTATGGTAAAAAAAAGTTCTGAAAATGGATGTTCTCTTGGTTGAAATCTCCTGCACCATGCACACCCAAAACCCACCAACGGTTAGAAGCCTTTCTGTGGTACCAATACACACAGCAACTGTGTCCATGTAGATAAATCTCTTTTGGAAAATAAGAAGTATTTAAAATAAGTTGGCTAAGCTGATAGTCCAGGAAATTGTTTTGCATGTTCTGTCTTCAGTCTATGCAGTGACATTGTGTCATTGTGTTTAAAGTTCTGAGCACTTTTCTATATGTACTACGTAGTGCCTTAGGTATGATAAAATTTGTGTCATTTTTCTTTCTGATTTTATTTTAGGGTACCACAGATGGGCATTTATGGTGTCAGTTAAACAACGTAATAAAATTTTTACTGATTTTGGTATTACAACAAAGTTAGATTAAATTTAAGAATTCAAACAGAAGAGGGAGTTGGTCTCATTAAATTGAATTACTGACTTTCCAGGGAGTTCTAAGCTCTGCTGTGTGATTCAGTGCTCTGCACATGTGCAATACCTTTCATGTGTGAAGTTCCAGTAGCAGCTGTCACAGACATCATATACTGTAAGTATTTCTAGACCTCAGAAGCGACCAGCATGTTTGCTCACACGATGGCAGAGTCATGTAACTCCTATATTCCCTAAAAGGGTCTCCAGCATGGCAATGAGACCTGAAAGTTTTCTTCCAAAAAAAACTTTATACCAACACCTTACACTTTTATAGTAAACTATGATGGGAGTGACTTGGGTAAGGGTTGGAACAGCTTTTATTTGAGGAAATTATAAACCCTATCATATTCAATAATATAAATCATCATCTTGGATCATTTTTTCAAAATGTTTGTAAACAGAGGGATATGTGGTGCCATATTATTTTGTAGGGGGAAAAAACCAACTGACTTCATGACAAAGCCTCGTAGCTCTACATGACCTAGAGAGTGCGAGAGAACCTAGAGAGCCAGTGAACACCTAACTCATTTTACTGTCTGGATGAAACACGGGACAAGCAAAGGTGAGGTGGGAAAGGGAACAGACACAAAATATGCTCATCTTCTCACCTGCACAGTGAAGTTGTAGAACTCCTGGTGTTTGTTCACCTCCAGGAATGCCATTGTCAGCCCTCTCTCAATGCGCTGGCTGAAGTTGCAGAACCCAATATCCACGTTTCGAGGTACAAACTGAAGTACTGAAACAAAAGGGCAAACATTATTCCTACAGAAAAGTATTTCCATGAGAGAGAACAAAACAAGCAACAGAATTCACAGGGCTATCATTTTCTTCTTTCATGAAGCTCAGGACACATTCAACACCAGATAAAAATACAACAGTGAAACACCAGATAAAAATACATTAAAAATACATTTTGTGTTGCTGCACTAAATTCTCTACTCACTAATATAGGTTACAGCAGTAATTGGATTTCTGAAACATACCAGTGACAAAATACTCACTGTTTCCTCTTGCATTCTAGGAGACCTTCACTATATACATGTGGCTAACTTCACCTGACCTGACCACTGAATTGGCCACACTGAAATCCTTAGTACCCAACTAATCCATGAAAATCTTCAGGGAAATAAGCAACAAATAATCTTCCTTGTAGCCTGAAATACAGTATTTAGCTTATCTAAAAGACTACATATTGGTTCCATTAATGCACATTAGTATTGGTCTAATACTTTCAAAACACTTAGTAAGCTATCTGTTAAATTTAGATACAGACATCTTTAAGTCCAGAAGAAAGAAAGAGCATAAAATAGAAAGAGTGAGTGTAGAGGAATGTAATCAGGCACACAGACCTTAACTACATGCACACCTGTAGATTTCCAGATACAGTCTTACCCAAAGAAATGCTACAATTAGCTGACAGACCCTAATAGCAATGTTATACAAGGTTCAAAACCCAAAAATACATCTATTGTCTATCTATATAACCATGTTAAAACAGTGGAAAAAGACACAATACCTGCACAATTAAAGTGATGTCTTGCCATACAATTATTAACAGAGCATAAACAACAAATGAAATGTACCTAACAAAAGTACCATGTTGACATTTATTAACTCTGCTGATATGCTGAGTCCCTGTCACTACCTCATTACACAGTCAGGCATATTTATCAAACAAACAGGGCCCAAAGAAGATTTTAAATGACAACACTGACTCTCAAAATCTATTACATGGGTACTATTTTGCTCCAGATTATTAGTAGTCATAAACTTTGCATATACCGCTGCAATATAGTGGCTATGGAAAGCTGAACACTACATAAGCAATCCTCCCGCTCACATTATACATGACCAGTCAATCCTCCTGCTCACCAATTCTCCTACATCACAACACAAAAAGGCAGCTTTTAATATAAATTTAATCTGAAATTGACACAAGCATTACAAAGTAGCTGCACTGTGATTTTATGAATAAATGTTTAATAGATTTTTTTTCTCTTCTCACCTTTAGAAGCAAGAAAAAGAGCACATCTATTTTGCAACATACAAAAAAAAAATTCCTGAAAAAAATAATGAAATGATGGGGTTAACTGTTTATCATTTATCACCTCTCTGCCACTGACCTGTAAATTATGTCATTAACAACAAGAATTAATATTCATAGTTGAACACAGGGTTTTAACTCAACCTTGCATCACAAGTGAAGAGGTGTGAATCAGTACAAAGCTACCTTTAGCTACCTTTTCCCCCCTGTGTCAGGAAGAACTCACCTGTCTGAACTTGGAATCTGTTGTCTGGCACAGTGAAAGAAGGATGCAGTGAGAGGATCATCGGGGCCTCCCCATGAAGAAGACTGCTGTTCACAAGCACGTTTATGACAGCTATTGCCGTGTAAACAAAGGGACCGGATGTCACCAAGAAAGCAAATCTGGGGGAAATTTTATAAACCTACAAAAAACAAAAAAATCAGAAATTAAAAAAAAACCAAACATGCCAATGTTAAATTTGGCAACATTTTAGACCTACACAGTCTCCTGCAATTCAAAGCCACCTCCTCAAGACGTAGGAAAATGCAATCTTTATTTTTCAAAGAGCAGCAGAAGCACAAACACAACTGCTGTGCCTTGCTGCCTCTGCTCCAGTGCATCAGAGAGGCAACTCCCCTGTGCCAGGTGCACCTACTGGAATCTCTTCAGTACAACACACCAATCTCGCCACTTCTTGATTTGTCACATCCCCACATATTAGCACTTCCCCTCGCCTACATTCTCCGGTGTACATAACATTTCCCATACAAAATTCCTGTTTTCTTACTGAATTGCTTGCATAGGTTCTGCATTTCAGTCATACACCACATAGTGAATACAGCCTATACCATTCATATGTGGCACACAAGGAGTAAAATACACATAACCAATGTTCTTTGGATATTATTTTCACACTCATGAAAACTTTCTTCCAGGGAGCACTTCTAGCTGCTTGTTTCAACACAGTTACCACATTACAATTCTCCTCTTCCAATTCATGTCCTGACTTTGAATCTTCTTAAAAACCCTGAGGAGCCTTAGACATCATGTAAAAGAAATGAGATGGCAAGTTAAATATAAACCTTGAACCACGCAGACACTCTTATCCACCATTTCCCATTCACCTAAGTAAGAAGAAACTGAAGGTTTTTATTTATTTAAACATAATGCAGTGTCTTCGCTCCTTCAGAGAAATCCTCTCAATATTAAGAACACCTGTTTCCCCACCATTATTTTCTTCCTTTTTGGTTTACTCCCTCCGTTTGCTTTATTTGCCTGTAGCAGTCACACTTCAAAAGTATTTTGGGATGTGCAACATGATGGCCTCACAGATAAATAATGTAAATTAGAGACCCAAAGTTTCTGATAAATGTGGACCTCTTAGCTGAAGGGATGCTAGCACCTTGCAGATGCTGCGCTGGTGAAGGGATATGTTAAATAACTTCAGCTTCAGGATCAGCCTCATAGAAAAGCACAGTGCCACTTAAATTGCGACCCACATATTCCTTATTGGTATTTCTGCTGTAGTGTAAAGTGATGGCAACTGCTGTTGAGATGAGACAGCAAGCTCCTCTTTCCTGTCCTCTCAAAAGCATGCATTTCAGAGAGCTCATCTTCACCAGAACCTACCTCAGCAGCAGAAGGAAATGAGAAAAATAATCTATGCTGCTCATTATGCCTTTCTTCTTTCTTAGCCTACAAATATATGCAACATCCAACTTTTATTTTAAATGGATTTAGATCCATAAAACTCAAATTTGTTTGATATGAATAATGTGCATAGCTCTTTTCAGTTCCTCTTATCTGAAATTTTATTCTTTTATCTCATGATGAAATAATCTCTGCAGCTTCAGTTTGTCAAATGGAAACAGCAGTTAAAATGGGTAACACATGCTAAAAGAAAGTTGCCCATTACTTGCAAATGAGACTACTTAAAAGGCAAGAAAAAGAGGAATTAGAATTACAAATTTCAGTGACAATTTGCTGGTGATTTCTAAAGCAATATATGCTGAGGAAGAGAGGCCTATTGCAGCCAGCATATACTTATGCACTCGAGCTGGGTATTTCAGACATGAAAGCAAGCCTCTGTAACCACCTCAGTTGCCTCCATCTCTGACTGGTTGTGCTGCACCTCAGATACCAGGAGAGCAGCCTACCCTGAACTACCTTTTTTGGCTCAACAGCTAACACTGGTTCCCTTCTGTGCTTCACTGCATCAGAAAAGCAACAGCAACTCCAGAATGGACATCCAAAATAAAAATCCACTTTTAACAGTAATTTTGTGGCAGGCAGATTAGAACCACTACAAGTCAAAACAATAGCTATTTCTGCTTGAGATATTGCAAGGTTGTCTACAATTAGCTCTCTTCAGCCTAATCCATATGACAGAAATAAAAGCCCCATGACAGCATGATTCTGTCTACAAGTTAATTCACAGAGAAGTCTACAAAGCTACCTAGGATAGATGAGCACAGCTCATGACTCTGGACTCATGATTCATGAATGACAATTGCTGCTTTCGGCACAGCTCTAATGGTTCACAAACCCAGCCATCCATCCAACTCTCTCTTGGAAGTTTCACCTCTACTGCCAGGACAGCTAGATGCTAACAAATTAGGTAGCTGAACCATCACATTTTATAGTGTCACTATTAAAGTACACAAGCACGGATTTCTTATATCAAAAAGTAAAATTTTTTTACTTTAACACCTTGGGCCAGAAAGCCAGAGAAGCACACAAAACTCCATGTGCACTTTGGAGCCATTCCCACTGCAAAAGCAGAAACCTTTAGTAGAAGCAGAGAACTCTTAACAACACCTCGAGTTAAGCTATCCCTGCTCCAAAGTGCAATGACCAACCCAACTCTGCTGTTTCCAGAACACAACCTACCTCATTCCAAGCTACCCTCAAAAGAGAGAGCATGTCCAGTACAGAAAGTTTTTAAGCCTCAGTTTACTACAGGCTAGAAGAGTATTTAGGAAAAACATCACTATATAGTTTCTCTGTCCCTTATGATGTTTCCTAAGCATTTGCTAGTGATTGTCTGCTAAAATTCTTGATCAGATGCACCTTTGCCACAAGCTAATCCATGCCTACACTCCACTGTATTATGCTGTGTAAACATCTAGCAGAAAACATCAACAACTGATTTCCTCAACACCACCTTATTAAGGATCCTATACAGAGCCTGCAGAGGGTGTTTAACTTCCCAAAGATGGACCACAAAGGCTCACAGGTCTTAAAAATGAAACAAAGCTTCTGCTTCTATGCACTTTAGGATCCTAAGGCAACAGTTCTCACTGGTTTTACACATCTCTGTGGTACCTGCCAGAACTTCAGCAGTGATGAAGCAGCAATGAAGCCAATGCAAGACCACAAGGTGGCATCTCCGAAAGAAGCGTTTACCTGGCAATGACCTGAACTCCTTACTTTGGAGGCAGAGTTCACTGATGTAGGATTACAGGAACTGGTAGGTTAAGGACACACCCCCCAAACCACATCAAATATAACAACAAAGTGGCTATGGTAAAAATGCTAAAATGCATGATAAAATTTCCAAGCACAAATGAGGCTGGCAAAAACTCTTTTCCTGTTGGCATGAACTTAATGGCACCAGGGGTCCTGGCAGTGAGTCACTGCCAACACTATTTTATTTCACACCCCAGTGCAAGTCAACTCAAGAGAACATTGTCTAACAGATCTTACCCAAGTGTTATAAGCTTTACATTACAGAAAGTTGACTAAAATTACTCTTACTTAAACAATGGGGTCTTATTCTTTTTCAGATGCAATATGTTGAGACCAACTAGAAAAAAAATTTGAAATTTTTCTTTATTCTCACTTTGCTGTAAGGATTTTTCTAGGAAAAAAATGATAAGTTTTTTTCATTTGGCAGGATTCTGCCTCCTCTTTTTTCCACTTCAGCAGCTCACAATATTTGAAATAATAAAGTAGCAGAGACAAAAGTTTCAACTGAAAAAGTTGAGGGCAAAAAATGTTTTAATCCTTCTTTCACTGCTAAACTTGCTTCCTATTTAAAGTGAGCAGCAGTTATAGCCATCACTGCCATAATTTTATTTTTAAAGCATACATTACTATGAAGTTAAATTTAACTGGACTGTCTCCTGATTTACTGTACATTACATCACAGCAAGGGAACATCTGTGAGCTGTAATAAGAGACACAGTAAAAAAGCAGCTTAAAGAAGTGCACTGCTTTACCATAACTTGTAAACACACACATTGTTTCTGGGTACTTTCAACTAACAAAAGTCAGGTCTGTTTGATTAATTAAGTTTAGCGAGATAGAGAAATTATGTTTAAAATACTACATTACATCACCACTCAACATACTGCTATTATAGACAGCTCTTTTTCAAAATAACAGTTTTGTTAGTATTCCACAGTTAGAGGTGAAAACATATTTGCTAGGGATTATTTTTAGTGCAAAGCCCATATGACAGCAGCATTCTAGAATAAGCAAAACTGATTCAGCAAAGATGTCTTTCCTTTTGATAAAAAAGATTTTCCAAAGAATGAAGCTGGACTAGCTGCATTATTTATAAAAACAGTTACTTCTGAGAAGCCTTACCACTTCTCAAAAGCTTTCTCCTATTGAGAGCTTCACAAAGCAATAGTAGGCCTGAAAGGCAGGAACTTAAATGGAAAAAATATAAAGCGAGATATCAAATGTTTGTTCCAATTAACCTTCAAATATTTAGCAACGGATTTTGTCTTATTGCTGTTAGTATCAAGAAGGTAAGCACTCCCATATTACTAAGCTGTGTAAGGTCACTGAAAAATTGTGTTTCTATCATTAGGAACATCTGACTTCCTCTTGACTATTCTAGTTTGCACAAACTGAAGGTGTAATTACAAACCAGTGGAAAAATCTCTTATATATAAAAAATCTAAGTAGCTCATGAGCAGGTGTTGCTAAAAGGACATAAACTACACAATATTTACAGGGGCAGCTCACTGTAGCTGAAGTTTGGCAGGAATTTATAACACTCCTATCTTGACTGAGTAGTAGTGATGTACATCCTCAAACATCAGATGGAATTTGTTTAATTACTGAGTGCAGTGATTATGGGAGATGCCAAAGTTAAAGGCACCAAGCAATTCTGTGCATGGAGAAATGCAAGTTATATTCAACAAACTGGTACTTGAGTTAACTACATAATGAATATGAGATCACTGATTCAGAAAAGATCATCTGGTGCTGGGCTATGACAACTACATGAATACAGACATGCAAAACTGCAAGTGCAGCTGAACGTCATCTACATCAGTAATTCCATTTAAGTATTTCCTCACCACTGAAGTATCTGATTATACAACAAAGGTGCCCCCAAGCTACCCCTACAGTCTCTTCCTCTCAGACAGAGGGTTTGAGACAGAGGTGGAGAACAGATCCTTTAACCCTCATTTCAACCAGATGATCACTTGGAAGTTAGAAAATAATATTGAAATATTGTTCAAAGATGATTCCTTGAATATCAAAGCAGAGAAAGCTTTCAGAAAAACCCAAGAGTACAGCTATTCCTGTGAGGGGGGTAAGGACAGGAGTTACACCTACCTGAAAGTTCAGAAATAATATCTTACTACTGCACATCTGGATTTTTTTCCCCTGCCAAATCAGGCATTTGGGATTCCACCACCTCCTCTGCAAGTGTTGATGGTCTCACTTATAACATAGAACAGCACAAGGCTGTGCAGAAGGTTTCGTTTTGTTTAAAGTGCTAAATATGTAATCAGCTAGCAGAACAAACAGACCTGCTTAACAGGTATTTTGAAGGGTAAAAGTTCTTCAGTTTCAATTCACCAGCCAAAGGAGGTGAGCAGTAGTCTGGACACTGCTTGCTCACCTCTGCAAAACCAAGAAAGGTCTGTCCTAGAAAATGATGGCATTCAAAAAGTAAAAAAGTTGACATTGTGCTCACATTTAAAAAAAAAACATGACTAAGATTTAAGTTAAAATAAAGCTCTCTCTAATACAGTATCTGTGGACTGTCTGAATTACTATTTTAGCTTGTGAACTAAACCCACTACTGTATTACATTGATCAAAGAGTACTTGTACGCTCTTCATACCACTTACCTCTAGCTCTACTGATCTCCTGAACTGAACTCTGAGCACTTGTCTGATGGATTCACTGACATTTCGCAGAACAGCTCTTCGGGCCAGCACTAGAAATTAATGTCAGTCAGAAAATATATTTTAGCTTCATCTCTTGGGTTTTGATTCCAAGTTGCATTTTCAATTGTGCAGTGCACAAAAAAGCAGGCACAGAGATCAGCTGCATCCAACAGGTAAGATGAACAACAAGGACACGGGTAAAGGTGTGACTGTATCCTAAAAAGTGACTGTCTGTAAAGTTTAAGGAACTGTTAGTTTATTTCCTTTCTCTTGTTTTGTTTTTCCATAGCTAATGTCTTTAGCATTCTGATAAATGAAACTTTTAAAAAGCCACTGAGGCATTCAAACAGGAAAGTAGCAGATATTCGGTCTGACTTGTGAGTGAGTCTGCTGTCACAACACAGTTAAAAATTTTGTAGGCTATGCATGGAATGCAGATAAGGTCAGAAAAAAGCCACAGAAAACATGAATCTACTTTTCTCTTAAATAAAAAGTAAACAAACATGACATTAATTAATGAGAGGGATATCCATAGAGGAAGAGCTTTAAAAATCCCCACATCCCAATGGATGTCATGTCTGTTACAGTCACACTTGACACTGTGACTGTGGGTTAAGCAAACAACTGAAAAGTGTTGTGTTGTCATCCTGCATTTACTTCCCATCAGTAACTTGCCTACAAAACTAGTCAAATTACACCTTAAAAAAAGTCTTCCTCATCACTATAATAGCTAGATCACCTGCATATCTGGAAGATGAGATTATGCTCAGTCTGCTTTATTTCTTACTACTAAATCTTAAGGGTAAAAAGTATTGCTCAGCACAAAAATGCAGCACTTCTGCAGCTGCCCTGGATTAGTTTGCTGGTATTGTTTTGTTAACAAGCTAGGAAGAGGCAGGAAGACACCAGAAAAGCAAACACAGATGCTAAGACAATTAATTTTGAAACAAACTAACGTCACTTTTTCTGGTTACAAACACACCAAATCCAATTGAAGGTAAGTATGGGAGGAGGTAAGATACAAACACAAGCTAGTCAGGTAAAATTATAAAAATGGTAACGAAACCAAAACATTTTTTAAACCAACTCTCCTCTTACATATTACAACATTACCTCACATGCAGGTGTTTTTTTAATAAACAGCAGCAACAACTGAAAGAAGAAACTTACTCAGTCAGAACATTAAACAGTTTGGCAGAACAGTCCCATGACAGTAACATTCATTTACAACCCATGAAATGATAAAGCAGCCTCTAACTCAGCACACTTGTACGTATGCATCAGCAATTTTAGAAGACAATTTCATTCTCTGTAATGAATTTGTAACAATTTAATTCTCTGTAATGTATTTGTAACTTTCTACCACAATGGACTTTGTTCAAGTGAATTCTATTATTTTTAACAGTAAATGATAAATCAGTGCTTTTACAACTCTTTGTCTAAATTTATGTTGTGTTTCTTTGAAAGGTTCACTTAGTTAATTCAAAATCTGCAATTTAGCCAGGAGGTCATATTACAGTGGCTTCTGAAAAACAAAATAAGAACGTTGGGAATATCTTACCTGCAGTGACTAAGTAGGCATCGGGAACAGTGATGTCGCAGACATACGGCTGCCTGGTAGTAGTCATGGGAGAGGTTACAACCACCACCTCAGACGGAGAAGTGGTCCTCAGAGGGGTGGAGGAGAATGTCCCCGGGCTGCCCGTAGCACTGGCGACAGTGGTGGAAGGAGCTGATGCATCAGCACCAGCAGTTACACTGCTTCCTGATGGAACTTCATATCCACGGGGAGGGCTAGCAGTCGGAGGAAATTGTGTGGGAGCAAACAACGAGGTCACAGACAGAGATGCTGTAGAAAAGGGCATCATGTTGATGGTCTCGGCATCTGATGTGAGGTTGTCAGGGTCTGTGGGAGGAAAGGCTGTGGGGACGCTGCCCTTGCTGCCAGATGTTAAAAGCAGCGTGGGGTTAACTGTAGCACCAATATCCTCATCAGAACCCAGAGCAGTTGAAAGTAGAGATGAAGATACATTTAAGACAGGAGTTGCTGGAAAGGTAGTAAACGAAGAGATCAGATTTGTTTCACTGAGCAAGATGCTGCTGGTAACAGACTGGGTGTCAGAAGTGGGCAGCACCAGGGTAGGAACCACAGAGTGAGAGGTGGAGAGTGAAGGCTCCAACTGAGAGGTAGCTCCTGTGGCAGCTGAGGTAAACACAACTTCAGAGTCCACCGGCAGTACCGAGGATGCTTCCAGAAACACAGATGACTCTGAGTGAAAATCTGATGATGGCGTTATTTCAGGAACCTGCGCATCTGGAAGGGATGATGCATTTGAATAGAAGTATGATGTTTGGCCAAGATGTAACTGAGAAACCTCGGTGTCAGTGGCAGAGCTGACAGGGGTAGCTAAGTCCCAGGTGGCAACATCCACAGAAAGTACTGATGTCCCAGTCAACAAGGTCTGAGGTAAGAGTGTTGATAAATCACTCTGCATGACAGAGTAAGAATTTAGCATGGTCAGTGATAAAGACAAGTAGCTAGATTCAATAAGAAATGGTGTTGATAAAAGATTGGATGGAAAATCTGAAATGTTTAAAGACAGTTCGTCCCTTGTAGATGTCTTGCCAAGCAAAACCACAGATTCTGATGGCATTAATTCTGGCAATTCCAGCAAGGTTGTCCGACTGATTGCAAACGATGCTACTGGCTCACTCGAGATGATGGTAGAGTCCAACAGAACAGTGGTGGCACCAGGAAGTTCTACATGAGTGCTTGGAGTCAACAAAATTGTTCCCAGAACAGGGAGGGTCTGGGAAACAGATATGTTCAGTGACGTTTCCCCAGGGAGCTGATGGTGGGAAGGAGATATTGTTACAGGTGTTCTAGTGTCTGTAGTGCTTATTAAAAACATGCTTGAAGCAGGGATTTCTGCAAATCTTGATGAAAGTGAAACAACTGGTCTTGATGGAAAAGAAGTATCAAAAATCTCAGGTGTAGGTTCCTCTAATTCATACCCGTCAGTAATTATAGTTGTAAATGCAGTTATGCCTTGCACTTCAGAGGCTTTGATGGTCAAAGTTTCAACATAATCGCCTGAGCCCACATCATGTTCTGGGGAAAAGCCTGCTTCTGGCAGAAGTGAAACTGAGTCACAATACAGACAGTAACTGTATGATCGCGTGTAAGGCACTGGACTCTTGAGCTCACTGACAAGCTCTGATTGACTTGGTATTTCTGAACCAGCAGGCAAATTTGGTGCTGTAGTGGAGAATTCACGTGTAAACAGGCTGGCATTAAGAACTGTATTAGAGTTCACGGAAATGGCAGCTGAATCAAGAGGGAAAGACACAAGTGGAAGACTAATAGGAAAAAAAGCAGGCTCAGCACTGGCTGCTGAAGCTGGCGTGGCCCAGGGAATGCTTGGAGTGGGGTAGATCCTTCGACTGAGAGATTCTGCTGCCCTGCTACTCACACGGGTGTAAACATCACCATACAGGTCAGCACGTTGTGCTGTGGCATCTGGGGCCCCAGGGCTGTTTTCACCCAGCAGCTTGAGATGAAGAGGCGATCCCTCTGAAGCAGCCCCAAAAGGCAGAGCTGTTAAACTTGCAGTAATGTTTTCCTGTGCCGCAAGTCCTGTCTCTGAAGGAGTGGAAGTGAAAGGAACAGCTGTATTTGGAGGGTACAACAGCAACTCTCTGCTTGCTGTTAGCATTTCACGATCTGGTACAAAAGGCTTTAGTTCCGTAAGAGTGTAGCTGCGTTCAGGGACAGCGCTCAACAGAGTCTTCTGCTGTGCCGTTTCTGAGATATCATACGGTGAAGAAAGGACAGATAATGAAGGTGTTAGCAACACAGTTTCTAACATTTCTCTTGATGGCTCTACTGTATTAACTGAGTGATGATCTGTTAAAACTGCAAAAGACTTCACTGGAGGAGTCCACTGTGCCTTTGAAAAGGAGCTAATAAATTCATCATCACTTAGGAATGCCTCATTGCTCGTTACAGAGACATCTACCAACGGCGTACTTCTCCCTTCTGAAATCCTGGCTGTTTCTTCTTGGCTAAGTAAAGTCCCATCAAAAGAAGTGGTCACTGATGATAAAACTGTTGGAAGCAAATTACTTTCTTGGGACTCCAAAGTACTTTTTGCTAAGGACGTTTGTGTCCTGCTGCCTGATATGCTTTCATGCACCGTTGAGAAAAAGGAAAAATTCTGCTGTTCCAAGGCTCTCTCATCTACATCAAGAGGGAGAGAAAAACAAAAGCCAAAACACAACGGATCAGCACAAGTAGTAAGATTGCTATGAGCAAACCTCACACAGAGTATTTCTGGAGACAACTGCCCAGAATTCAAGGGTGAAGACAAAGCATCTCAGTAAATAAAAAACCTCCACAAGCAAGTCAGCATAAATAGTAAGATTTCTTGTCAAACTCCATTCCTTGGAAAAGAGCAGGACAACACCAGCTTCTCTCACTGCACTGACATGTCTGTCTACAGAAGCACTCTAGTGAGCCCCGTGGAAGAGCAGAAAGTGGCTCCCTCTTACCCATGCAAGGGTCCAGTGCATGGCAGCTAATGGTCTCACAAAGCAAACACACCAGAAGGGGTAATAAGGAAAAATGCAGGGGAGAATCTTACATAATTTTAGGTATTTTGTTTTCCTTTAGTATCACTTCATTTCCTCTGATTTTATTATTTCTTAATATTAAGGTCACTAGAAGATCTACTCTGTTTCATGGACGAGATCCTCCCTCTCATATCAGAACTAAGTGACACAAGAGATGAAGAGGCGTCGTTGATGTTGATACCAGGTCCACATTTGCCTTTTTTCATAAGGCAAATGTGGACCTGGTATCAACAAGAATTTGCTAACATGTTATGACATACTTGTAACATGTTATGTTTACATAGTCCACTATTCACCTGAACTCTAGTCTATTAACAGTCAGTGACAAATTGCTTCATTACACAACTGCCATCTTTATTCACAGCCCTCTACAGGACTGCTCTCTTCATAGGCCACCTGTAATAAAGCTTTCACTCCTCCAGCTTGCAGAGTTCAAGCAGTAATGGCCGGGTTCAAACACAAAGGAGAAAAAGCTGAGAATTCACCACATATTTCAACAAACAAAATACTCTCCTCTCTCACAAAAGCATTCTTGGGTTAGAGAGAAGATCTATGCATAAGCTTTTCCAACCACAGATGAGTTTGGCAGAGAAAAGGTTGATGATTTTTCTGAAACATCGAGACTGGATTAATAGCATTCAGAGCTGAATTATTAAAGGAAATCACAGAAAATTGCAGCAGAAGAGTGTTCAAGGGTACATGCAAAGGGTTCATCCTTAAATTATATATCACGCCTGATCATTCTATTCTCATATGGGAGTGTCCAGGCAGTGCTGCTGGAACCTACTGGCAACACACATTAACAAGGCTGGGGGGGCAGGAATTGCATCCAGTTAAACCAGCAGGGACCAGTTTAAAATAAAAACAAGCATACACAGTACAGAGTGCTGGACAAATGATACAGCACACAGCTCAACTGCAACTACATCTGTAACCCTTTGGAGGATGCCTTGAACTCAGTAACCCATGGAAGGTCTTGCAGGAATAGCTCACCTATCTGCTTCCCAGTGTCTAACACCACTTTCCAGAGGTGATAAACTGCTGTACTTATCCCCTTCTCCCTGGTCTGCTTGCTAAACTCTTTGACACAACTTTTCAAGTGCTGACATACCGACTTGACAAATTTTGAAGGCGCTGATCCAAAAAGCGCAACTACAAGAGTTAATGCTCAGAGCTAGTACCATTGTACCACTAATCACACCTAACCAAATGAGTGTTGTGATTATATCCTTTTTTTTTACAGATTCTGTGCACAATGTTTTTCAGCATAACAGATACTAGTCTCCCAAGCAGTCCCAATCCATTTTTTCCTCCTGAAACTCACTGTAGGCATTACCAGCTTTATGATGCTTAGTTGGTGTATGAGGATAAAATATCCTGCCTTACAACACTCTCAGGTGAAGAAAAAAAGAGAAAAGACAAGAAAAAACACTCTTGTAAAGCTATGTAAGACAAGTAAACAAGTCCATCCTCAACCTCGTCAACAGAGGTCAGTTGCTTGAACACGACACAGTGCAGAACAGTGCAGCCACCATGGAATAACAGCTTTCACAAGGAGTTAACATGAGTACCCAACAAAGCAGTTTCCAAGAAGCACAGAACCAAAATGTACCCTGACACAGCTCTACTAGCTGACCAAAAGTCGTTCAGTGTTTTTTTTCATTGCTAGAAGCCTCCCATGCCTCGCTCTTTTCTTTGATTTATGCTTCCAACCTTTACTTTTGTCTTTGTGACATTTTGAGTAAGCAGGGAGTTACTAAAGGAAAAGACTTACAAGGCAATGAAACAAACACTGTCAAAATGAATCACTTCTCTCCCTACATGCATGCACATTTCCTTTTAGGCAGCCCTGTAAAGTCCTGCCCACCTTGGTCACACTTTGGACACCTAACCCTTGCTTACAGTGAGTTCCACATTGAAGGCAACAGAGAAAGTACTCCTTGTTCACCACAGCTCCATGTTGTAAATCCCTGCAGCAGTACACAAGGCAGCTGTGACAGCTTCAAAATAAAGAGCATGGTACACGTGGAGCTGATACAGCTGACAGTTAATATGACCGGGCAGAACTGATTACTAATACTAATTAGTAACTGCACCTTTGATCAGGTATCTCCACAAATCTTTGACTCAAAGCTAGAGGAGGTTCCACAAAAACAATTCTACTGCCTACCCATGTGTATGCTGTGTACCATCTTCTTCCACCCACAGAGAGCCCCTTTATTTTTGTTCAACTTGACAGGGGAGCTGTCACATGGCAAGATCCTGCTGGAAGTAAAGAAATGTCACAGAAAAGATGTTCTGAAGAGTTAAGTGCATAACCCTAAGCTGTCCAACAGACATGCAGAACAGGCAAGGCTTTAAATTCTTTCTGACTTTAGAACATGCTTTTAAAAAAATTTTTGGACAGTCTGATAATATTTTTTTCCTTGAAAGACAAAGGAATAGTAAATAATAATTTCATCATACACTCGGTGCCTTGCCTCTTAATGTAAAGAATCTTGCCGCTGATGCCAGGAAGGAAAGAACTCAACTTCTGAAATAAATGTTTCATTTTCTGAAGGAAAACACACTGTCTTGAAAAAGTTACAAGCTCTAAGATCAAGGTAAGAGCAGTGTTACCTACGGTAAGCGGAATGGGAAAAATTCACCTATGCATGTAGGTGAGCAAGTTCATGAGTCGATGTTCCACACTATTTACTTTGCTTACTGTTTTAGAAGCAGGGAGCATTAGTGATACGCCATTAATAATACAAATTAGTGTTTTCTGTCAGCTCCACAGAACAGTGCACCACTTGAATAGCGCTTGTCAGAACTGAGCGTGCCTCTCAGGGAGAGCAGATGGGACGCGTGGCAGATGTGTTTGGGAGCAGCCAGACAGCCCACAAAGAGGCAGGAAAAGCAAAGGAAAAAGGGAAGGAGGAGAAGGCACACCACGGCATGACAATCAGCCTCATCAGTGCAGAGTGGCCGATCCGGCTGTACCGTGGGACAAAGGAAGCAGACAGATTGCACATGTTCTGGTGCATCTCAATGCCACGGCTGCACAAAGCTATTGATGAATATCAACGCTGACTTGTTTGTTTGCACAGCTGTTACTGTCAGGTGACGGTTCCCGTTCAGTTCGCAGGCAACGGTGACACATCAGACAAGCCAAACTCTGCCAGGCTGATAACATTATGAAAAAGAATAGATAGCTTAGGGAACAAAGCCGTGATCCCAAGCTACAGCAACGGCGAGGAAAGGCGAGCACTAGCGGCAGGGGCCACAGGAGTCACAGATGGAACCAGTACAATGCCACGGCCCAGACAATGACATTTGGACACAGGAGAAGTAATAACATAGGAAATCTGCTGGTGGCCTTGGGGTGGCAAACTCTCTGCTGCTCCTGCTGCCCCCCAAAGCTGGTAGGAGTCACAAGCAATTCACAAGTAATGAAACCTGTCACTGAACAGAGTGACCCCTGAAACTGCCAAATCCGCATTTACAGAAGCACAGCCGTGCCCTGCTAAGGCTGCCGCAGACTTGTGCGAATTCGAGAAGGACAGAACTTTCTCACGACTACAGCAAAGGACTGCTGCAGTCCACAGACTTCTTTGGTGACAAAAATATACCATATCTGCTTGCCAGAAAACTACACGTGTTCATAAACCAGGAATTAGACTAGTCATTTTTCCAGAAAGCAATTAGAGATACGCAGATTGCATCCTTCCTGTAGCTGCAGTGCTAAAAAGTAATGTCTGTTCTATAACCTGTAATAAAGGAAAAAAAAGGATGCTTCAAATATATATTTACAATAATATACACGTATATTGATATGCTTTTGTATTTTATTCACTTATAACAAATATACTTCCATGTATTTTTTAAATGCAGGATCTAGATGTAATCTCACCTCTGCCACTGATGTCTCATGTGGCTTCAAAAAACTTGCACCACTTTTCTACACTCTGCTATTAAGATATGGCAATTGTACACCACCCCATTTGCCAGTATTTACTAAAAAGCCAGTAATTCTCTATATTATCAAGATGTTCAATCATAGACTGGTACCAGCATGACAACAAACACAGGAAATCTTTACTTGCAATAAAAATCAAACCTTAAGAATAGAACTAGCAATTTTCACTCTATTGTTTTTGAGAAACTAAGTTATGGCTAATAAAGTTTGCAAACAACAGAAAATGCCAGCAGACCAGCAGCAAAATAGTTCAAAACATGTATAACTTAAAAAAAATCTTCTGTGTACTAACACAATGACCAACAAAATTAAATTTTAGTAGCTACAATTTTTAGGCAAGGAGAAAAATTGCTTTTATTGCTACCCATGGTTTCAAACAGATACATTTTAGGTAGAAATACAATCAATACTACATACATTCCAAATATTATGGTCAAATTCCTAACTAACTACATAACAGCAGCTCCCAAATCATTAAAATTAAAGTTATGAGCTTGCTAGGAATATCCACCACTTGAAACAGCTCCCTGATTATGGGATGGAGTAGCATATCCCATTTAAAGGAAGCTTTTAATAACATATATTTTAACCTTTCCTTCAAGAAATGGAAAGTAGGAAATTGAATGCAGCGTAGGACTCAAGACCACCCAAGGGTAGAAAGAATGATAGATGCAAATATATCTAAAAAAATCCTAACTCTTCCTTCTACAGCTTAACACTTAATAACTTCCTAATTTACTTAACAGTGTTTAGTTCAGCTTCCACCAAAAAGAGCTTGTATGCATTAGGTCATTGCAAAAAATTTATATAGCTCCCTTGTATAAACCTCTAACTAAATTTCTTAGGTGTCTGGCTTGTAGGAAAATACCAGTCACAGAAGCATGTGCAAACCAAAAGCTGTCTGCTTTCTTCTCTGGGAGGCATTAAGCATGGATTGAACAGTGACAATAACCACCCCTGGCACACAAAAGCCAGGGAGAGGAGGGGATGGGAGCCTGCACTGTCCCTCCCTTCCCAAGCTCCAGCTCACAGCTCCTCTGTGGGGCTCCCTGCAGATTGTGGAAGGTTCTGTTCCCTGGAGCATATGCTGCACCCCTGCCCAGTGCACCCTCAGGGCAGCAAGGGACACAAACCATCCAAAGTCCCAATAGTTCTTTCTCTAAGATGTTGATTTTCTCATTTTGAAAGAATCTCTCATCATTTAGCAGATGCACTTATGTATTTTAACTACTTAAGCTGCTTGTACCACCTGAAAGGCTAAAAGAAAGAGAAAGTAATGAAATTGAAAAATTATGCTATGTCTTGGCCTTCTTTCTCACTGTAGTTGATGAAAAAACTTCATGACAGAAAAATCTGTATTATGAGAAAAGTAAGTGTTACTAGGAAGCAGCAGGCAAAGTGAGCACCTAGGTACACCACTCTTACACACTTCAGGTTTTAATACATAGCCAAAAAAAAGAGAAACATCTTAAAGTCATTCTTCACCTACATGCACAGCTGTGGCTCAGCTGCTGCCCAGGTGCAAGTAGACAAGAACCTCCCCCTGTTGCACAGCAAAGAAGCACAAGCTTCCATCTCTGAGGAGAAAACGTGCACCAAAGCACAAAGGGGCAAAGATAAACCCGTGCCTCCTGGCCAGCAGAGTTGATGAAGGCTTTGTAAAGAAAGAGTTTTAGTAGAAGGCAGCCTAACTGCATTTCATAGTCCAGTTAAAAAACACACTATTAAATCCTCATGAACTCTTGCGTTTGGCAACCAATACCCATGAACCTGTAATACCCGGAAGTGGCATTGACACTTTCTTTCTTCTCCAAAATTAAAGCCACCCTAAAAACTTCCTTTAGGACACTTGCTGGTAACCATCGCGTTAAAGAGCTGTAGGCAGCGTGAGATTCCAACTTCTACAGCATGGCCAATGGAAGAGCTCAGGAGAAAACTTGTAATCTATGCTCTGATCCAGGAATCTGCCTAATATACCCACTGCTGAAGCAGAACAGGACCCTGCAGTAGTTTACAGTAAATGGTAGACTAAAAGAAAAGGAACCCACAGCTTCTCTTTATTTCATACCACTGTAACACATTCTGTTTTGCATGAAAGAGATCAAAAACCATGCAACCCAAGGGATGCTTTCTGGAACAAAAGGTAACAAGCAGACGACCAGACCGGGCAACTAAGGGCAGGAGAACACACAGAGGGGGTCAGAGTGAGGCACCTCACCATCCACTCCATAAACACAAGCACAAAGTGAGATCAACCTCCCAAACATCATTACAACGTCTGGAAAACCGTGACTCAGCTAAGAAGTGGGCTGGGAACAAAGAACATGCACAGAACAGTTTGTTATGCCTACACAACACCTGCAAACCCCAAGGAGACAGAAATCCTCACTAGTGGAACTGCATGAAGCTCTTACAGCACCAAGATGCCTCGAGCTGACAGTCCCTCTCTAGAACTCCTCTGAAGCAAATGAGCCATGACAATTCATACTCTTTCTGGGGAGAAAAGTAGGTGTTTCTGATACAGAAGCCTTCCATGGTCACTATGCCTTCCTGCAGATCATAACCCAGAGCTGAGGAAAGCAGTGGCTTCGTGCAGAGCTCAGTGCTCTAACACGACCAGCTGTCTGGCCATGCACACACAGGCACAGAAACCGCAAATCAAATCCTAGTTCAAAGTGTAGCTTTTGCTGGGAGCATTCACGCTTTTTTTGGCACTTAGTTGTACATGACATCATTGTGTGGGAAGCCATATGTTAGGGATAAAGTACACACAAACTTGAATTGACTTTACAAATGTTAATTCTAAGAAAAACTCTCATCAGATTTGCTCATTGGGATAACCAGGTCACATTTTTAAAATGGGAAAGCTTTCCTTCCCCCCACTTCCTTTTTTTTTTCCCCCCCTTTTTAACTGCTCTTTGCACAGCAACTTGATTTTTAGTTTCTAAGCAGCCAGTGTCAGTTTTCATCCAACTGAATGACTAGTGAAAAGCTTTATGTTTATACTCAACACTGCAGTGTCCACCAAAATGCAGATCCTGGAAGCTTTTGAAAAGACCAATTAAATTTCTATTAGCCTCTCTTTTAGTGCAGATGACAGATCAGTGAGTGGCATTTTTCACACAAGCAAAAAATACATCTTTAAAACAAAATAATTTTACTTCTTGCACTGCATTATCACTATGAAATCTCTACAAGCAATGAAGTGACAGAGAGCCTGAAGACAAGAGCAACTGTCTAATTAAAACAGAACCTACGCTGTATCCTAGAAACCCAGTTATCCACAGGGACTCTCTTCATTGACACATATCCTTAACCATGCTGTGCTGACAAAGAAAAAATACCCTTGACTGAGCTTTAAGTTGCTCAGGTCAGCAGGCTCACTGCTCCAAAATCCTGTTACTTCAAAGAATAAATGGAAGCCCCAACCTGCAGTACCTAAAAGCAGCTCCTGTGAGAGGCTAATTCACCAGGCTTCCGTTACAGACACAAAAGCATGATGAAAAATCTGAAGATGAGATTTTTCAGCTGGCAGGGTACCATCACTCTGTATTGAACTCAGAACAACAACTTCATTGCTCCAGGGCCAGATCGCAACAATATGCCTGTACATGCTTAATTTTTCAAACAGTTGTATATGCATAAGCAAATAATACCAAAAAGCTCCTGCACAGTCAGATATGAAGGCATTTAGTGGTACTCACAGCATGTATCACTTGGCAAATCAAGGCACACGAGAGAGAATCTGTCAACGCATTTTCACAGGAAAAGGAGATTTCAAAGAAAAGCTGGGAAAGAGAGCAGAACAGTCCCAGCTACCCCAGCCTTTGAGGCTGAAAATAAGCGTTTCACCAAAACAGTGCTGAAAAACATGGAAAGAAAAGGGACATTCAAAGAGATGGAACAGAAATTCAAGTACTCACTTTAAGTAGAGGTTACCTAAGCTTTTTCTTTACAATGTGCAATTGTTATTGACCTTGACCTGACTTGGAAAAAGTGAAATTATAAAAACCCCTGTAATAAATAGAGTAACTGCGTAACACCACAGATCAAACTTCTGTCATAATTCATATCCATAGAACTTCCAGAAGACAGTTCCCTGGCAAAATCACTAGAAAAGAACAAAGAAGGCAACAGAAGTATTATTTCAAACAATAAGACCCATACAAAAACTTAACCAAAACAAACGAAAATGACCTTCTCTATAGGCTGTCAAGCTCAGGCATCCACAGTACAACATAGACAAATTCAATGCAGATACCCTTATTAGAGATTCTGGAACTGCACTGGCTTTAAGAATAATTATGCTATCAAGTAATGTTTTCCTGTGCAAGTATCTCAAGATTTAGCAACCCATTCTCAACTTTTTGTCCTTTTCTCCTTAGCAACATACTCAAAAGATGACAAGTAAAGAAACTGCAGTAGCTCGCATCTGAAAAGAAATGAAACTTGCCCAAAGCGTTTTCTTCCATGTCCTTAATGCAATCCAACAGCCCTAATCACTGCTCTCAGAGCACTCTGCTGGAAGCAGGTTATCCTCAGCTACTGCTGCCTAACCTTCCAGACCTAGGACCAAGCTCACGACCAACACAAATGAGTTCAGCTCTGCCAGCTCCAGCCAGGTTACATCCTCTTTTCCCAGTACAGAACTTGGCGAAGCTGTGACACCACCAGTTATGAGACATACCTAAGAAACCCAGGATTCTAAAGTGTGAGTCTTCTATTTCTTAGTACTCTTATTTGCTTTAGAGTTGTGTGGCACTCCAGACTTAGCATAAAGAAGCTACGGATACCGAAGTCTCCAAGTCATGGCAATAAGACTACCCTGTGATAAGAACTGCAGTTTCTCCATGGCCCTAGAAACTTCATAGCCTCAGTTAAAAACAGAAAAAAAAAAAAAAGAGAGTAAATATTATGTTCATAAGAGTAGAAGAAATAAACCATAAAAGGATCTGCTGGAGGAAACAATGAATATACAGATAATCCAAAAAGAGAATCTAAGCACAGATGACATATTTCTTACTGGAAGTATGCATAGAAGAACCAAGAAGGTAACAAAACAACTGTCAAGAGAAGTATATGGGAGTGGAAAGCATTACATAGTCCCACTTTATGGGGCAGTCTGCTCACAGCATTTTTTACAGGAACAATATCTCTTCAGGAACATCACAAAGTAAAACTTTCTAATTAATATACTTGGAAATACACCAGAAAGACAACAGTAAAACCAGGCAGGCAAGGAATCTCCTCCTAACCAAAACTTAACACACACCAGCCAAGTGAGAAACAATCTTGGGAAACAGATCCATTCACATGCCTTTCTCAGGCAAGACCACCAACAGAGCAATTGAAACACATTTCAGAACAACTGAGCATTAAAGAAACCAAAAAGCCACAGCACAACCTGGAGAAGATGTTTGTGCTGTAACTAACATTTGTTACAAGCATGCAAGAAAACATATTTACCTTACAGCAGCAAGGAGAAAAAAAGTGGGCAAGGCATCACGCACAGGTGGATAAAAACAGCCAGACTGACACATTCAGTAATAATCACTGCCCACTTGTCACCTTGACTACTCAAGATCCTGTAGTATAGCACCATGTTAGCTTGGCTGGGAATTGTTACCGAAGCGAGTGATGACACTGAAGAAATGATCCTTCTAAGTCCTTAAGAGGACCTTTCCTGGTCCTTAAGCTCCCTGGGTCATCTGATTCCTTCAGTTCTCCATAGGCTCTACTCTGCAAGACTGCATAAGGTTCTGAACTCCTCCATTACTGCTCAGTAAAGCTACAGACATGAGGCAGTGAGGGCTGCAAATTGCAGCACACATTGATTAAGCACAGGCCCACAGGCACCACTCCGTGTACCACACGAGGCACTGTCGAAGGAAGTCTCCACTGAAAGCAAAACTGGCCCAGGTTTAGAAGCTCCTCAGGTGAATCTCATCTGGTTAAAACCATCCTCATTCCCATGCACGTTGGACAAAGCAACTGGGAAACAGGGCTGAGATAGGTTCTGGCTGCAGAGTCTCCAAGACAAAGACTAATAAAACACCTAGAGTAAAAAGACTAATAAAAAGAATAATATCCAGAACAGCAAGCATGGGTCTCATGAGAATATAGGCTTCTCTTCAACTCAGACCTTGGAATTTGTTTTGGGACAATATGATCTACATTTTAGGACAACCTAGAAGTATAAACCAGGGAAGTGTGATGAGTTCCTTCATTATGTGGGTCTCCTCAGAACAGTGCACAATATTTTTAGAAGCTAAAACACATACACCTTAGATTCCGAAGAAACGTAGATGTGTGGGGTTTTTCTGTTTATGATGTGGTCAACCTATCTACTTTAAAAAATATTGTCACATTGAACCTTGGTTGAACTATCAAGTTCCTTTCAAATGTGGCACACCTCAGGACAGCATGCTGTGTTTGGAAGCTGAAACATCGGATTCTAAACTGAATTTAGAAGTTGGGGGTTGATGTCACAAACAGCTTTAACCTTTCTACTTAAAAAATACCCTGCACTGAAACTGGGGCTGCCAGTGTTCTCCACAAGGTACCATACATTTAAAGCATTTCCCTTCCCTTTCCAAAATTTTCACCAGAGGAAGGAAGCAAATGCAGTTACACTTGTAATGAGACAGAACTGTGGGAAAGCAAAAGTTCAGTTTTATAGGGAATCATGACCTGAGTTTCAAGAATAAGAACACAAAGGAGAGGCAAGGCTGATTCACATTTTATAATTTGCAAATAGATATGATTTTCCAAGATAAAGATCAGATCTCTTTCTGATCACAGAGCTATTCTGCTTTACTGCATGCTTAGTACAATTTAAAATAATTGCAGGCTTCTTTTGTTGATTTTTAAAAAAAATTGGCTTATCAACACAATGTCTCCAAACAAAAATGAAATTAAAATGACTGCACATATTATATAACTACTTCCACTTTTATCCAAGATAATGTTAAAATACACAGCATCACTGGATAAAGAAATAACACTGATCTGATAATTTCCATAGTGTATCAGTCTTAAGAAATTTACTGTTCAGAAGAGTTCTATTTGAACATGAAACAGGTTCAAAAGAAAGAGGGAAAATACACTAATGTTCTCTAGTAAGTTATCAGTTATTTGTGATTGAGTATTTACAATGAACATAAATGCTGTTTCAGAAATCCCTTAGAAAGTTGGAAAATCCACACCTGCTTCAAAGGACAGAGGCTGCTAAAGCACAGCACATCAAGTATAACCAAACATTCAGCTGACCCCAGCTCCTGTACATTGGGATCCTTCCCCTGTCTTAGGTGGAAGGGCAGAACTGAAGATCCTGGTTGACTGCTGATGCATTTCTTCTCTAACACCAATACTCCAGGAAATAACATTACTCATAGTAACTATATGCCCACACCTTACAAACCACCAAAAAGTGCTGAGACACCCCAAAAGAAATTTTTGAAGCAAGTACTTCAAATACTGTTAAATAAATAAATAATAATAAAAAAAATTATCTCATGAGGAAATACTTTCCTATGGAGAAGAGCAGCCCCAAGAAATAAAGTCTTCTGTATGAAGTTGATTTCAATCATTTAAGAGGCTGCACCATGCATATGGCTATTTTTTCCCCTTACCAAAGCTTGGCCTTTCACAAGTCACACTGCCTAAGTGTCTGTGATCAAAAAAGGCCAGTGTCTGTGGATCACAGCACACAGACTCTGTACTACTTTGGCCTGTATAGCCAAACTAGCATAAAATTTTTATTTATGCTAAAGGAAAGCAGGTCAGTCTTTCACAAGTTATGAGCTACAGTTTACTCTATTTTATTCCCTGTGCTTTCGATTCCCCCTATACCAAGCAGTCACTTGGGAGTGGACTTCCAGCCTAATTATCTCTAACTGCGATATTCCCACTATCCCATGAATACTCTCTTACTGTAAACTGACCTAATATAGAGACTGGCACAAGTATAGCTACTATAGACTTAAGACATATTTTCTCCACTTCCAGGATAGAAAAAAACACTTCAGTGAGGGTTTTCCCACAAAGAATAATTAGAATAAATTATTTTGAAAACATGGGGAGGTTTCTGTTTTCTTTTTAAGTGGACCGGGTAGGGGGATCAAAAAGGTCTAAAGAAAAGACTTTGGAATACATGAGCTTTGTTATCCTTTGCTTTTAACCTTACACAGGTATTCAGAGAGTTGTCAAGTCCTGTTAGCCTAACCTGGGGAAGTTTGCACACAGAACTTTAACTGTCTACACAGAGAGTTCAGTTCACTAACACTGCATTCACCCAGGGAAGGATGTGGTACAGATAGAATCTGTTAATTAAAATGAAAAGAGAAAATGCACTGCAAGTATGACAGTTTGAGCTTTGCTTTCAAATGCATTATATTTAAACACTTCCATTTGCAATTATCTGAGCCTTATTCAACACTTGCAGTAGGATTTTTCTTTTCTGTGCAGATTTTCTCCTGCAGGGCCAACATTATATGGCACCCACCACCGTGGTACAACTCAGCTTAGCAGTCCTAAGCAAAGCGCCTTGAGTGCTTTAGGAAACTGTCTCTCATCCACCTTCAGGAAGGTATACAATCCCAAGTGGGTTGTCTCATGCTATGATACTAGAAAAGGATGAGCTGTTTTTTTTTTTTAATGAGCTTTTTGTGTGACTTTGTCTAGTTTTAGATGCTGCACTTAAGGAAAAATAAGGTCTAATTACAAAGAATCCAAAGAAAAGTACAAGAGTGGATGAACAGAGGTGCTCCAATGAAGAAACAACTGGGATAAGGTTGGGATTAAACATCCTAAAAGAAAAATTACTAGAGTGTAAAGAGAAGGTGCAGAATAAAACATGCCAATTGTTTTCAAGCTTCTGTAAAATTATAGAAAGGAGGAATAATCTCTTTTCCACATCTATACCGGACAGCTCAGCAGTACTAATAGCCATGAGGATGAGTTTTCCAAAGGTTGATGTCACTCTATATCAGAAAGGATTGCTCCAGATGGTGCAGGAGCCTCCCATCACTACAGGTCTTTAAAAACAGTTTAAACAACCACATCAGGAATTATAATTTCAGCTGATTCTTCCTTTGAGACTTCTTTCAGACCTATTTCCTCTGATCCAGGCTGTTCAGATGCACTGTAGACGAAACTCAGTATCGCATTTTAAAGTTGCAGGGCTAAACATTCTGTCCAGTTTCTCATATACAGCAAAGCTGTTTAAAAGAAAATAAACCCATAGACTGTGCTTATGAACATCCAAACTTTCCTGTTAATTGGGAAAGGAATCTCTCCAGGATATGTGAAACCAAAAATATTAGCTTATATACAGTGAGATATATAGATAAAGATATANGATGAGGCTGCCAAGGAAAAGGTAAACTAACACACTTAAAAGTACTGAGCAGGGATTTTAATTAGTGATTATAGGGAATTCCCTAATCCTAACTGGCAATTAGCTGCCCATGGGTAGTAAGCAAAGTGCATAGAACTATAAGAGCAACAGAACAATACGTTCTGTATTCAGCTGGATAAAAGCATATACAAACAACTTCTCACCACTGAGGACTTGGCAGTGAAAGGGACCAGTGTTTGAAAGCAGTATGTGTAGGACTTAGTCACCAGTTGTGCATCCTTTGTGGTGAATGTGTTATTTACAGCATCTCTAAACAACCACAGAAACTCATTATAGAAGCACAACTTGTCTAGCTGTGCTGTCAGGGACCTTTCTCAAGTGAGGCAAGCCTCCAAATTCTCTTTCTTGCCTTCCAGCATTACCCAATTCCTTTCAAAGGCCAGACTGTTCAGTCCTTGATTACAAGTGGAATAAAAAGTCAAATGTTATGAAAGACTCAAATAAACCTAGTAGCATTTCCACCTGTAAGCAAGTCACAGTTGATGTTCAGCTCCCCAAAATTTGTTTCCACGTCTTCTTACAACTGTGAGAAAGGAGAAAGAAATTATAACCAGTTTCTTAGTTATAACCACAAACATTTTAAAAGCATTCAGTACAAACATCCATACAATTATAAAGTGAAAAAAAGTCATCCCCATCACAAACATTCCACTCTTTACTTCATGAGGCTATTTCACCCTCTCCCTCCCTCCACTGCTGCTTCCCACAATACCTACAGCAAGGATGAAACCAAAGTAATGAAAAATGTATTTTGAGCTGCTTTGGACTCCTACAGCTGGCAAAGAAGCTTCTTCAACAGCCTAGGCTGTGGTTATCCTCAGCTGCACTCCCAAGACCTGCTTGGGCCTCCAAAACTACAGACATTTTTATCAACTAGTGCTGCCCTGCTCACTGAGATTAAGAGCACAGCAGGACAGTTCCTGCTGATGTGGAATGCTTAACTCCTATCACTGCTGACAAAAATGGCGTGAGATAAATTTCTGAGCATATACTGCACACTGCACTGAAAGTCCCCGTCGCCCCCCAAACTTATACTATATGATGCTTCCACCTGAAAAACTCAGATGAGAAATGGGCATGGACTACGCTTCTGTGCTGCAGGGTCAAGGCTCTGGTGCCTGCAGCAGTACTGGTTATTTCAGCCTCAGCTGGGAAGGCAAGAGAGGCTGCTCTTTATGTGGAAGTAAAACTGGAAGAAAATCTATGTGTCTCACCCTTAAGAGATAGAGCTGTTCTAACACTGCCATCATAGGATCAAAGAAGTGTGGTTTGCCTCCTCTAGTATAATAGACTGGCTCCCAACAGGCAGAACAGTTAAAATGGGAACCCTTGGTAATGCTTTAAGGTATAGAAGGTGAAAGATATTTTGCTGTTACTTGCTGTGTTGTGGCACCATGTATAGGGCCCCAACAAAGATCCAGACTCCAGGCCTTAGCAATACCTGTTCCATGAAAACCTGCTTCATGAAAATTACACTAAGTACTGGTAGGAGTTTTGTCTCAGTCATAATATCATAATTTAAATTTATTCTGAACTACTGAAACTAGACCCAAAAGCTTTTTTTCTCTAGTGTCTCGTTCTCCCTCCTTGCAAAGTTAACTACCTGGCACCATTTCAACTTGAGATGAACCTAGATTTTATTCATTCACACACATACACACATTCATTCTTTATTAATTAGGATTTGGAAAAAGCTAAAAGCATATGGCCACGTAACCTTCCTAAGATTCAACAGTAACATGTGAGATTATTTACAGCAATATTTTCCATTCTGGCCCCATCATATCATTAAATCATTTAACCCAAAAGTGGTTTTGTTTATTATTTCTCAAAATGAATGACATTAAAAGACACAAATACCCAGTACCAAACTCAGCTAGGAGTAATATTTCTATCCAAGAAAACCTCATTCAAAAATAAATAACCAGGTCTAGTAAACATTTCAGTCAAACCACAACCTGCTTAATAAAGAAACAAAAAACATACAGAAAAAGAGGCATATTAGCACAAGTATTTACAAAGCCAGAGTACCGTCATCTCCACAGGCAGCTAAGTCACTAAAGCACCCATTACAAGCTTCCTTGAGACTCTCAAGATCCAGGCACCCCTGTAATTGCCCCCACAATCTTCCTATGTGCTCAAAAGTCCCTGCTAACACTAGCTGTCAAAAAAGCCAAAAAAAAAAAAAATCACTTTCCCACATCTCAGAGCACTAACTCAAAAAACAGTAACCACACTTTGTGGTAAAGGAACAGTTATCCTTTTAAGAGACAGGAGAAAAATACTGAAACTTAATGCACTACCTGCAGTTGCCACTTCTAGTTTTAGCAGTTTCCATGCCCAGAGACATGGGATGTGGCTTCTTGTTTGCCAGGTCTCTGAAATGTCACATTATACAAACCACCATTACGATGAATGCAAATGGAAGGTGTCTCATGCCATGAAAATATGAACAGCTAAAGGTCTGAATAAAGCAGGTGAAGAGAACATTAAACATGTGTACACATATATAACATGCATATATTAGCTCTAGTATATATATACACATAGTACATAATACATGAATATGTGTATGTTCCATGTCAGTTCTAAGGGTCCTCCCTCCTTCACAGCTGAGCTTAAAGCTGTGATACCTTCCCAATTTCATAGCCTGAGACTCAGCTTAGTTTAGTAGTATCTTCTTCACAGTCTTCACACAACAGATCAAAGTACAGGGAATCACATTACACTCATATCCAAACTGCTATGATTTCATGGAGACTTAAATCCTTGCCTCCATCTCTCTTCTCCCTCCAGTTCTCAATTCTCACTCAGCAACTTAAGATGAAGATGTTAATATTCTTGTGAAGATCTGTAACATCCTAACCTACCTCTAAAAATTCTAAGGGCCTTTGGCATAGTAAGTGAAATGATCACCTTAAGGAAGGCTACAAGAAAACCAGCCAGCAATAACAATCAAAGGCACGTAAACAAAGCAGGCTGCTCCTCCCGTCAGAAGGCAGCACTGGAAATGGGCAATTTGAGGAATGATTCCCAGGCAGTCTCTGGGAAATACTGCAGGAGCCTCCTTTGCAGATCTGCTTCTAACAGCTGCCAACGATGCACAGACCATAATCTAAAAATCGCTATACTAAGCCTGCTTTCCTAAGCGAGTATGGAGTAAGTTATTCTACTTCTGCCTTCTCCAGTAACTTCTGAATCCAACAGCCAATTCAAAATATATTCAACAGAAGTCAGAAAACTCAGAAATAACCACTTTCATATTTCATGAACATAAGCATCTGAGATGAGGAAAGTATAAATTAATCATTCATCTGCCCTTCTCTCCACTGAGTGAGGCTCAGGCAGAAATCATGCTTTTAAGATGCCTTTTGGGAGCAGCTGGCTAGCAAACTTGCATATCCACAGTTCCACACATAGCACCACATGTACTGTCTGCTGCCCAGTTCAAATATCATTTTGACACTGATCTGCTGTGACTGCCCTGGTTGGACAGAGATAAAGACAAGAAAAGGAAACAGAACACTAGTGTCAAAGTACTGGGATTCATAAATTCTGCCCATCATGGAATATATTTACTTGAGATCATGGTACCCTTCCATCCACCCACCTAGTTCTGTCCTGTGCAGAAAGCCCAAATCCACCCAGACAGGACAGGTTAGGAATTGGCTGCACAAAACACTGAATCACTTCAGAAAATGAATCCTACTTTCAAGTTACTTCTGCACATGGTTTGAGCAGCCAAACTCTTCCAGACTCAAAGCTCAATCTAGCAAACATTCATAGAATTGGTTAGGTTGGAAAAGACTTTTAAGATTAAGGCAAACCATTAAACTAACAGTGTCAAGTCCATCACCAAACCATGTCCTTATGGACCACACCTACATGTACTTCACATACTTCCAGGCATGGTGATTCAACGACTTCCCTGGGCAGCCTGTTCCCAGTCCTTGACAACCATTTCAATTAAGTAATTATTCCTAATACCTAATCTGAACCTTCCCTGGCACAACTTGAAGCCACCATTTCCTCCTGCCCTGTCACTTGTTACTTGAGAGAAGAGACAAGGTGACAAGGTGCCTCCTTTTCTCCAGGCCAAACATCTCCAGTTCCCTCAGCTGTTCCTCATAAAACTTGTGCTCCCGTCCCTACTCCAGCTTCATTGTCCTTCTTGGGAGGGCCTCAATGTCTTTCTAATTCAGAGGTTTATTACCAAAGTCAGTCCATTCAAGACAGGTTTAAGAAGGAAAAATTGCAAAGGTTCAGCCTAGGGCATTCGGATCACCCCAGGGGTGCCAAAGACAGCCAAATGCCCAACACAAACAACCGGTTTTCACCCCATGAGAAAAGCGGCAATCTTGTTTTCCCCAAATAATTATTCACTTGTTAGACAAGTGAAAAGATTAAAACAATTGCTTGACAACAATGATGATGACAATGACATTATGAAACTGTTACATTTTTCCAATTCTGACTCCTGTTCCCATTACAGAAAGAACCCTCATGAAATGATGGCAGTCCTACAGCAGATTCCACATTAGTCAAAACAAAAATTTTTACTGAAAGTTATCGTATTTGATAGTCCCCTCATCCACTAAAACTAATTCCTGTATTTCTGAGAAATCTGCCTTTTTCCAAACTCTGTTTCCAGCTCTAAATACTGCAAAAACTTGACAGTAAGCACGGTTTCTTTCTTGGTTTAATAGTGGAATGGCAATACACAGCTACAGCACGGCCTACACTTCAGGCTGCACCTTGAAGTCCTCTGAAGATTGATTTCCTTTCTCAATCTTATAGAATGTTTTGTTCACTTCATAAATGAAATATTTTGATTAATACCAAAATACAAAATGAGCATCCTATGTGACATGGTATAAAAGAGAATCAATGGGAGAGGAGCATGGTTATACACTAAAAATTAAAGTAGACTGAACTACAAGTGTAACTTGAACAGAAGGCTGGAGTTATGACAAGGTAGATGCTCTCTTCAGGTTTACAGAGATCATGAGTCAGATTTGAGTAATAGCTGGGAATTGAATATAGCACTATGCACTAGTCAGAGCACTGAATTCAGCATCACTCAGGATAAGAGAAAACGATAGAAAATATGCATCTTCATTACCCTCCAAAGCCTTCTGGCCCTAATTTATGTGCACAATTAAATTCTGTGTATATTAATGCATTTAAGTTATTTAATAATTTGACTTGGAAAATCTGTAATTAGGCTTAGCAGTTCTCATCGGAGAATTGTTATTTCTGGATACTTAAAGCAGCACTGTATTTATTTGCACATTTGGAATCTAATCAGTCCTCTTAGCATCTAAAGATTAGAAATTTTAGCTCTATTTCCAAATCATAAACTAAATTTTGCACAATCTGTTATTGGATCTAGATAAGTCAGAATCATTTAGTTTGGAAAAGACCTCCAACATCATCAACTCCCACCATTACCAAACACTGCCAAGTCCATCACTAAACCACGTCCCTAAGTGCCACATTCACGTAGTATTTTAACACTTCCAGGAATGGCGACTCCATCACTTCCCTGGGCAGCCTGTTCCAATGGCTGACTACTCTTTCAGTAAGGAAATTTTTTCTAATATCCAATTTCAGTCTCCTCTGGCACAATTTGAGGCTATTTCCTCTTGTCCTACCTGGGAGAAGAGACTGACCCCTACTCCACTACAATCTCCTTCCAGGTGGTTGTGAAGAGTCATATGGAGAGTGATTGAGCCTCCTCCACACTAAACAAACCCATCTCCCTCAGCTACTCCTCATCAGACTTGTGCTCCAGACCCTTCCCCAGCTCCATTGCCCTTCTCTGGACACCACCTCCAAGTCTTTCTTGTAGTGAGAAGCTTCAAATTGAACACAGCACTCGAGGTGTGGCCTCACCAGAACCAAGAACAGAGGGACCATCACTGCCCTGGTCCTGCTGGCCACACTACTGCTGACACAAGCCAGGATGCCACTGGCCTTCTTGGCCACCTGGGCACACACTGGCTCATGTTCAGCTACTGTCAACCACCACCCACAGGTCCTTTTCCATTGGGCAGCTTTCCAGCCACCTGCCCCAAGCCTGTAGCACTGCAGGGGGTTGTTGTGACGCCAGGGCAGGACCTGGCACTGGGCCTTGCTGAACTTCACACAGTTGGCCTCGGCCCATTGAGCAGATCAACGCTCCCACACAACTTGGTGTTGCCTGCAAACTGAGGGTGCGCTCGATCCTGTTGTCCAGATCATCAATAAAGATATTAAACAAGACTGGCCCCTGAACACATCAAGCAGGCCAGATCTGGCCTAAAGGCATGGTGCTCAGCTTTCCTGCTCGTGTTACATTCCAACTAAGCAACCTGAACTTCAATAAGCACAGGTTAGGCTGTGGAACCGATAGAGACAGCTACAGCTATGGGGGGGCACAAGTCTCAAATGTATGGGCTATTTTCCCAAATCAAGTCACATATGAACTATTTAGTTGGAAGCTATATAAAAACAAAATTGCCACCATCATTTTATCCATTTCATGTCAGAAGCCAGGCTGTCAATACACCAAGCATCAAAACTAAATTAGCCCTTGAAAAGAATGTGCTAAGACAGCAAAGAAAGCACACCATGCTTCTGCTAAACATCTGTTAAAAAAAAAAAAAATTAGTATCAAACAAGACCCTACCAGGAAAAGATAGCATAGGCTGTTTTACTTCTAATTACTCAGAAAATTATGTTGGTGCAGTACTGTGACTAAGTAGGGCAATGATCTTTTCTCTCAGGAAGTATAGGATTTGAGAGACCCTAGTTGCATGCCAGCTTTGATCAGCACAGCATTCAAGAGTCCCACTGTGGTGAACCTTCCTTTCCAACAGTAATTTAATTCCCATAAGGAATCAGAAAGGCTAATGAATTAACCAGCTGCACAGCACTAATTTCTGCATTTTCAGTGCATGGTTCTAATGCTGCTTCTGATCTCTGCAAGGACATTTCAGAGGGAGGAGGAGGAGGAGGAGGAGAAGGCTGAACAAGAAAGTCAGAATTTGTCTGCTGCACCTTGGTCTAAAAGAAAATGAAATTAGGTGAAAATCCAATTATATGTTGAACACTATAGTGACAAGAACCAGATAAAAAATTCTAGGTCCTCTAACATTCTACTGTTTGAACTTCTGAAATAAAACCATATTATTTTGCATTAGTAACAGTTTAGGATGTAAGTTTTTCTTTTAAACACCTGAAAAAAGCACCAACTCTTGAAATTTATGCAGTGATAGAAACTTCCGTAACATAGGTTATTACCTTCAATTAATACTAGTACTGTGCTTACATTTTAAGGAGAACAGAAAAAAGACCACAGTGCTTAAAACACTCCACACATCCACTTGCAGCAGCTTAAAATCGTATGTGTAACCAAATATGAAGCCACTAATTCTTTCAAGAGATAACAGGAAGTTAAGAGAGGAGTAAGACCCAGTACAGGAGAGAAGTCAAGGAAAAACATGCCACTTTTACATCATGGAGCAGCAAGATAAGATGAAATCCCAGGAGAGAACAAGACTGAAGAGATGCTCTGTCACTTAATTATGTAACTGAATAGCTAGCAAAACGCAAGTATAATTTTTGTCTTGATATTTTCCCAATAAACAACAACAGCAAGTAAAGACAAATTGGATGTAATCTCTTCCTCATTTCCTTACACACAGCGGTCTAGAAGACATGCAAGATGAGATGGAGAGGGAACATCACCAAATGTTTACTGAGGTGCCAAGAACGGAAGTACTGAAGCACTGCAAATACAATAAATGTAAAGTCTGAAACTGCACAACAGGATTTCAGATGACAGTGAGCAGGAGGACACCAGGCTCAGTCTGGCTAAATTCAGTTCAGAATGTGAAATAAATGCAATTGGTGCTTTACTGATTAAAAGCATCTCCATCTCAACAAACCTGCTTCTTCTGCATTTGATTTCAGAAACTGAGAGAAGAAATAATGTGGGGCTTTGATTTATTTGAGCGTACCTGTAGCTGTTAACTCCCGATCTACAACTTTTTTCCATTTTCTGGTGCTCAGTTTTTCAAAATCTAAAAGCAGTACACTAATTAGTACAATTCAACAGCAAATTCCACTTGTGCTGGGTGATCTCCAGTGCCCCTCAAAGTCAGTTTAACTACTGCAAATTCTGAAATTCTATAAAATAGATTTGATGTCCTGTCTCCAAGAGTAGCTACAACATGCAGGAAAAAATGGATACAATTATTTCAGCAAAATTCTTTGAGAAGTACTGAGCATGTCCAAAACCAGAGCTAGTTAATATAGGTGAGCAGCCTACAAACAGCATAGAACTGGCAAAAGCAAAATGGTTCTGCTGCATTAGTTGGATGAACTGGCTCAGTGGAGAGTCCAAAGTGCATCAGAACCACTGAAAAAGTGAAGCTGGGCAACAGTCAGAACACTGGAAGGAGGAAGTCAAATGAGATGTCCTGTTTCAGCAACAGTCAACAGATTCAGCCAGCTCAGTATCCTAGCACCAACAGAAAGCTAACACCAAAAAGAGAGAAAAAAACTTAAAAAGGGAAAACTAAATGAGACGAGGTTCAGATGATGTAGATGAGCAGACAAAATCTGTTTAGCTTGTACTCTACCTCTAGAGAAATCTAAGTAAGAATATCTGATCTTAACAGTAGCAAAACTGAGCTGGTGGTGCTGAATGATTTATAAGTAAATTAAGTATTAAATTTGTCCTGCCTTTTGCTTTCTTCTATATGCTAACAACAGAAATCTAAACATCCTAGTCACTGGGTACGGTTTATTTCAGAGGAGATTATTTTTCGTATTTTATTTAAAAACAAATCATTGACATCAGATTGACATTTATTAGGACCACTGCCACAATAAAACATTATCTGGCCTTCACAGTGAGGAAACCCATGAAGGAAACTGAGTGAGACTCAAAACACTAGGACTTAAATTGCACAGGAGAACACATGGGGTTTGTTTTTTAATATGCAAAAGTCCACTTAGATGATTTCACTTTTTTTGGTAGATTGATTCACTGTGCAGTTGTTTCTCTTTTTCATCCCATTAAGCTCTATGTTTGACATACTTTCCCTGTACCATAACTAAATTCTGCCAACCAATATAACCTTCAAGTACTACATGGTTCAGCACTGACCTGGTTATCAACACAGCTCTATCACAGTATCTTTCTGCAGGTCTCACCTCAGGCATGAAAACTCCACATCATTTACAACTTGCTGGTTTCTAAGTAAAAATTCGAGCCACAGTCTTCAGGGTATTACTCTTGGCTAGCTCAGCAAGTCCATCTGAGAGTGCACCACATATGAGTCTGCTTTCAGGAACACAGGTTTGAAGTTCATTAGCAAAACCCAAACCACTTAAACCCAGTAGATTTATCAGTACCTCGAAATCAAAACCTTGGAACAAAAGCATATAATGAATAAAATCTCTGCATTTTTTTGATTTGCAACTCTCAGTACTCCTAAGTTCCGTGAGCTCCACACACCTGGCAGCAGGAAGAAACCACACCCTTTACACCCCTGCACTGCCTCGTCTTTCTCCGTGTACTTCCATCCTCTCTTCAGAGCACTCTCCTTTACCTCATCTCTTGCCTGGGATACTTCCTTTGATTCCCTACTTAACTTCCAAAAAGAGTGACATCCTGGTTTGGGTGATGCCAGCTCATTAAAGCTTCTCCCAACAACTGATAACACAGGAAGCGTTATTTTAGCCTCGCTAAAGCAAAGATCCTACAAATACTCATCTTCACCACCCTTTTTTTTTCTAGCCCTGCTAGAGCCTCCTTTAGTACAACCACATAGCACTGCATCATGAAAACAAGAAAAACCTACATGATTAAAAAAACCCCCTTTTTTTTGGTCCAGTTTGTTGCAATCATCCCAGAAGGGCTTAGAAATCTTTCTCAAGTCAGAAGTAACATACAGGATTCTCTAACTCCAGATTAACTTCTGTACATCCTACATTTAATGTTCCGTAAATTGTGAACATTTTACTTTGGGTTCTCATATTCCCCTAACTCATTAAAACCACAATGTAAATATTAAACAGCTATTCTTTTTCATTTATATTTATTTACCTAAATTTTATTTATTTTTATTTGTATTTAAAGCTGTAACATGTTTTAAAACAGAATGTTAAACCCTTAGGAGCTTAAAGGCTCACTTGATCTAATTCTTTTTCCCTTCCTCTAAAATGTAATCATGACACAGTATTGCAATGTAGCAGCTGTGTTGATGATACAACAAGATGTAATCCCGAAAACTGCACAGAAACTATGTATTTTTCCTTAATAGACTCCCACCTCACACTACAATTTAGACAAAAAAGGAAGAGAGAAAATTGCTGTCTAAAGTCTTAAATCTTGAGATCTACCTGCCATCTCCCTTTTCTTCTTACTCTTCCACATGAGCAAGAATAGATCTGTATAAATCCAAGAATCACCACTTAGATGTACTTACGTGCATTTATCTAGATATTCAACGATGCAGCACTTCATGTTTTGCAACAGCTTGCCAGCTTTATAACATAAAAGAGTATGATTTTTATCTATTTTTTTAATGGATGAAAGACTTTAGTTATACTACCCTTAAGCTGATAAAGAGCTTCCAGAAGAGTCTTAACAAACCAAAATAAAAAACCACCGCCCTTGGTTACCACAGTAAAAAATATCCTGAGTATTACATAAATATCAAATATGTACATAAGTCTAATGAATATATCAAATGCAGTTTTCTCTTAAGTACTAGGTAACCTGTTTCAAATTAAAGGTTCCTCATAGTCATTCAGCTGGGAAGACGGACATCTGAGCAGAATGTACATACAGCTTGTTACCACTTTATGAAACCTGCAATAATTCCTGCTAAAAAAGATCCAATTATTAGTGGTTCATATCCAAATCAAGTGCCACTGTGCTTCCAGAAGACATACTAATCACTGCCGAGAGTGCAAAAGAGTTTCCCTTGGAGCTACTCAGTGTAAAACCTGATTGCTCTTCTCCACCTACATGATTATTTCATGACTCCACAGTAATACTTTGATATTCGTATAGTCCAAAGGGCTTTGCTTTTAACAGGCAGGTTTAATTTACAGATCCCAGCACCACACAGTCAGAAGTTCAGCAATCTGGCATTCTCCAAGCCCTTTCTCTTCTTCTATTCTCCAGAAAAAAAAAGTAGTCTTAAAAATGGGATTAAGGAGATGATGAGCATTTTGTTTCTTGATTTTTAGGTAGTCAAGTTCATTAAAGAAAGAGTAAAACATTTGGAGAACTATACAAGAAGAACCACATGTTATTTCAGAAAATGTTTCAAGTTAGAAAAAAAAAATAAACAAAATTCATCCTACACTTGAATTCCACATGCAAAGTCTTTGTTTGAGGCAGAAGTCTTTTAGTAAGTGAAATTTATTTCCATCCCGCTCCCTCCATCAACAGTGGTTTGCATAACCAGATGTTCTTATACACTGCAGTTTACAGCTGCTCCATATGGAACTGCAACAGTAAATATGCATAACTATGGAAACCAAAGCAAAGGTCAGAAAAAAAGTCAGCAGTTTAGTAACCCGATACCACAATTTTAAGTTACTCAAGATGCATCTTTCCCAAATGAATCTCATTACAAAATATGTCAAATGTATTTTGCATTCAAATGCCTCTCTAGTCTTAAAACCGAAAAAATACATTTTACTTGGAAAAATGTAATTTGGTTTAAGATTGAGCTTCTTCCTACAAGCTTCCAAGTGCTCTCTGCCAGAAAAAGGTACATTAAATACTGACTGAACACAATAGGTTTTAAGTGGTACACCTCAAAACCAAGATCTCCAAGACTATTCCCAGATCTCACTGAGCTACATCTTCCTTTGAATAACCCGATATATATACTCTCCATACAGCAAAGACTTTGGTGAATAAGTATCACTTGTTTTTTTCATTTCAAATCATCTCCCTCTTTTGGTTACAGAACAGGAAGTGGACAGTAGTACTAACAGTTCAGTAACACTACAAACATAAGCTCTCTTACCTTTAAAATTACAAGAAATGTTAATTGCATTCACTACATAAACTTCTACTGAGGAATAAAAGTAAAACACACCTGCAAAAGCATGTTCAGCTAGTTGGTTTATTTCCTAAATACACCAAACCTGTCATTTATCCTAAGCTAACAAAGAATCTAATTTGTGCCTCAAGAAATACGTACAAATTCCCTTTCTTGCTACTGGCAGGAGATAACATGATGAGAAATAGTTTACTACAAAAATACTTTGCTCTTAGCATGGCTCATGATTTCAAAAGTAGGACTGCCAGATACTGTCCAGCTGAAATTGTGAAGGATTATTTATTTTTAGCAAAACTGTAGTTGTCTCAGCTCTGGTGCACATTACAGAATTAGCAAATAGCTAATTGAGTAAGCCTTTTAATTCTGAAACGTATAAGGAAATTAAACCACTTTACATAAAAACTGAGTATTTTCTAAGAGGTCCTGCCCAGTACGAATTACAAACTTTGAACGCTGGAGTTGTTCCTGCAACAATGAAGTTGGGGCACAATGGAGAAGTTTAAATATTTAATTTAGACTGAGCCGCAAGTCATTAATTTTTTATTGATGCAAATCTGCAATTCATCTAGAGCTAGACAGTTGCAACCCATTCTGGCTGAAAGCAGAGTGAATTTTTCCTACACAGAATAGGATGTAACTCCCCTCTTTCCAACAACATCATCTGCTTTTCCATGGAGATCTCAGGCCATGTCAGACAGTCAGAACAGCATCTGGGCCTGGATGAAGGTGCATCTGCTGCTCATCATTTTGCTCGCTATTCAAAAAAAGTGTCTTCATCGTGCATCTGGAATATGCAATTACAGCATTAATTTACACAACACTGCTAAAAACACATTGTGCTTTGAGAATGCCATAGGTAGTCAGAAGATACTTTGCACTTAGTCCTTCTTGATGGTGGCAGGACATTATTCATCCAAGTCAAGCACTGAGAAAGTAGTGATACTAATACTGAAAAATGAAATATGTCTGCATTTCTTTATGCACAGCAAGAGAGCGTTTTTAGTTGCTAGCACATCTACAACTAGAAGCAGTCTACTGAAAGCAGTTAAAGTTCACTAATTCAACAAATGTGCCAAAAGTGGGAAAATTCTAACCTCTTCCAAGTCCAGACAGTATTAAAGGCAAATTATTCTTTTATTTTCCTTTTTAATTGCTCTTAAATATTCTGATGGAAGTATCTATTTAAAATTTAAGTCAGGCTTGCTGCAAAGTACTAACAAGTCTTGGCATTATATATACTTCATAAAATTTACTTATTTTCTGGGAAGCAAGGGAAGACCTGATACGTGGTCATACTTTTTCAAACTAAGCCTTGTTCCAAGTTCAAAAGCTCAGTACTTAGGGTCAAGATTTTCAAGATTAAGTCAGACTGGTCAGCCAGTTAGTAGTGAAAAACCTGAACTGATGACACATGTTACACTGTTGTGCATATTTCTTATTTATCTCAAGTCTTTAAAGAGAAAACTACGATGGGATTGCAATGGTGTATGTAAGAGTATATCAAAGGTGGAGAAGAAACAGCAAAAGCAGCTCTGGTAAGTGAATTCCAACTAAACAGAAAGGAAGAAGTGAAACTACAAAAGCAAGATGCCTGTAATAATTTCTAGAACCTAATCTTTTAAATATTTAAGGTTACTTACTTACAAAAAACCTTAGAAACATTTTCAAGGCAGGAAGTTCTCAAGTGGGTAATAAATGTTTAAATTCATGAAAATTTACAGATGTATAAATATATGTTTAGTGTGTGCATGCAGTATACATATAGAGACAAATATCTGGACAAATGAAAACTGAGCCATCTATAAGTAAAATAAACAGAATTTTCTGAGTAACTTTTTTAGTCAGAATGACCTTTATACTTTGGGGATTCCATCTTACAAATGTCTTGACTGGGGGCAAGTCATTAGATACTTGCTAGTAGCATTTCAGATTTATTGCTGAACTAGAAGCTACAACAGGACATGTGAAGCATGCTGCTGAGATAGAGGTGACCTGATTTATTTTCTAATGTATATGGGCCTACCACCCACTGGAAACAAAAAAATAGGACAGCTTTTTAAAGTTCAGCTGGACAAGACTGGACCTTCTGCCTTGAAATCAGAACTCTGAAAGATAGAATTATTTTGTTCATAAAAGTTTGGGGTTTTTTAAGCTCTTTATATCAGCATTTAAAAAACAGGTTGCATCACAAGTGAAAAGCGATTTGAAATATTTACCATGACATAAAAAAACCCTTAATCCCTGAAGGGTAGTAAGATTTCCCTACTTAGCAAAAAACAGCAAAGCTTCAAAAAATTTAAGATTCAGTAACAAAAAAAAAATCACATGAAGTTAGCCATGCTAATGAGAACAATGGATAAAAGATGATGCAGCAATATTTTCACCAAAATACTAGTCAGTTTCTCACTAAGAGATCCTCATCACTTTTGAGGTGTGGTTTGGTGGTCAGCAGTCCTGGCTAACCAGCGAGGCCCTGGGTGACTGGAGGTTAGCAAATGTGTTATCTGTCTACAAGAAGGGCCAGATTTATTTCAACTCAAACTCCTCTAAGATTAAGCTGCACATTGTGGTATAAAACCAGATTTGCTCATTTTAAATGATAAAAAAAAATAGGCCACAAGCATTGAGAAGCTACATATGCAGTAATCCTCTTTTCCTTCAAGACTATAAGATTGCTATTTTACGTGTGGTATTTTCTCTGCATATGTAAAATGTATTCCCAAGCATTTCGCTCCCAATGCAAATGAACTGACAAAGACATCCACAATGCTGCTGAGTTGCTACAAAAGCCATCCTGCCTCCTCTGCAGCTCCAGCTCTCACCACAGACATGACAGACTTTTTAGAACTCAGTGCTTATTATCTCTTCCTTCCTCACTACTATGGCTGTCTGAATTTAAAAGCACAGCGGAAACAATGCGTGATTGAATCACCTCTTCACTGAGGCTGTCTCTATCCACATGGATGACAAGGTGATCAGGAGTAGTCAGCATGTATTCACTGAAGGTAAATCATGCTTCACCAACCTGATTTCCTCTCTATGATCAACTACCTGGATGGATGAAGGGAGAGTGGATATTGTCTACCTTGACTTCAGCAAGGCTTTCAACACTGTCTGTCACAATATGCTCATAGGCAAGGTCAGGAAGTGTTGACTGCATGAGTGGACAGTGAGGCAGACGGAGAGCTGGCTGAATGGCAGATCCCAGAGGGTCGTAATGAGTGGCACAGAGTCTAGCTGGAGGCCTGTCACTCCTGGAAAGCAGCTCTGTAGGGAAGAGCCTGGGGGTCCTGGTGGACAACAAGCTGTCCCTGAGCCAGCAGTGAGCCCTGGGGGCCAAGAAGGCCAGTGGTGTCTTGGGGGGCATTAGGAAGAGCACTGACAGAAGGTCGAGGGACGGGATCCTGCCCCTCTACTCAGCTCTGGTGAGGAACAATCTGGGGTGCTGTGTCCAGTTCTGGGCTCCTCAGGAAAAGAGAGAGACAGAGCTTCTGGAGCAGGTCCAGCAGAGGGTGACAAAGATGATAATGGGACTGGAGCATCTCTCTTATGAGGAAAGACAGAGAGCTGGGCCCATTCAGCCTCTAGAGGAGATGACTCAGAGGGGACCTCATCGATGTCTCTCAGTATCTTAAGGGAGGGTATCAAGACTATGGACCGGGCTCTGCTCCATGGTGCCAAGCAATGGGACATGAGACAATGTGAAGAAACTAATGCACAGNAGTAAAATAAACAGAATTTTCTGAGTAACTTTTTTAGTCAGAATGACCTTTATACTTTGGGGATTCCATCTTACAAATGTCTTGACTGGGGGCAAGTCATTAGATACTTGCTAGTAGCATTTCAGATTTATTGCTGAACTAGAAGCTACAACAGGACATGTGAAGCATGCTGCTGAGATAGAGGTGACCTGATTTATTTTCTAATGTATATGGGCCTACCACCCACTGGAAACAAAAAAATAGGACAGCTTTTTAAAGTTCAGCTGGACAAGACTGGACCTTCTGCCTTGAAATCAGAACTCTGAAAGATAGAATTATTTTGTTCATAAAAGTTTGGGGTTTTTTAAGCTCTTTATATCAGCATTTAAAAAACAGGTTGCATCACAAGTGAAAAGCGATTTGAAATATTTACCATGACATAAAAAAACCCTTAATCCCTGAAGGGTAGTAAGATTTCCCTACTTAGCAAAAAACAGCAAAGCTTCAAAAAATTTAAGATTCAGTAACAAAAAAAAAATCACATGAAGTTAGCCATGCTAATGAGAACAATGGATAAAAGATGATGCAGCAATATTTTCACCAAAATACTAGTCAGTTTCTCACTAAGAGATCCTCATCACTTTTGAGGTGTGGTTTGGTGGTCAGCAGTCCTGGCTAACCAGCGAGGCCCTGGGTGACTGGAGGTTAGCAAATGTGTTATCTGTCTACAAGAAGGGCCAGATTTATTTCAACTCAAACTCCTCTAAGATTAAGCTGCACATTGTGGTATAAAACCAGATTTGCTCATTTTAAATGATAAAAAAAAATAGGCCACAAGCATTGAGAAGCTACATATGCAGTAATCCTCTTTTCCTTCAAGACTATAAGATTGCTATTTTACGTGTGGTATTTTCTCTGCATATGTAAAATGTATTCCCAAGCATTTCGCTCCCAATGCAAATGAACTGACAAAGACATCCACAATGCTGCTGAGTTGCTACAAAAGCCATCCTGCCTCCTCTGCAGCTCCAGCTCTCACCACAGACATGACAGACTTTTTAGAACTCAGTGCTTATTATCTCTTCCTTCCTCACTACTATGGCTGTCTGAATTAAAAGCACAGCGGAAACAATGCGTGATTGAATCACCTCTTCACTGAGGCTGTCTCTATCCACATGGATGACAAGGTGATCAGGAGTAGTCAGCATGTATTCACTGAAGGTAAATCATGCTTCACCAACCTGATTTCCTCTCTATGATCAACTACCTGGATGGATGAAGGGAGAGTGGATATTGTCTACCTTGACTTCAGCAAGGCTTTCAACACTGTCTGTCACAATATGCTCATAGGCAAGGTCAGGAAGTGTTGACTGCATGAGTGGACAGTGAGGCAGACGGAGAGCTGGCTGAATGGCAGATCCCAGAGGGTCGTAATGAGTGGCACAGAGTCTAGCTGGAGGCCTGTCACTCCTGGAAAGCAGCTCTGTAGGGAAGAGCCTGGGGGTCCTGGTGGACAACAAGCTGTCCCTGAGCCAGCAGTGAGCCCTGGGGGCCAAGAAGGCCAGTGGTGTCTTGGGGGGCATTAGGAAGAGCACTGACAGAAGGTCGAGGGACGGGATCCTGCCCCTCTACTCAGCTCTGGTGAGGAACAATCTGGGGTGCTGTGTCCAGTTCTGGGCTCCTCAGGAAAAGAGAGAGACAGAGCTTCTGGAGCAGGTCCAGCAGAGGGTGACAAAGATGATAATGGGACTGGAGCATCTCTCTTATGAGGAAAGACAGAGAGCTGGGCCCATTCAGCCTCTAGAGGAGATGACTCAGAGGGGACCTCATCGATGTCTCTCAGTATCTTAAGGGAGGGTATCAAGACTATGGACCGGGCTCTGCTCCATGGTGCCAAGCAATGGGACATGAGACAATGTGAAGAAACTAATGCACAGGAAATTCCACCTGAACATAAGGAAGAACTTCTTCACTGTGCAAGTGACTGGGCACTGGAACAGACTATCCAGAGAGAGCGTGGAGTCTCCGTCACTGGAAATATCCAAGAACCACCTGGACACAATCCTGTGCCATGTGCTCTAGGATGACCCTGCTTGAGCAGATGACCCACTGTCAGTGAACCTGACCCAGTATGTGATACCATAACAACATTAGAGAATGAAGCAAGCAATACTCGAGGGGTCCCATTTACCTCGGGACTTGTTACTGTTCTTTGTACCCGCGCTTATAAAAATACGATATTAAAAACACGCATACAAAAATACACTGAGGAATCAGCACGCTGCCTTAGTGCTAATACCACGGCAGACAGATTGCATCACTTGCCACTAAGTAGCTGCTTTTCTGTCAGTAGGTCAACTCTACTTTGCCCATGCACAGACTAACAAAGCTCCTGTGCTAGGAGATNATGCAGCAATATTTTCACCAAAATACTAGTCAGTTTCTCACTAAGAGATCCTCATCACTTTTGAGGTGTGGTTTGGTGGTCAGCAGTCCTGGCTAACCAGCGAGGCCCTGGGTGACTGGAGGTTAGCAAATGTGTTATCTGTCTACAAGAAGGGCCAGATTTATTTCAACTCAAACTCCTCTAAGATTAAGCTGCACATTGTGGTATAAAACCAGATTTGCTCATTTTAAATGATAAAAAAAAATAGGCCACAAGCATTGAGAAGCTACATATGCAGTAATCCTCTTTTCCTTCAAGACTATAAGATTGCTATTTTACGTGTGGTATTTTCTCTGCATATGTAAAATGTATTCCCAAGCATTTCGCTCCCAATGCAAATGAACTGACAAAGACATCCACAATGCTGCTGAGTTGCTACAAAAGCCATCCTGCCTCCTCTGCAGCTCCAGCTCTCACCACAGACATGACAGACTTTTTAGAACTCAGTGCTTATTATCTCTTCCTTCCTCACTACTATGGCTGTCTGAATTTAAAAGCACAGCGGAAACAATGCGTGATTGAATCACCTCTTCACTGAGGCTGTCTCTATCCACATGGATGACAAGGTGATCAGGAGTAGTCAGCATGTATTCACTGAAGGTAAATCATGCTTCACCAACCTGATTTCCTCTCTATGATCAACTACCTGGATGGATGAAGGGAGAGTGGATATTGTCTACCTTGACTTCAGCAAGGCTTTCAACACTGTCTGTCACAATATGCTCATAGGCAAGGTCAGGAAGTGTTGACTGCATGAGTGGACAGTGAGGCAGACGGAGAGCTGGCTGAATGGCAGATCCCAGAGGGTCGTAATGAGTGGCACAGAGTCTAGCTGGAGGCCTGTCACTCCTGGAAAGCAGCTCTGTAGGGAAGAGCCTGGGGGTCCTGGTGGACAACAAGCTGTCCCTGAGCCAGCAGTGAGCCCTGGGGGCCAAGAAGGCCAGTGGTGTCTTGGGGGGCATTAGGAAGAGCACTGACAGAAGGTCGAGGGACGGGATCCTGCCCCTCTACTCAGCTCTGGTGAGGAACAATCTGGGGTGCTGTGTCCAGTTCTGGGCTCCTCAGGAAAAGAGAGAGACAGAGCTTCTGGAGCAGGTCCAGCAGAGGGTGACAAAGATGATAATGGGACTGGAGCATCTCTCTTATGAGGAAAGACAGAGAGCTGGGCCCATTCAGCCTCTAGAGGAGATGACTCAGAGGGGACCTCATCGATGTCTCTCAGTATCTTAAGGGAGGGTATCAAGACTATGGACCGGGCTCTGCTCCATGGTGCCAAGCAATGGGACATGAGACAATGTGAAGAAACTAATGCACAGGAAATTCCACCTGAACATAAGGAAGAACTTCTTCACTGTGCAAGTGACTGGGCACTGGAACAGACTATCCAGAGAGAGCGTGGAGTCTCCGTCACTGGAAATATCCAAGAACCACCTGGACACAATCCTGTGCCATGTGCTCTAGGATGACCCTGCTTGAGCAGATGACCCACTGTCAGTGAACCTGACCCAGTATGTGATACCATAACAACATTAGAGAATGAAGCAAGCAATACTCGAGGGGTCCCATTTACCTCGGGACTTGTTACTGTTCTTTGTACCTGCGCTTATAAAAATACGATATTAAAAACACGAAAAATACACTGAGAAATCAGCACGCTGCCTTAGTGCTAATACCACGGCAGACAGATTGCATCACTTGCCAGTAAGTAGCTGCTTTTCTGTCAGTAGGTCAACTCTACTTTGCCCATGCACAGACTAACAAAGCTCCTGTGCTAGGAGATTGAGTTAGGAGGAAAGAGGGAATACAGCTGGCACAAACCTTGTTCTGGGTACAGCGGGCCCAGCAGGACATGTGAGCTCAGCAGCAGGGCTATGAAAAGAGAAGTGCTGGTTTTGGAACCAGCAGCAGAGCAGCTTTGCAACAACCCTTTCAACATCCAAGACTGCTTTGCATGGAGCCATCTTGGACATAACCAAAATGTCAAACAATTTTTAAACATACCTGTTGCCGAATTCCTCTCACAGAAAGGAAAAGATAAAGATAAATAGCCATAATAGGAAGACAGTAGTCAAAGTGACTGGCAAGAAATGCACCCTCTCTCCCTATCTCCAAAGTTTTGCACACTTTGGACAGTCAAGAGAGACATCCCATGCTATTTTTTTGGCAGCCCTCTCTTGCATCCAATTTCTCAACAAAATGTCAATCTTGGCAAAAGTGAATCTCCAGAAGAAACTCAAAATGACTGACAGATGACCTCTAAACAAAATGTCCTTAAATGAAGCACACAGCCACCTCCATGAAGAACTCAATAATTAACACCTGTAGGTGAAAACCAGGAAATTACAGGGAACAAGAAATTAAATGAGTTCTTTCACTGCTAATGCAAAACTCTAGAAAGTGGTTTGTAAGCTAATTAAAACTGTGAGCCCCATCCTGCAGCAAGAGATAAATAATGGAAAAGTTCCCTCCACTGCATTTAAAAACCAAGAAAGCATTATGTAAATCATCAATCTAAGCTCTAATTATTTGTACACAAAACCACAAGTATTAAAACTGTATTTTCTTCCTCCTTTGCAGACTCAAGAGAACTTCTCTCAATCCAATTACTAATGGAATAACAATCACATTAATAAAAAGCCTTTTTGAATAACCAATCTACAGAACCCATTTTCTGCCTAATTAAATGGGTAAAGTGTTTGTGGGGGCAGTTTTTCTTCCCCTCCTAATACATCAAGTGTCTTCTTTCAATGCCATTATTATTTATTCAATATTTTCAGCCAAGCAGATACTTTGGGAAGACATGACTATTGATTAAAGCAATAGATGTAAATCAGGGGGTACATGCAAAGGTTTGTAAAAGGCATCTCTGTAAAGCCACTTTTGGGAATCAAAAGGCCTGGAAGAAATATTAACAGAGGCATGCTGCTATGAAAACTTAACCACAATTTCTTCTCCCAAGATTACTATTTCATTTGAGTCTCCCTCGTATTCCCACATGTAAAACAAGCTAAAAGACAAGAAGACAACAGACTCTTCTTGAGGGATACTGAATGTTTCCCTTACCTAAGCCAAGACGCTCACCAGTGTCAAGTATTACACAAAAGCCTCAGCTCCACCTTGCTGGGAACACTGTTTTAACTCACAATTATTGGAGCAGCATCAGACCAGTATACTTCACATGTCTGTCTTTGAAAGTGTTACTGGTCTACATCAATTCTCATTCCCTCTAAGGTCTTCCAAAATATCACTGTTGGCCAACTAAGGCTCAAAATTACTGCCCACGTACCTTCAACGCTTCACTGCCCAGAAGAATTTTCTGTGCAAGCAGGGCAAACTAGTCACACCAAATGAAATATAACCTACTATTTAGAACAGCACTGCCTCAAGAGCAAAGTCAGGTGGACCCATACAGCCTTCACCTCAAGATATTCAAAACATTAAAAAAACTTAATTATGCAAAGAAACAACTTTTACTTCAATGCTGAATCTCGCTCAAGATTCAAAATTTAAGTCAAGGATGTTCAGCTAGATTACATTGTGGTACAAGCAATCTCCAGCAACTAGAAAGGTACAAAGCAAGGCCTGAAAAACCTAAGAGTCCTAGCACTGAAGTCTTCCAGACACGCTGAAGAGCTAACAAACGTTAGTTGTGCTAAAATGTCTAGGTCTCCAGCATGGATAAGGATGTCTCATCATTTCCCATTTACTATAATGCTTGGGCATTTCAGGAGCAACAAAGTCACGAGCATACAGACTTTTCAAAAGACAACATTTTTTGGGAAAATTTCCCATTTAATAAAACACCATTTTCATAAAATTAATTAATTTAGTACCTGAAAGTCCATTTTTGCCACTAGCTCCATGACTAACAGAAGTGAGCCAGCATTGTTTAAAATACAATAAGCTGATGCTAAAGGGAGCTAAACCAACCCCGCCCTCCCCTCCAGATTCCCCCCGAGATAAGGCTGCGCCAAAATCCTATCAGATGTACTTTGATCATTCTTAATTCTTCACTGTTTCAGACAGTATGAACTCGGGCACATCTGCATTTCTTTATTGTCAGAATAATGACAGGATAATGGTGCTGGCACTAGGCCAGCCACTTTTTTGAAACATTGTTGGCAGCGACCGTATTTGCAGTACAGAGAGTAAATGGTCTTGCCTGACAGTTATAGAACAAGTCAAGGAAATATCGTAAAACAAACTTATCCCTAAGTTTCCTGCATTTGTAAATATCTCCTTATTAGTTAAAATCTTTGTTATCAAGTAGTCCACACAACTGTTTTAAGACTTTTCTGGAAAGTGAGGTCTCCTGTATACAGAGCTAGCAGTCCTGTGGAAAAAGAAAATGGGCCTCCCCTTCCAACACTTAAAAACCAAAGCTGTACCTGCAGAAACACTTGAACAAAAACCACTTATGAACTGACTTAATATCAATGTATTTTTGAGCTGTGGGAGAAAAAAGTTGAAAAAAATTCAGTCACATACAGAACATGTCCTTGCAATGCACTGACAGCCCATAAATACATTAAATAAGCTACAAAGTAGAAGTCATTCTTTCTCTTCCCTCACCATTTCAAGGAAGCACTTGTGCACTTCAAGTTTGCTTAGTTTTCCCTCAGAAATAAGTGTATCCTGAAGAGGAAATGGCGAATCAGTTAAGTTCAAATCAATACGTACTTGAAAGGCCACAGAACTCTAAAATAGAGAAAATGACTGTGCCAAGGCTATTTGTGAAATTAAGAAAGTGACAGCAAGGCAAAGCCGATGCTTTTAGCACCATACGGCCTTCAGACTTCCTGCATATGAAAGTATTTCTTATTCATACAAAGGCTTTTAGCAAGTTATGGAGATACACAACCTAAATAAGCTTGAGAGACATTCACCACTGGGTGCTCATATCTCTAACAGGTTTCTGCTACATCCAATACTCTTGTGCTCAAATTAGGCTGTCATGGAAAAGTCTACAAGTCTTACCTCACTGCTGTTCAGGCAAAATACAGAATGCTACAGTAAGTGGTTTGTTTTTTAAAATTAGATATTTAAAAGAAATATTTTAGCATCTTCTGGGTTCAGATTATGTTAGAAATACTACTGTGTTTAAGATATGAAGTTCATCAAGACATCTGATCTAACATAAGTGTACTTAATGAAATGGTATTTACTTGGTTTATGTTTACCTATACAGTCATACCAAAACTACCTGTTTGTTATAAATTACCTCAATACACTTCAGCTGAAGTAGTTTCAGAATCCATGTGAGCTCTCTCCATCTCTTGAAACAAACAAGGATAAAGATTTCCTGAAATAAATAGGCTTACTGAGTTATAACAAAAATCCCCTATGAACTCTCCACAGCCACCATACTGAGAGCTGCAGACATAAGAATTGGCTGGAATACAAACCCAACAGAATTCATGGAGAGAAGAAAAAAAACCCCACCAACAAACAAGAACTAGCATAGAGGATCAAGTGCCATTCAGTCAGAAATGTCAATACCATTGAACATGCTTCAGTCTGTGTCTCTCTGTCTGGGAAGGTGCAAAAAAGCACACACATTTTCTGGAAGTTTCTCTACTTTAACCAGCATGAGAGCAGTACCTAGGGAACTACTCCAGAAACAAATCTATTCACTATTCCCTATCTTGCTAGTTTGAACAGAGTGAAAAAACAAGCTGCACCCAGCTTCATCAATGTGTCACCAACCACACAAAAGTATACATTAGGGAAATGTCTGGTCTCAGAGCACATAACTGACCCTTAATATAAAGGGGATAGGGTTGGACAAGGCCAACTTCCACAACACAGAAATTACAGCTAGCTGTGACTTTTGACTGCCCTTGAGCCTGGAACCTGCTTGGCCTGGTTCTGCCAAAATGCATCTCGAGCATCCTGCACAAGCACTTCTGTGGGGAAGAACAGACAGGCGCCTGATACAGATACTGCAGTCATGGCTCAGGGAAACAAAATCGCTTTCTTCAAAGGCTTTCCTCAGACTTGCACTTCAACCTGATAATAAACCATTATTATGTGTTAATAAACCATGTGCTGCACAGTTCAGGCACTTGGCTTCTTCTAACTAACCTTAGTAATTTCATTAGGTTCCAAAATGTTCTGCTTAGTTTTGAATGCAGCTTTATGTTAATTCTGAAGAAGACTAGACTGCTTATTGAGCATCTAGAGCTGGGTGTGATTCAAGATCTCTGAAGAATTACTGGTGAGCTGGCAGTACCAGGGACAGATACAGTCCTCCCATGAGCTGTCACCATCATTTTCACACACAGTAGTGTTTACTTTCAAAAGCTCTCAAGAATGCTATCAAGATGAAGAGCCTGAAGATTTAGGACTAGTTGGGGCCATACTTGTGGCAGTACTGGAACGTATTTCTAGCTCATTCCATCCTCCCATGTAACATCAATGCATTCCAATACAAGAAGCTTCACACTCCGAAGACTTTTGGTGGTGCACATCTTCAGATCACTGCTTAGCACAGGCAACAGAGAGAGGGCCCATAAGGCAGTGATAGAAAGACATTAGGATGCCCCACTATACCTGAAGAATACTGGTGGTCTCAGCTCAGTTCCTGGAGCTCTGCTGACTGCTAGCCACAATCTTTTTCTGTCTTTTCAATTAGCACTTACAGTTGAAAACCTAAATAACAAATCTATGGAGAATAAGGGGCCCTGACACTACCACTCTCTCCCACCCATCACATGAGGTGAAGTTCTCATCAGCAATAGGTTGCGTGGGGGCATTTTTTTATCCCCACTACACTGCAGCTAACTAGGAAGCACACTCTTTATTAATAAGAATGTTTATTGTAAAGAATTTACAGAAAAGCCAAAGTGAAATGCATGTTATCATACATTTAAAAATACACTAGTTGCTTTAAAATTTATTTCATTGTTCTATGAGGCAAGTGCAAGCTTCCATTTAAATAAAGCACCTCCAAGAAAAATCACAGAGAAGTGCAGTTCTTCACTCAGAAAACTTCTATTGCACAGAGCTTTTGATGTGTTTTCCTACTCAAAAAAATACTTCAGAGTGGGGCTCTCAGGATGAAGTGGGAGACAGCCTATCAAAGCATTTATTCATATAACTGTGACGAACATGAACACAACACTGAAAAAGTGATACTGAATTGTTGGGAGGTACAGAAAACTGCAGGTCTTCAATCCCTCAGCATCTGGATGGTGAGAGAGTTATGTTCAATACAGTCCTTACAGAAAAAGTCATGGCACATCCAGGAAATGGACGTTTGAAAGAGACCTCTGAAGAACAAACTAGAAGTTATCAAAGTTACCCAACTAAGTGCATGTGTAAACCTGAATAGTAAGAACGCCTTCAATAACAAAAGTAATGATAGATGCCTGATATTTATTTAAATAAATTCATTATTGGAGAATGTTTTTTGGAAGAGGGTAGGATTTTCATTTTTAGTGAGGAGCAAGATGGTTGAAGAAGACGTAGTTTATCAATATTTTTCAAATAATCTTTAAGCTTACAAAATTAATTGCTCGGCCCCCATGCAACCTATTGCTGATGGGAACTTCACCTCATGTGATGGGTGGGAGAGAGTGGTAGTGTCAGGGCCCCTTATTCTCCATAGATTTGTTATTTAGGTTTTCAACTGTAAGTGCTAATTGAAAAGACAGAAAAAGATTGTGGCTAGCAGTCAGCAGAGCTCCAGGAACTGAGCTGAGACCAGAAGTATGCTTCAGGTATGGTGGGACATTTACAAAATTAATTGCTCATTCAAGCCTTAGTCATGCAACAGCAGGATTCTTCCTCCCCACCATTTGAGTTACCACAAACCATGAATTTGTGATAGACCTATGAAAATAAAATGTGTCTTTTTTTTTTAAATTGAGATATTTTAGTTTTTGAAAAACCAACTTGGGCCAATTTACAGAAGCAACAGTATAATTAATATAAACATGCATGTCAAAAGGAACAAAACTGAGATTTTTGTTTAGTTGAAGTTTCTGGTCGAGTTTGAGCTGACAAATTTAGAGAGCCACAAAAATGTAAAAGGCACTACTGGGAATTGTAGCTGAACAGAGAATCCCTTGCCTACCTCTGAAATATTTATGTTATATCAAACAATATCTCAATTAACCTCTCCAGCAATAGCCAGACAAGCAGGAAGTGCAGTTCAACAGCACTGCCTGCTATAGAAACCCAAAAGACAATTTACCTTACCTTTTCCTACATGTTAGGGTATGTTTATTAGTCCTCCTGTAACTATAACATAGTAACAGTAGAATCCGGCTCTCTCTGGCAGCTGAGTTTAATAAGGCTTCATACATAATACGAGCCATTTTAATAGTCACCATTTAAAGAATGGATCCTCAGTCCCAAAGTAGTTTCTACACAAAGAGGGTTTCTGTATTATCAGGGTTTGGGTTCGGGTTCACAACCATTTTATTTCCCCATGTTTTATTTCCCATGTTGTTAATCAGAAGACATTTTAACAGATAATTTTCAGAGGCAGGTTACACCCTGATGCAGAACACGTACTCAACAGGCATATCCAGAGCCAAAATTGTTCAAAACTCTCATCAGGAATGATGAAATACATTGCTTCAGGCATGGAAGCATGACTTACCAGTTAGCTTAAGAGAGTCCTTCCTATAACACACTGTTTACTGTGCTCTAGTAATGCTAAATGTAGTCTGCATTTATTCAAACGACACAGAGTAAGTGACTAGAACTCACTGCAGCTCAGGTTTCAAAATATTTCTGGAGTGCCAGAGAAATGTATTAAGAGGAAAAGCAGGCAAAGAAGGGGGGCACATAGATGACAACCTCCCCCCACTTTTACACATTAGATCAGGTCACAAACCGCTGTAGCCCTTTTCTCTTTCTTGAATTTTCATGACAAGGCAAAGGAAGGAAAAAAACCCCACCAATGTGACAGTTCTTTCTTTTCTTTACATCACAAAACTGAGCAAGTAAGTATTAGTGTGGACAGCTCATTTCTTATTATCTCCCAGAGAGCTGAAGCCAAAATAATGCCACTCAGCCTGAATAAAAAAGCATTCATATGCTCCCTCGCCCAGTTCTAACCAAACCAGCAACTTTAGCTTATAATGCACATCTCACAGAAAAAAAAAAGACACACAAAAAAATTAAGGACTGCCATACATCTCAACATTTTAGGAAGTTCTTAACTAAAATACTCCTTTCCCTTATGAGACAACTCTCTGTAGAGCTGTCAGTACAACCACTACCACCACCACTCCCTCCCAATGCTCTAAAGGAACAGTAGGATACATGTTGCAGATTACCTACTCGAAACTACCACACCTGATTTTACTTTGCCTGCTTTGGTACTCTTAGATCTAGAGCTGGGAATCTTATCCATACTGGAAACACGTATTAAAAGACTCTTCTGTTAAAAAGGTACATCATTTCACATGGCATAATCTTAGATTAGGCCAAATATGGTCATTTCAAGCTTTTAAAAAATGGAAGTGGATAAAAAGAGATGAATTATCTTCCTAGGAAAGATAATCACTTCTTCAAGCTTTCTTTTGCTTCGTGGCAGCAAACACTAACAGAACAACAAACCTCTCCTTGTTTAATGGTTCGATTTAACTGACAGCAGAATGCACCCTTGTAATCACAGAACAGCTGAGGCTGGAAGAGACCTCTGAAGGTCATCTCGTCCAACCTCCCTCCCACCTCAAGCAGGTTGCCCAGGGCCATATTCAGGCTTTAGAGAATCTCTAAGGATGGAGACTCCACAGCCATCCCAGGCAACCTGTAACAGCACTCAACTACCAGCAGACACTGAATGTGTTTCCTGATGTTAAGGGGAACTTCCTGTGTTTCAGTCTGTACCCACTGCCTTTGGTCCTGTCCCTGGGCACCACTGACTAGTGTCTGGCTCCGTCTCCTTTGCACTCTCACTTCAGGTATTTATATACACTGATGAGATCCTCCCAAGACTTCTTGTCTCCAGGCTGAACAGCCCCCAGTGCTCTCGCACTGGGGAGATGCTCCAATCCCTTCATAATCTTAGCAGCCCTCTGGTGAACTCTTCCCAGTGTGCCTGTATCTGTTTTGTACTAGGAAGCCCAAAACGGGACCCAGTGTTCCAGGTGTGGGCTCCCCTGTGCTGAGTAGAAGGAAAGGATCACCTCCTTTGGCCTACTGGCACCACCCGGAATGTCATCAGGGAGACTGACAGCCTTCTTTGCCTTTGATCTCAAAGGCCAGCACCATCCTCTCTTTCGTGTCTGCATAGCTAAAAAAAAATATAGCTATACAAAAATAGTTCACAGTGAACAAACATCTGTGGCTTTAATTTTCTTTAAATACTAGGTTTCCTTGAAAAGAGGAAAGTTCTACCAGGACATTGCTATAGCATGCATTTTTCACATGCCTATACAAAATACAATGCTAGTGCTCAAAGTTACACAAGAAAGGGAAAGATGAAGCTGGCCATTTTTTCAATTAAAGGAATTCATGCCATATACAGTGAAGTAATACTCAAATGAAAATGATTTATAACAGATGACCGCAAAATTACCTTTGAACAGTCACCCTGTTTTTCGTTTTGAAAAAACAGGAATAAATAGCAGAGCGTTTACTCCTAAAGTAATCTTTTTCTATTAAAAAAAAGAGAACAGAAAACACCTTTGACAAATCCTTTCTCAGACTCAAATTTTCCATTAACTTCAAAATGTTAACATTTAGCAAATCCTTGGACATGCAAGAACAAACGAGAGCTTTAACTTTCTAGCTAAGGTTTTAAACAAACAAGTGGCAAAAGATGTCTCATATCCTGTGTGTTCCACCCGTACACGTACTCTGTTTCACTGTAGGTTACTGTGATGCTTTTATCCCCACATCTTTTACTGCTTGTTTGTTCATTTTAATTTTATAAATGGACTGTTGTGCTGCAACTAATTCCCTCAAGGCCAGCCACAAGCTAAGGACGTTTTCCTTGTTCCACCCCATCCCTCTATTTCAATGGACCACTCTTGCTAATGAGCAGTAGTACGTGAAGGAAAGCTTCCACAACTTTGGTGTTTAAAACTTGTCAATTCTTGTGAATTAACAGCTGCTGCTTAACCAAGCCATACACATGGCATTTAGTCATTTTATTTAAAAAACAAATCCCTGAAATTACTGCCCTGGAATTAAGTAAATGCAAAATTCTTTCACAGGAGTAAAGAAAAAAAACCAAAAACCAAAAGCCTGGTTCAAAAGCAACCTAGTGCTCTGACAGCTGATGCTGTAAACAAGCCTGCCATTAAAAGGGACTGTTACAGCCGCCAAGCCGTGAACAATGGAGAAACATTTATTAAAGTACTACCTACAATTGGATGCGCTTTTCTTCACCACAGTGTCTTGCTTCTCCATTCCCATCAGAAGGAGAAACTGGACAGGAACAGGACAACGCAGTGTCAAGAGTCTTGTCTGATATGCCTTATCATCCCATGTGTAAAAGAGGCACAAGAAAACTGCCTTTGTGTTGATAATTTGCCCCTAACTGACATATTTAATACTCTACAGAATTACCTGTTATGTAACATGTCGTTCAGTCAAATCTTCCAAAGCAACATAATGTCTTGTTCCAAAGTACTAAATAATTTGCTTTTTGCGTGTGTCTCCTGTCACATTCAGTAAATCTACTTAAGGTTTCTCTCCGTGCAACAGGAAATTGCCTTAACTCACGCATTCCATTAAAGCAGACAGCCAGTGCCTGGCTTTCAATTGCTCCTTTGTAAAAAGTCTATGGAACGCTAAAATGAAAACTCTACTGTATCAACATGCACTCTACAAGCTAAAGGAAGTCAGATTTAAGCAGATGACTCACAATAAAGTGATATAATATCAAGTCTGCTTTGTAAAGAAAAATGCAGTTTAAAGACTGCTATTAGCAATCTGTATCTATATATATCTATATCTATATATATGCAGATGTTGAAGAATTTAGGATCTTACAACAGTCCTATTATACCACATCCAGTACCGCTTATTTTTACTGCTCAAGGATCCTGAGGACCCCAGAAAGCTATTTTCAAATAGTAGATAAAAGCTTCAAAAGGCTTCCCCCATACACAAATATAATTGTTTATGTACAATAAATTCTTGCATTTAATATAACCATATCTCAATTTCTCTTCCTAGAGCACAAGCAAGACAATCTCTTGGTTTATGTTGTCCTACCATGCCCCAACTGCCCTTTAGTTCTTAAACTCCTGAGTCCAGATAGGCAGATGAGACAGCTCTTACTAACTTTCTGGTCTTAGCTTTTCACACTTTAGAGTCCTTCACTTTTGCACATAACTCTTACATCATATTTTTATATATTTCACAAAATACTAATGAAAGGTTTTATTGCTATCTTTCATGCTGGTAATATTTTCTTCTCAATCAGATTTGATAATCACTGACTCCTTGGCACAGCATTTCAGTGTATTATGCAAATCAGTTTTTGCTGAGAACACAGCTTGTTTAGTACTTAAAATTTACATAACTGAAGTAACATCTCTGGCCAAGACCTGCACAGGTCTGTAAGCAGGTTGGTACCCAGAACCTCAACACAGCCTGCCAGCTCTGCAGCACGTGTCCCTTCTGAAATTTCACTAACAGCAGCAAAATGGATTGAACACAGCAATATGAACAACCCTTCTCCAAAATTCAGAATATTCTGTTTCTTTAGTAAGTCTGTTAAACTTAGGAAATTTAAGACATAGTGACTCATTAAGGGACTTAAGTGAGACCATAGGGAACACATGAGGCCAATAGCAGTTCTTAGGTTCCAGTTTAAATGTAAAGACAATTCTTGAACACTGGATGTAAATAACATGGATCACTGAGTAGTTTACAAGCAAACGTCAATTAAAAAAGAGAACCATATACTTCATGTAAGCCTGTACACGCGTCCTAATTTCAAAAACCTATGACAGACCTGAAAGCAAAATCACTCCATTCCCTCCCTGCACATATAACCATTGCCACTTTTTTTATGTTACTTTTAGCTAGACACAGTCCCCTTCCTCTTTCTTTCCAAGAGCTGGAAAGTAAATTTCCAGACACTACAGTATTTCACAGAAGCAATGTTTTGCTGTTGCTTATGCTACCCCATCATTCAGATACACCGATTTACACAAGAAATCTTACCCAGTGTCTTCTGTTCTTCCAAATACACATGTATATTAACATCAAAATATTTTGATTGAAACATTACCTGTTTTCACTCATGACTCAGTTACCAGATCTCACTAAGTATCCTGTGATTTGCATAACAATGTGCAGACAGTTCACCCCAGCTGTATAGAATATATAAACAATAGCTAAATTCAAGTCAAATTAGTTTGCTCTTGCCAACCCCCCGAACTCCCCGAGTGCTCCAGGTTCATTGACTCGGGATAACTCATGAAGCCACAAGGCTTGGAAATATTCAGTATTAAAGACACATGATCAATCTGTTGACTCCACATCCCATCAGAAAACAGCTGCATTATGAGAGGGTATAATCTGACCAACATTTTGCCTGATGCAAAGTACCAATTGTCATAGCTGAGCCTTTGACACCAGCAAGGTAGCCATCAGGAACACCATCAGGCAACAGTTTGAAATCCCCACATCACCCCCAGCCCTAACCTTTGCTAAACAAAACATACACTTGGATCATTCAGAATTCATGTATTACAAATTAACGCCGCCGGTGCGTGGCTANCAGGATTGGGGGCTACCCCACAGAATACAACAACAAATCTGTGATACGCTCAGTCTATTTGCTCTACTAATCAACAAGGAAACTCTCAGTAAGACTCTTTCCAATTGCTATCTTTTGCTTAACTCCCTAGAGGATGCAGAAATTGGTGTTCTCGACTTTACAAGGACACAACATGGCATGTTTCAGTCTCTAGCAGCTGCCACCACCAGACACTTAGCTAAAAGACTCATGAAACTGCACACAGTAAGCAACAGTTGGGCAACCAGCCCAGCCAACAGACTTTTAAGCCTTCAGCAGTTAAGAGGCAGCATTATACTGAGGCAATTCAATTCTTCCAAAACTTGGTGGTTTATAATCCAAGTTCTGGGAGGGCCAGCTTTCCCTAGGCAGCAGAAGTTACACATGGCCTTCAGAGTAAGAAACCACGGCAGCACACCCCATGTGCTCCCTGTGAGACCAAAAGGTAGTATGAGGAGAAATCTGCTATCTGGGACCTTGGTAAAGTCAGGACAACTATCACTTGTGATCAAAAGAAAAAGTCCCTTTAGAAAGCACATACACAGAAGCACAAACATTAAAGCTACTGCTGCTATGCATGTTCTCAGCATCATTGTAAGGTTTGTACTTTAAAAAGCTGGATAACCTGGAATGTATGGAGAGTTCTTCAATTACATTCCATAAGCTAGCAAGCAACCTAATTAAAGAGATTTCCATCAACACATTTTTGTTCCCAATTCTGCAGTCATCATTTATGCAAATAATCTTATCAGCTGCTCTAATAGCAGTCACTGTGAGACAGAAGCAAGTGTTATGCTACTTAAACACAGGTCTCACATATCTCCCATATTAAGGATACAGAGCAATATAGATAGGAAACCTATGCTACTAAACACAGCTGGGAAGTCGTAATTTCTCCTTGCCCAGGGGTTACAAAAGAAAAAAGCACACTGCAATTATTATACAGTATACACTCTATATTACATAGTAAAAATTAAGAACCCTGTCATCAACAGCGCAATTTGGAAAGCAAGTAGAATGACACCTTTGCAGAAGCCTAATGAGAAAAGCTACTCTAAGTCAATGCTTTAGGTAACACTAAAGTTTCATTTTGCTGTCCAATTAAACAGCAATAATCATAGCCCTAGTAAGTCTCATAATATTTTTATACAGAGCAGTGAACTCAATCACAGCTGAGATAACAAAAAGGTTCATCGACACTAATGAAAAACTAACCTTAATATTTAAATCCTAGTATAGCAGGATTTATTATGCAGCCAGGGATACTCAAAGATCCCAGCATCATACCTTTCTGATCTATGTACTTTCATCAAGAAACACAGGAACATGTAGATGGCGCAAGACATCCTGTTTGGTTGTTGTCTTACAGAAAGTCAACCAACCTGAACCAAATAGAATGTTCTCAGTATCCTAAATGGAAATTTCTCTAGTATGCTAGATACAGACAGTTAAAAATACTACTTTCAAAAAGGACTTTCCCATCAGCATGGACATGTTTGATAACTCTTTACAAACATTATGTAGTATTTCCGTGGTAAGTGGGGGAACATAGGAGAGACAAGGAACACCGGCTTGTAAGATTTTCAAAATGTAGCGAAGTAAATACAGCTAACAAGTGTAAAGTCATATTACAGCTTCTGACGAGTGATGTTTCCCCAAGTCTTATTTCTCCTACAAAACCAGTTGCTGTCTGCTACCCTTGAGAACAATAGGATTTGGTTTCACCTCAACGGAGGAGGGTCAATACAATCACGTTGTTTCCAAAAAATACACAAAACTTGTAGAAATAACTCAGACCAGTTGTTCTACTGCACACTACATATGTTGACTTTACCACTGACAATGAATGCACCCATCATTAGAACACTGGACAGCACTGCATCAATTCTCTTTTTTACTTCCAAAATCACAGACTGCAAGAGTTGAAGATGGATGTGTCACTCTTCCAGTATCGACTGCTCCCACAAACCACCCATGGAATCTTTCATTCCATTGAAGTTACCAGTGGACAATTTAAAATTTCAGGTATGTGGTTTAAACAGGGACTGTGCTGTAACATCCCTCTTATTTCAGGCAGTCAGGGCACACATGAAAAATATCTTCAAGCACTGACTCCTCGCACCAGAATTTTAAAGCTCCATTTGGCTGCTATGTGGAAACTGGAAAACATAATGACAAACTGTACTACTCAATTAATCTTTCTTCTAGTAAACGGATTATATTCTTTGACACAGTTCACAGCTCTGTAAGAGCAAGGTCTTGAAGACAGAACAACAGAATACCTCTGATAGTTTGAGGACATTTTGTCTGGATCAGTTTGCATTCTCTTGTGTATTATGTAAGTTTCCAGAAACTAAAATTTGAGTTTTATACAGACAGGTTCTGCAAAACTGTGCATAAATGCCAAGATACTAAAAAACGACCAAGTTCACAACCAAAAAGACATTCAATATGCAAATTATTTTCAGGAAACAATTGTCAGTGTATTCAAAGTCAAGGCTTTTTAATGAACTTAATGTGTCAAGTGTTTTCTTACTCCAAATCTTCTCCATCGTATGAGTCAGAATAGGAAAAAACTTTGACAAGATCACACATTTTCTTGCATTGTCTGGCATCTCAAAAAAAGTAAAATTCTCAGTTAGCAAACATGGTAAGAAAAACAAAAACTGAGAATTTTGTATTTCATCAAGTCCTTCCAAGGAAAACATCAAATTCCTAGTTTCAGCTCTCTATACAGTATCAACCCACAAACTATACGGTCAGACATAATCTAAAAGCACTAACTGAAATAAAAGTCTGCCTTAGCCAGCTGTATGGCTTATCAGCCTGCTGTCATCTGCAAGGATTGTAAACATTGGTTGTGATGTTGTGTATGGTTTGTAAGGAAATTATATGCCCTTGAAAATAACTTCCTCTGTGGATTTCAAGAGGAGAGATGGCTACCATTTATACTGCTCTCCCAATCTTTGTTAATAAGCAAGAACAGATGAAGGTGACAACTAAGTTTAATATACGTGACCTTGTTAGTAAGTGGCCTTGACAATGAAACTATTCAGTCTTTTCAGCAACCTTTCTGGTGCCTTCATGATTGAGATTATTATAGTGGCTTACACAATTAAAAAAAATACTCTGCATACTGTCTTCACCTTTGGCACATCTCTAGCTGCTGGGCATGACAATCCAGTACCTACTTACCTTCACACCTGCAGCAAGCCTTCCACAAGTTTTGGTTGTTAACTTCAGCTACATGTGAATAAGCAAGACCTCCCCACTCCAAAGGCCATGGAAAACCATGTATAGCAAAAAATAATTAATCTAATGATGAAGCAAAAATGCTGAGCCCATCATTCTCTAATAGAGAAGAAATCATGGCTTCACTGCTTCCAGATACCTCCTCCTAAAAATTCCTCCACAGCATCAGTTGGCAAGATTTGGATGCCATGTAAGCACGTATGCTGCATACTCAAGATAAACTGGTTTCCTATATCAAGAGCCCACTCAAAAGTTGCATAAAACTATACCCCCCTGTTTTTAAGAGAGTGATTTCACAAGAGACCATCCACCATTTCGGATGATCCAATGAACCACATCAACACAACAGCTTGAACACAGTCTGGAAGATTATTAAACACTTACGCATTGTTTGATTTTAAGCTATGATCCAAAAATTTGTTGAAAATGTATGGGTTTACAATAGACAACTTTATTTTGTGGGATCTTAAATTTATGGGTCATGTTGACTATTACCATACAATCCTTAAGTTCACTGATAAACATTTATATGAGAGAAACATGAGAAAATCAACAGGATATGTTGAGCTCAGATACATATGGTATCCTGAGGCATAGCTATTCACTTTCAAGTAATTTCAACTACATTCCACTCAGCCTCCTTGGACTGGTATATTAAACATACTGACTCTTCACTTCTTTTGTTTCATGGCTGTACATACACATGCATGCAAAAAAAGAAACTAAAACATTTTCATTCACACAAATCATTTTCATTCACACAGATTTTTCCTAGCAGTACAAATAATTCTGAAGTGCTTACAAACTGAATGCAAATAGGTATAGCATAAACCAAGAAATAAACCATTTGTAAATGGTTGCTGATCCCCAAGAAAGCCAAAAGAGCAAGTAAAACCACTTTTCTCCCCTTCGATAGCAGCCAAGCACTTCAGAGGTGAATCTACAAGATGCACTGCTTTTATTATCGCACCCAAGTGCTGGGTGTATAAAAATAATGACAGCCTCTTCTTGGAGCTGGCAGTAGACAGAAGCCCCCAAACTCATCCTGAGAGTACCTCCAAAAAGACCTGCTTTTTGAATAAACCCACTTAAAGATTACTCTTGTTCAGGCTGATAGTTTCAAGAGAATAGAGTTTGCTATAATCCATCAGCATTTCTATCTTGGATCTGCTACCTAACTGCCTTGCACAGATGGACTAAGGACAATGACCTGTCAAAGAGTTCCCAAATAATTTTAGGAGAAGTAAATTGTCTCTCACATGTCAGTGATAGTACTGTGAAGAGCAGTCTGTACACAATCTTAATCCACCTGAAACAATTTCAACTGGATTTTCAGAGTCTTTAACAAGGCTCTTAGTCAAAACTCCTAAATTTAACTACTATGGACTAAGTTCAAGATGTCAGCAGGAACTAATTAAAAGCTTTAGAATGCTAAAATATTTCCAGCAGTGGTGTGGCTACAATGCTAAATGTCCTCAAAATGTGATCAGAAGCAGAGAGGTAAGTTGACACCATTTGCCAAAAGTGTTTCAGGAAAAGTCCCAAGTGGAAACTGACACTCAAAAACAGTGGAAGGCTCTTCCAATGCCATGGGCCTATGTCCAGGTTAGGTAAAAGTCAGGATTGGTGAAGATGACATACAGACAGGAAGAACAACAACCCTACCTACAGATGCAACAATAAGCTCTAAGTTAGCTACTACTAACTTGGGAAAAGAGATTGTAAAGCATCATCCACCATGATTTCAAAATATCCATTCAGTGCTCATCAGAAATCAAAGATACAAAGCAGAGTACTAAAGACCGCTAGGAAAGGAACAGGGAATGAGAAGAGAAACATGTTATTATACCACACTATATGCAAACACTGATCTCATCTCAAGTGCTGCATGGTTATAATTATCGCCCCCGGAAAAGAATAGAGAAACAGAGGTGTCACAGAGCAGATTAAGGATAAAGTGCAGATACAGGCTGGCTCATTGTCCGATTTTTTCAGACTGGAGAAGAGACAACAAAAATGAAGTGATGAGAATGAGGTTTCTAGAGCCACAAGCAGGACAGATGTGATGAATTAAAAATTACAACATTTCAGAATAAATCCTTAAAAAATTCAATAAAGGTATCAACTAGGGTAAGTTTAAGAGCAAGAAATCAAATTACCTCCAAACATAATGAAATTGTGAAACTCAATGCCATAGGATGTTAAGAGTCCAAAGAGCATATATGTTTAAAAAAATCCTAGACAAGTGCTTGGAAAATACTGTATTCATACTGCAGTGAATTGCAGAAAACTAGAATAAACCATCAGAGAAATGAATACTACAGGCTTGCTCTGTTAGCTCTGAGTAACAAGAATTAATTTGACCTTTGCTACAAAACAGCAGAGACAGGTGTAATGCAGGAACAAATTTCAGGATCTGCCATGTGCGTAAAGCACGCTAAACACACAGCCCCAGACATGAAAGTAGACGGGTATGTTATCAAAATATGAGGTGCTTTTTAAACTGTTCATTAAAACACTTCTAACACTCTCTGGGAATTAAAAGCTTTGTTGGTAAAATGCTATCTCCTCCTAGAACTATTTTCAGAAATTAATCTGAACCTTTACAGTAGCAGGAATATAAACCACATAACAAAGTGGAATCACTATCCTCCTTTAAGCAATTTGCAGCTGATTGATGGAAGTCAAGTTTCTCCTCATGTGACCACGCAAGGTTTGAGAACTTTTCCTCAAGAACTTTATCTAAACACTTGCTTGAAAACTTGCCCCACAACTTGCATGGAAGTGCCATCATTCATTTCGACACTATGAACCTCTACACGGCCCAATACATTTTCCATGGATTTACATTACTTTAGAATATGCTGTTCTGTACGCAACATATTGCAACGAGTTACAGCCCTCACTTTAATAGGAATTCAAGTTTCACTAAGTCATGAATACACCGCATACCTTTATAGGTTTGTCAGGTTTTAACTGACAATTAAGTTCTTTGTCATTTCAAGAGAAACATAAGGGACACGGAATTGTCTTGGCTTCTTCCACACTGGCAGTTCTTCTCATCAAATGCTCCTATAAATGGCAAATTTTTTTTGTCAGACAATTCTTGTACATTAATGTATTTGGGTGTGGGAGTGAAGCTTTTGAATAATTTTACTGAAATGTACCACTACCTACAGAACTGGAGGCTTTTACTTTAGTTTAAAGGGAACACAGACTCCTAGACAAACTGGTTTTGAAGATGTTATTTTTATTCTCTGTTCTTTCTTTTGTTGTTCTTTTTGTTCTAGTTGCACCTTTATCTGCCATGCCTTTTTCAAGTCTGTCCTCCTATGCCCTCACCTCTCAGAACACAACCCTGTTCAATTATAACATCAGACATTTTTTCCCTCCCACTTTTTACATTCTTGCCCAGTATTCACATTTTCTGTCAACTGTGAATAAAATAAAGGGCACCAGCAATAAAAAACACTTCTTAAGCCACATTCATTTCTCCAAGGAAAAGCCATAAAAGTTGCTTCATTTTCATTCAGCTGGTCTTTTCCCCACTCATTGCTTTTCTTGGTCAACCACTGCACTAAGTTTGAAATCTGGTGTAGAACTGAATTCGCAAAGCCTTAAAGGTCATTACAGCAAGATTTTTCAAACGTTACTTGCCAGTTTCCTGGGGGAGACTATAAAACACCCACAAAAGCAAACTCAGAAGGGAAAAGCCTATCACCACCAACTTTTTAGAGGTACTGAAAGTCTTCAAGTTAAAAAGAGTAATAGCTCTGCTGCATATGGCTTGTAGAGCAATAAATTCAGTAAGGATTTCTGTACATGGTAGAAATTCAGCAGTAAACAACTGAGCTGAACAAACACAAACTAGTTCAGCTAGAAAACAGTAAATGAGCTTGACCTGAAGGGTCCAGGTCAGATGATGCCATCTTCACAACAGCAAATACAAGATCAACAGGACCTCTCCTCAGAGCGGCACAGCAACACTCTATGCTACCATTTCACTTAGCAGAGACCTTAAAGGTCACAGCTGAAAACCACACAGAACTACTGTGATGTTGCTGTCCCCCTCCAATCACAGATTAAAATGTCAGATACTCCTGTTAAATGGCTAACAGAGCAATGAAGCAAGAGAGAACCATTAAAATGATTGAGATTGGTCACCAGAGATACCAGCTTCCATAGTGCTGCACTGAATTATTTATTAATAAGTTTCCATTGCTACAGAAGTGTCAGCTGAACTCACTCCAGCTTCACCACTCTGTGCATACTAACAGCTGCCAGTGTGACGGAGGCCTTCTACAAATAATACTGGCCAGTAACACTTAAACCTTGCTTTTTTTAGTAGTAGTACAAATATACCAAGCAAATTAAACCTTTGGTATAATGGAGGCACTCAGTAAGGGAAGAAAGTGGTGTTGTCTGGTCCACTTCCAGTTCTATTTCTAGAGCTACCTCTTACTTGTGGTGGCACACACCTCTGGGGAATTTCTTGTTTGGTGGAAAAGTTGACTCCAAGACTTCTTTTCCTTTCCTTCTTTCTTCTTGCCTCTCCATGGAAATTCAGAATATCATCCAAACACAACCATCTGCTTCTACACCCACAGAACCCTTCCTATCACGGGTACACAACAGTCTGTGTAACACCTCTACTCCTCTCTGGCACCTCCTGGAAAAAAGGGGGAGGCACAGGCAGCCGGGGTGGTAGGGACCGAGCTCACCTCCAGCTCCCCTTTGGTGAGAGGACCTTGCACTCTCCAGCATCCATATCGCACCTTGTCACTCAGCAGAACGTTGCATGTTCCTGAATGACACTGCAAACTATTACATAAGCCAAAGTTTTATTTATCAAATTGCATGTTATGCTTCAACATCACGTTCTGTAAGTGTACTGCAATTCCTTACCATCTTGATATTTTTTGGTACACAAGTGCATGTTTCTACACCACTGAAACTTTGCATCAATCTCTAAATCCCAGCCAAGGGAGGCAAACACAAGCGACATCAAATGCTCTTGTTCGGAGCAGGTTTTGTCATTTATTCCAATAGAAGGTGACTGGAGTCCAGGGAAAGGAGAATTACATTCCATGCTACATGATTAGACTCCATAATGCCACTCTTTTACAGCACAGAGACAGAGGTTTATAAGGACAGAAAGTGACAATGTGATCTTCCATCCCCATCCCTGGCCTAATTTCTTCATAAATCTTGTCTAAATTAACTCTTGCTTTTAAAAGTTTCCAACACCGTAAGTTGCTCTACAGATAATTATTCCTCATTGTTACAAATCTTGTAGCTTCCACTCTAATGCTCTTAAGCTTCAATTTCCTCTCACTGAAAATCTCTCCTACCTGGTCCAAGGGCCCTTCCACTACAGAATTAATATTTTCCACAACACAGAAATTAAGTCACATCTCTATTGTTTCTAGAACATGTTAACTAGGCTGCTATTTTTGACATTTTCACCTGGAAACATCCTTTCCAAAGCATCACAGGGATATTCTCTGAACCATTCTCAGTTAGTCAATCAACATCCTTCCTGAGCAATCAACATTAGTAGTTACCACACAGCTGACACATACATAGGTGGGAAAACTTCCCAGCTTCCACTCATACATTTAAACTGTTTTCCCAACCATGCCACCGCACAGCAAGCTCCTCTTCAACAGCCCACCAAACTCTTCCTCCTCCTGATACATTTCCCTCCAGCCCCGCATCAGAAACTTCTGGTTTTCAGAAGTTTTAGCTGTCTTATCAATACAGAACTTCACTGTTTATCTCTAGAGAAATCAGTTTAGTCTCCCTGTGCTATTCATACAAAAACCTACCCACAAAAACAAACAAAATGAAACATCCTATACATATTTTATTCAATATATGAGAGAACAAAGCTTTGTATACCGTGTTGGTGTCTGTTCCATTGCATCTTTGAACAAATGGCTTTAATAAGCCTTTAAATCTAAAGCTAATACCTTATCACAACAGGTACCTTTGTGGAGTACACTTGTAAGGACTCAGCTCCCACGGGACACGTTAGTCCCAATTCCCAATAACATCTCTGCAATCCAGAAAGTCACCTCATGTCTCTTTCACACTCCCAGACAAACCAACATCTCTGACACACTTAATGAACCCTAAATCAGCATCATCCCTCTCATGTTTGCAAGCAGTGTCCTACATTTATCATGCACCGGTCTGGTACCTTGTGTGATAGTTTGTAACGGTTCATGACAGAACAGCAGCAACACTGTGTAAATGACAATGCACAGACCACCACCTGCAAAATGCCACCCAAGGATTAATCTCACAGAAACTGGTGGAGCTGCAATAGTAGGTCTTTCCATAGTCGTAAGACAAGAGGTTGTAACCTAAAAACTGAATGCTCCTCTCCCCACAGCTGAAGAATAAAAGGGAAAACACACTCAGCAATGTTTTTCACTATCAATAATCCAGTTGTAGTAAAGAAAAGTGTTTGTGGTATCTTTCATTAAACATAACTATGTTTAACAATTGCTCCTCACAGCAAATAAGAAATTGGATAATGCCAACAATGCCAACAGAGATCTGCACAGGATTCCTTCCCTCTCCTCACCATCACTTTATTCTATCAACTTCTGTTACTGGGGAATAAAATTACTTAAATAGGGTTTTAAACAAGCCAGGGAAAAAAAAAAAGCCTTCCTTCCTTTGTTATTAGGGATCTAAAATAGTCCAAACCACATGACTAAAAATATACTTATCACTTTTTATCATACTGTAATGCCAAGATTCAAGTGTGGTCCATGTACTTTCTAGTAAATTAAGCCAATCAACAAAATGTTTCAATTCCTCTGCCCTTCCTCCTTTCTTATCCAGTACACTTCTAGGTAAACCTCTAGCAGGTTTACTCTCCTTTCTCTGCTTAGAAACACTGCCCTCTCCCCTCCATCAGGAAGCATTTCACTTCTAAGAAACAACATACACCAGATACATTCATGAAGGGTAAGATCAAGTTCAATAAAGACACTAGACCTTTGCATGGAAGACAGTCTCCAAGGGCTCTAAGCTGGATAATGGAGTGGAGATTATTTCATTTTAAGCATTTCTGAGGTAAATTACATTGCTAGGAGTGTCACTCTCATCATAAACGGAAGTATATGTAAAGTGAAAGAAACAGACTTCAGCATTTAACCAAGCCAAATTTACACTCTCAAGACATTAAGCCTCTAAAAAGTAGCGCCTGGTTATCAAATGCCAGAAGCATGTCAACATCTGTATTGTGGGTGCCATAAGGTGATGGTGCTGACTGAAGAATGAAGTTTATCTGAAAAATCAGCACCTGTGTATTTGACTCAAGCTTGGTCTAGGAAGAAGAAAAACCTATATATTAGAAGACAAGCTACTGATACCATTTTTTCACCAAACATCTGGGACATCTCATAGCATCCTTACTTTCATGCCTGCTCCGTAGAACTCAAGTGACTGATGAAAAGAACTTCACCACATCAAGTTTGTACCACAGTTTCCTTAGAGGACTCTAGTAAATCTGCACATTAAGTTCTTACACCTTCCTCAGATTTGTGTCATACACCACTATTCCTACCACAGAGATGGGAACACGCAGGGGATTTTAAAAAATTAAAAGAGCTATGAACATCTGAATATTCACTACAGTACCACTTCTCAGCAAAGACTCATTTTGGTGTTTTCTTTACTGTGATAAAGGTTACAGTGAAGTCCATCTAACACATCCATCTAACCCCCAAAAATTTAATAAAACCTGGCATTTCTAACACTTGCAGTTTTCTTTAAAATGTCAGCATGTTCAGATTTGTATGGTGCTCTTGAGCTTTCTGGGTTGTTTGGGGTTTTTTTTCTCCTTTCTCTGCAAGGGATTAGGAAACTGAGAATTTGTCAATTCCCAAACTGGTTTACATACACCAGCCCTAATGAGAGCCTCAATCCGCTACAGTCAGCATCATGAGAGATCTCCACATTTCCCTGAGTATCTCAAAGACTACACCATCAGACAGTATGGACAGAGAAACACCCATTACTGATCTTCATATAGTTATTGAACAAAACCCATGAAAATTCCCAGTGTGAATGAAATGAAATATGACTGAGATTATATGCTGAAATATATACATCTGGAAAATTCTCCTGCATTAGTTCTTAGTGGCAGCGCAAAATTTTAGTATTGAAGCTAACTGTGCAAAACAGCAAAAGGTCTAAAGCTTTTATACCATTATGGAGGGACATATCAGGAAGTCTGTTTTTCAAAGAAAGCCTGTTCTGGGAAAAAAGTCCTCCTCCATTTTAAGTATCACAGAGAACTGCAATCATGATTTTTTTAATTGGGTGCCAGAGATGCTTTAGAATTTTTAATGTTTTACATCTGTGTGAGGATATTTAAATCATTATAAAGAAACCATATAGGCAACACTTCCAGTTTCACACAATAGTCTCTCTAAAGTGACCCACAATATGCACTGCCTCAAATAATTCATTTTTATTAGTTTTTCTCTAATGAGGCTTGCTCTACCCAAGACACTGTTCCATCATTAAGTCAACAGGCAAATTAAACAAAATACTGAGTTTTGTATCATTTGGCTTTAAAAAAACCACAAAGATAAAAATAAAAACCATTTACACTGTAGTAAGCAGTGTAAATGCAAGACGGCTTCTCTTTTTCTCCACAATATTTCAGTATTCTTTTCTGCTCCCAACCCTCCACAATATCACAATCTTCAGGAAGATTCAGAAGGTTGAATCTTTTCTATTATAAAATGCTTTTATATTATAAAATGCTTTAGTTTCCATCAAAAGGGGCTGAGAACTGACGTGCCATCATGCTGTCAGTGTCCCTGCTGCCCCACCCCATTAATTTAACTCTTCTGCTCACAGGAAAGCTGCCACCAGCAGCCACTGGCAGCAAGTTCATGCTCATAAAACTCTGCAAAAGTCTGCTGGAATTGATGAGTGTGTTCATTACAAAATATTTTGTCTCCGGTATTGACAGTGTTTTCAAATCCTGTCTCTCACGGTAACATTGAGTCAGGCAGGAAAACAAACATTTCCACTACCTATTTAAAGCTGAAGCTCACTAATTGGAGTCTTCCTCTCTCTGGGCTGATGCAGAAAACATCTAAAGCAGCAGTAGGGAGACAGTATGATGTATGACAGAATACTCTACAACCTGATTTCAGACAGGTGCTAGACCTTTACCATTTCATATTGGGTCACCCAAATTTGCACTCCCAAAATTTTCTTGCTTTTCACATGGTCCTGGACAGCCTAGCTTGCCGAATTAAGAGCACTGAGATCTCTAAAGATGTGTTTGATTCACCTCAGAACATCCTGGCATGAGTTTGCTGCCCTACTGACAAGCTTGGCTCGTTAGACCAGAACACACTTCTAGCAATGGCCTGGTTTGCACACACAGTAATATAGGTGTAACTACAAGGTGGTTTCCTGTTTGATAAATGAGTGTACAGAAATAGAAGACAGCCAAAAATGCAAGAGCAGCACTGGTTTAGCCAGTAGCCCAGCTAGTCCTCCAGGACCACAAGGCAGGAGCAGTGCTGTTGCTCAGGGAAGCAAGCAGATGGAAGGAAGCTGAGCGTGTTGGCAAAGCTCTGGGCCCGTGAGGCTACACAGGCAGAGCACATGCAGAAACAGTGTGAAGAAAGGAACTGTTCACATGGGGACTGAACAGTAAATAATTCTGAGGCTAGGGCAAGTGTTGAAGCCAGGCCTAAACCAGAAGGCATCAACTGTAAAAAAGGATGTACTAAAATGCATTAGCAAGAACAGTGATTCTCTTTATCTGTCAGTTAGAAAGGGGAATATTCTTGATGTAGACAATTTATGGAGCTTAAACTTTCTATACAAATTACAATATGACTGAGGACCAAGGAGACATTTTAATTCAATCATTGATAGGAATGTTTCCTTAAAGAAAATTTTTTTACTATGTACTCTGACTTGAACAAAGATCCAGTTTCCTTTCAGCTGATAAAACTTCCCCAAAGACCAACAACTCTGTAAGTTAAGAAGTTCAAATGAGAAAGGAGTTGCTGTTAAAATGAAGGTTTCTCAATAGGAGAGGCTATTTAAGATCAAGCAAGTTCAAATTCAGTTGCTCCTTAACAAATTCATTTCAGAGTAAAAGAGAGCCGTGATGCCATTCTGTCAGTGGCAGCTGTGTTTTGAAAGGTTCTTGCCGCTCCCTTCTGTCCCCTGATACTCATTGCTGCACTCAGAGGTGCCAATGCAATTGTTTGCATGACTGTGCTCTAAGTCAGGGTTTTAAGAACTATCTCATTTAAAGGGGAAAAGACAAAACCAAAACAGTAAAAATGTCCCAATAAAGTACTTTAAAAGCAATATAGCCTATACAACAACCACACAAAAAACCTGATGTGACAAGTTAAGACAGAAGTAACAGAAACATCTTAAATTGAATCATTCATGTCTGGCAAGAGACTACACTCCTCTTTCTTCCTCCTCCCCATTTTCCAAGTATTCCCTTCCCCAAGAAGAAAAAACCCCACCCATGTCTAAGAAGTTCTACTGTTAAGAGCTTGGAAGAAGTACACAGAATGCAAAAACCAACACAAGATGGAATCAGGTAATTTTTTTCTGGTTTTCAGTAGGAGGTAAGATGGAACTCCCTGAGAAGCAAGAGATGCTTCCAAGAGACACATTGATGAAAGTAGAGAGGGGAATGTTTGCTCAAAAAAAAAAAAAAAAAAATCACATAAAAGGATTTTCTTAAAAAAAAAAAAAAAAGGGGAATTGAAGTTTACTATATTGGTTAGAAGAAACCATATTAGCATGTTTGTGTAGCAGAATCTCTTGGTCTTGTATCTCTATTTGAATAGGCACACATTATGACAATTCAACATTCCAGACAAATATAAAACATTGATATGAAACAAGGCTGAACTCAAAAGACTAGCTTTGACTATTATTGCTGTGCCTTCTGATTAAATATACATAACACCTGCTGTAATGTGTAAAACCAGAGGAAAATCTAGAGGGTTTACCTGTTTAAAATAGAAATTGATTGCTTCATGAACAGCCCACTTACCAAAGCACGGTTTTTATTTAGAAATGTGCCATTTTCCATAAACACCAACAGAGAACAGTATGAGGAAGCCTGCAAGATTTTTCTAGATGGCAAACAGACTATTGATATAACTATCAGAAACTACATCATCACAAGTCATGCTACTCTTAAATCAATTACACAGCCACTGAACAATTTCTGCATGAACCTAAGTGTTTAATTAAAAATAAAATACACTTAGCATGTCCTTTTCAACTGCTCAATATAAGAAATATCCTATACATTTAGGAAAAACCCCACGTTCCCCTAAGAGACTACGAACAGGAGTTTGAGACATGCACAACATTTATTGTTAATAACATATTCCATTGGCTTTGATATTCTTTCATGAAAGCAAATCAGAAAAAATAAGCAAACCCAAATGTTCTTTTTAAATATTTAGGTTTCAAACAAAACTTCTACTTCAATATTTTCCACCTAACTTGAGACAATGGAGCTCCAATTTAAAGGCTCTACATTCTTTAGACTGGAAGAGACAGGATGAAATTCCTGCCTCAACGTAACAGTTTTGAAGCAGTAAAGAATCGAGTCCCAGAAGTTACAAATGATGCAATAATGCCATTTCTCTTACACTGCAGAAACAGATCAGGAAGCATCAACAAGCTTATGACCTTACAAAGTTTCCAAGCAAGATGAACCATACTAAAGTTAGCACAATAAATACACTGCAGGTTTCAGAGATAGTCCAAAGGGAGATTTAGTCATTAGAGTTCCCCATCTCATGAACTTCACATGGCTCCCTATTCTTTCCTGCTGACAGACTGTTCATGCTCCTTCCGAATGCAGTAAAAGAAACTTAAGGAAGGCACTGTAGAATTACCAGAGTAAACTGCTATCAGGTTACTGTATGATGTAGCTCCCAAGGTGAGCACAATAGAAACAGAATTTGAGACAGTGGTTCCAGTTAAACTTTGGGAGAGTTCATACAGCCAAACTAACACAGATAGTCTTCAACCTTTATGCACTGTTCAATCATGAAAATAAACTACCTGATTTAATATTTTCCCTCATGTCCCAAGGGAGGGGGAAAACCCCCAGAAACAAACAAACCAAAATACACACACATTAATGCATAATGAGGATAACCCAGTACTACATGTCTGAGCCTATATGAGTGTTTCACAAACACCTGCTGTTTTGGGTGGTTGCTTTCCCTGTATATGACAAACTATATTTAACATGCACCTGTGCTTTTCACCTGTCCTCCTACAAATAATTCCATCCCCAAGAATTGATCTTAAACACTGTGAAGAATCCAAATAGCTGCTATTTTATTTAATTCATTATTTTCATTCTACTGGTAATATTCTCAATTTTTACAGCTCTCTAAAAACTAAAAGCATCAAATCTCAAAATACATTTTCATAGACCCCAAGTCCACTAATTCATTAGAAATGTAATTTCTGATTATGAGAAATGGAAGTAGGAGCTATAAGTATTCACTCAATTCAGGATACTCAGCTTCATAAAGCACCTGCATTTGGAAGATGTAAAATACATAGTTCTGCTTTGAAAATACCTAGAAAGCTAATTAACATCATATTTACAGAGAACAAGTTTTAGATGTGGCTGCCAAGGTTGATGCTATTTAGGAATGAAGGAAACTACTGGGGAATATTTCTGAAGTATCTTACCTAAGTCACATAGGTGTTTTTACTGAATATATGATCCAACATAAGGCCGCATTCTGTTCTTCAAGAGCTGAGTTTTATTTTCAAATATAAAATAATACAACCATTCTAAACTGTCAGTGCAATTTCACACATCAATAGCATGTTTCAATGATGGCTTTCTCTCATTAAAAAATACATCAAAACACCATCATTTGAGTGTTATTTAAAAAAAAAAATCTGAAAGAACCTCTTTAAGGTTTCTAGAACTACCTTTACCTGACTTCTCTGCTTAAACTTTACACATGGTAACTAGAAGCAGTCAATACTAAAGAATCATAAGAATACGTCAGTACAGAAACTATATTCAGTTTTGTTTCTCAGTTTCTGATTTTTCTAAGTTCTTCCAAGAAGTTAAGAAGATTATACCTTCAAGTGACACAGTCTGCTTGGAATTCAGTCAATTCAAAGAGAAAGAAACTGAATTTACTTTCACTTCACATTCCTCAGCTTTCCTAATCCTTCTGACAAATTCTACAGTTTTAAGAACATGGCTGTGGTAGAAGCAGCAAAGTAACTACTCACAGAGGCAAACAAAGTAAACAGACTAATACAATTTATTTTCTTGAAACTTCCTTGCTTGTATCAGGATTGGATAAAATATTCTTGAGAAAACTTTGATTAACATGTTGATAAGCACTTATGTAATTTTTTTAACCAAGTTACTATAAAAAGTACACACACTCTGGAAAGACAAAGGAAAACTTTTTTTTTTTGTTCTTTCAGAATGGAACAAATTACATCTTCTAAAAATTGAATGTCAATGGCTGGAAGCCCAAATCTGTTTCATCTTTCACCATAAGCACAGGAAGTAAGGTCACTGACAGATTTTAATTGAAAACATCTTCAAACCAGACTTCTGCTCTAGATCAGGATTTTGTTCTGTGACGTGCAATTTCTATCCTAATATATCCCACAAGTTAGTCCCAATTCAGCAGCAGCTTCAGTTAAAATACAGACACCACTGGAGAAGTTACCCAACCAGAATCCAGTGCAGCTGACAAACAACCGTCTGTCTCCCATTCACAAAGTAACCTGATACTAGCCCAGAGGGGTCTGCTACATAAATGCTTGGAGCTTTGTCTCCAAGTTATGCTCAACTGTATCGTTGTGGCTTTGTGGTTGTGCAGTGCTCGCTGCTATCTGCATACATGAGGCGGAATTTATTTACAACAGAATTACGGGCCACAGGAAAAGGTGAGACAGGCTCAACATCTAACCAAGTTCACACCCAACTAGAAGAATAAACGCTCCCTCCACTGCTCTGCAGCATCAAACAACTGCCTTTAAATGAAGAAAGAACTTAAAGACTCTCCACAAACTAGTTCAATACACTACTGGCTGGGGAGGAAAAAAAGGAGATCCCTCTTTTCTTGTAAGAAATCATACCAGTTTAATTTTCTTATTTAGTATCAAAAGATTCAATAAGAAATTCAGTCAAATAGGGTGTGAATTAATAAAAAAGGAACTGAAAACAAGATCTGTACATTGTATCAATACTACTTAAGAAAAAAGATCTTTACCTGTACTATCTACCTGTCCTATGTGACTGTTTATTTTCAGATGCATTTACAGTTCTTGAATATATCTTACCAGGCATCTGAGAGTTTTCTATTAAAACTGAGACCAGCTACCCATTTAGAAAGTGCCCTTCTGCACAGCTTTAAGGCAAGTGCTGAAGTATTCAGGGCAGCCACAAAACCCCTCCAACTCTGCAATATCAAGCAGCCCTCCTCTTTCCACAAGACTTCCCAATTCAGCCTTCCATTATCAATACCCTAATCCCTATTCCCAATTTCACCCACTCTTACCACAGCTCCAGCCCCAGTGTTACCTTTCTGTTCCTTATGTCAGTATCCTCCTGACCAAAGTTCCTATCCCCCCTCACTCTCACCCTGCCACACCAACCGATTTCAGACAGAGGGCACAAAGACAGCTCCACGCTGCCCTAACTGTCCAGAAAAGCTTTGTCAGGACACACTCGCTGCAGAGCTGAGAACTGCACACACCTGAGACGAGCACAGCAAGCTCACAGCTCTGGCCTGGACACCCCTGCTGCTCTCCTAGCAGTTGCTGCTCCAGCCAGGACACCAGGTGAGACACCTGCTGTCTCTAAGCTACTGAAGAACCAAAGCTTTGCCTTCTCCCTTTGACACAGACCCATGGCCGGCAGCACACACAACATGGAAACTGAAAGATTTCATCTGGTACCATTTATTTGCTTCCCAGTCTCCCAACTACCTTGCATCACTTAGTACCTCTTGCTTGCACCATCACTCCCTTTGCTAAGGACAAGGGCAAATCCTACATCCTGTGCCAAGATGAAACAATTCCCAGCTTGCCCAACTATACATTTCATAGAAATAGCAATAAAGTGTTTTGAGCACAATACTGCCTCTCTCTATCCCCCCTGTGAGATATAAAAATGCTAGTAATAATTCAGTTGATGAATAAAGACATGCAGACTCACATCCATACCACTTACTTGTACCTGTTGTCTCAGTGATAACCCATGCAACATTATAAAATATTCACAAACTGAACTTGCATGGAGAGCAACTTACAAAGTCAGTGTGTTCATCCTGCCTGTTACTACCATGGATAAAGTCACTATTGCAAGATTACAAAATGTTCCCTGAAACCTTAAAAAATGTTAAGCCTAAAAATCAACCAACATAAAAACCACACACTGTTTCTTCACTTGAACAGTACATCAAAGTTCTCAGTAATGAACAATATTAGTCCCAATGCTGCAGTCTGCACATAAATTACATTATTTGTTATTTATTATTTGTAGTATCTCACAAAAACAGAACTGCAAAGTATTTCATATCACTGTTGCAATCTTCTTCTGTTAGATCATTATACAAGCTCATCTGTCACCTTCAGTGACACATGACATTATTGCCCCAAACCACCAAACCATGCAATTCAGGGTTTCATGATCCCCACTCTTAAAAAGATCAGCAGTTAGAAAACCTATCTTGTTCACTTGAATTCAAGTCTTCTTTTCTTCCTCAACATAAACAACTATTTATTACACTTCTCTTTATGTTTAATGTTTGAATAAAGTCCTGTCCACCTGGGGTTTTTCTAGGTTAGACAGTCCCAACAGTTCTGCGATCTGAACTGTCTCTAGTAGCCTGTCTCTTCCTTGAGGGACAAAGCCCTTTACTAGACACAGCATTCCAGCTGGAGCTCTTCTGCTACTGAAGAAAACAAACGAGTTATTACACAGGATATGCCCAAGTTCAAAACCAATGTGTTCACAAGGTCCAGCATCACTGTGATCCTGTTGAATCCCATTCTGTCTGCAATCCCTGATAAACACCAGGCCCTTAATACAACACTGCTACATTGTCTAGTCCCCATCCTACAGTTATGCATGTTTTCGAGTCCTTCAGTATGACACTATTATGCATGTTCCTTACTGAAAAGCATGGATTTCAGGCCCTTGATTTACTATGTTTCCACCATTCCTCCCTCCTCTTCCCCTTAGTTGATGGTGAATTTTAGCCTCTTGTCTATTTCCAACCACAAGAGCTGACATGCTGTCTTGACCAGATGGCTAAAGCCAATTCAAAATTCTATACGGGATATTAATTCAGAGAAGAGAAGCCTCTCTAAATCAGAGGTGAGAATGGAAAAGGACTAAAAGGATTAGAAAATAGCCTGCACGTGAAGAGCAAACAAGCAGGGGATGTAGGCTGAAACTGCTAAAACTGAAATTGAGCAAACATCAGTAACCATGATTTCTTTTTAAGAATATTTGATATATAAAAAAACCCGAAAACATCAAAATCCCACTGCACTTTGATACAGCATAGTACAACTTCCCACCTATAAGGCTAGTTAACTCACTAAAAATGTCTTAATACGGTAAATACATCATGTTACACCACCACCTGTTACTTTCTATTTGCTTGCAACTATTTTATTTTTTTCTTATACTTTTTTTCTGTAGAGTCAAGCTCTGCAGACTGGTTTATCATTTACTGGATCTTTACTGTTCTCGAGACAAAAGCCTGGCTTTCTGATCAACTTTTTTGCTCACTGTTATTGCATCTGGACATTCCTTAGTATCTTGAAAATCAAATGAGGAACTGCATCTGAGAAATCACGTTTTACAAACGGTGAAACTAAGAAACAAGGTCAAATTCTGAGAGCCTAATTTGAAACATTAATTAGTATGCAGAATTTCAGACACAACATCTATTTAAGAACAGCTTCCCTTGATTTCTTTGGCAGCTGGAAGCACTCAGCATTTCTGCGACACAGATCCCAGAGGTCTGACATCCAGTAAATGAGGAACACACACAGCTAGTGACCACCTGTGGGAAGCTTGGTGTAAGCAACTTGAGCATCACTGAAACTCTGCAACAGCAACACAACTCAATTGTCTAGGACAGCATTTAATTACATTAACAGTGAAACCTTCATTCAAACTTCCTTGTCCCTCCCTTCATGTCACACCTTCAAACATCTGCTACAGAAGGAGCAAGAGTCCTGCAGATAACTTCTACATTTGCTAGCCAATTCCCATTTTTCCCCACAGCAGGATCAGTCACTAAGGAGAATGATGGTCCTGTCTGCGTGTAGGTCTGTGTATGTGCAGATAGTTATGTGCAGGTGCCTCTATAACTATAAATATTATCTATATGGATACATGCTTTGTGACCATGTGAGCACAGCTGCACAACAGCTTACAGGTACAGAAGTTTACATTTGTACAGGTTAAGAGATTATTTTAATGTCAGTATTTCCAACTTGCTGATTTTTGCCTCTGCAGTCTTCATATGCCGCTACAATTTTTGTGGAGGAATTTTTCCAGTTCTTAAAACAAACTTAGAAAAACACTTCTGTCACAAGGCTGATTCATGCACATTCATGAAATGTTCCAAGGAGCAGCAGCAGATTATCATGCTTCTGGCTAAGAGGAGAAAAGGACCAACACTCCGAAGCCCTGAATTCTGTGCCAGATTCTGATGGAAGTGTCCCAGAGCAGTAGGCACACATTTTCCCATTCCTAAATTGCAAGCTTGATGCTTTTGGTCACATCTCCTCCAGTCTTGTCCCAATCCCTTGTCTTCCCCACTTCTGATTCATCCTTTCAACACTATTTTTGATGTTTATTTTCCTTTTTTAAACTGAGTCCATCTGTGTTTCACAGTGTGCTTATCCTACTACCAGACTGCATTGCTTGCTTCATCTAGGATTAATTTCTGCATTGCAGTTTCCCTCATCTACAGACCTATTTTACACTCCTGACCTACTGTCTTGCCTCCTAGTCTTTGTGCCCTGCCAGCTGCACTTTCTGTCATCTGACAAACCCTCTTCCAATTTGTGTCTCTTCCCCTCCTACAACTTCCAGGTTTCTGGACATCTCTCATCAACAAGCAGAAGAAGGACTGGAAAGATCCTTAGACCCTCATTCCAAACTAAACCTAAGTCCCATGTTGGCTCCTTCTAAAACCTTCTTCCTGCTTGCCCTCTTGGGCCTAACGCAATCAAAGACCACCACACAACAGTGCACCAGAAGGCAGATGCCAAAGACGCCCTAAAGAAAATAAAGCATTACATAGCAGAGACATGTCCTTAAACACAAGGCAGGCAGGTGCCCAGTTCTCAGTCCTGAAGCTCAACCCAGTCCCACTTCTGGAACAGTTTAGATAGACTTTCACAGCAAAGTCCAATCTTTCACATAACATTTTGGGCTATGGGGAGCATGCTGAGTGACACATATACACCTGGTCAGTACTGATAGGTAGGTGAGGTCCCATGAGAATAGGCCATATTCAAGCTTCAGCTGACAAGGAAAAGTCATCTTCTATCGTAGACATGTCTACCTAAATTCAGTCATTACAAGCTTTGGAAACAGAAAAATCACTTTCAAAGCAGGAGTGGATAAAATATCCCCTTCAGAGCAGAAACAATCCACCAAAGTTTAACTGCATGCTCCAAAGCATAAGGGTATTAAAGTTGTTCAGAAAAGAAGCTGGCAGAACTCAAAGCAGAAGCCATTGTTTTCCTCTTGCCTCAACATCAGAAGTTGCTGAACTCTTTCAACTGATATTTTGCAAAGAAGAAAAAGCTTCAACCCGTAGCTAAATGCACGCTTTACAAAATTTCAATTAAAATATTTAAGTTGGTTCTCAACTCCATTGCAAAACAGAAATATTTTAGACACATCTTATAGCTTCAGTAAGACCTAGCATAATCAGGCCTGTTTACTATTTTCCAATATTTATTTGGGCACTTTACATGCCATTAATTACACTGATGAATGAGTGATGTGAGTACTGACGGTCAATTTTATCTTTCCCCCTGCCAATCTCATGTGCTAGGAAAAACAGACTACTAATGCATTGCACTTATGAAAGGTTTTCCCTTAGTCTTCCAAAACAGCTGTCTCCAGTAACATCAACAGCTGAAAACACAGTACATATAGGGAGTGTCAATCAAATTTGTTATTGAGCTCATGTGTGTTTGGCAATCACTACAGAAAAGCATAAAAATATATGACTTTTCAAGAGATAGAAAGGCATCATATCATGTAACTCCAGGGTGAAAAACTGTCCATACTTACAAGGACTCCATGAGAATGGGATTCTTATACATGAGCCAAAACAGAAGCTAAGTCTGCATAATTAAGTTTATTTAACACTACCGTTTTACTGAACTGTGGGATTCTACAACAAAATTTAAAAGATAACCATTTCCTTGCAGCTTTTTCCTTATACCCAGGTTCCCAGGACACATTGTATTTAATAACTCTTATGCAATTAGCATTCATCATGCTGTATGCCACAATGGGCCAGGCTGGAGACACACACTGGTACTTAAGGACATCATCCATAATAACTCTTACACAACCAGGGTTATTCATACTGTCTGCCACAATGGGCAGAGCTGGAGACTCGCTGGTCGTTTAGGACATCAGCCACAAGCAGATTTACTTTCAAATGATGGAAAGCCATGTCTCCCACAGCTGAAGTGAGACTGTATTATTAAGAAGTCTATTCTGCTTCACTTCTCTCCCAAGCAACTCCCACATACACACATTCTGAACTGACAAGCAAGAACTGGGATGTCAGAACCTGCCATTTACCACAATCACCAGCTTCCCAAGACTTCTTGGAAAAGATCTGTGCTGCAGCAAGAGTCACTGCTCTTTAATGTGCCCAGTTCCTGAAATCTATTACCCAAGGTAGGTCAAAGCTGTTAAAGCCTGCTTTGCAAAAGTCATGCTGTATTTCAAGTCTCAGCCCTGCCCGAGAAGTGTAAGACCTTGCTTCATAAAAAACACTCACAAAGCAGACACCACTGAACAAAAAGCTGCACTGTCCACTAGCTTGTTTAGCATTCTTACTTCTTGAAAGAACATGCAAACAAAAACCACATTTCCTCTGGCAGGACTACAAGTGTAGCTTGTAGACACGAGGCTGACATAAATAAAGCTAGCACAGCATAGAAAGCAGTCATAAAGAGAATCCTCCAACCATATGGGTCTTCTGTGAAAATGAACTGGAAGCAAGCTTGACAAGCTGAACTGGCCACAAGAGACATGATGCCAACTCAAGTGTTTGTAACAGACTAATGCAATTAAGTTGAATAAACAATATCCTGCAACTGTCCCATAAGACAGTTACATCTCATTCCTTGCTTGACCTCCACAACTTGCCTTTGGTCCCTGAGTCTCTGAGGAGAATCACTGCAGTCTTTTCAGAGTCCAACACAGAGTTCTCCTCTCTCTCATGAAAACAGCACAGTGAGACAAGATAAATTCTCCTGATTGTCAGTGCAGGAGTTGTACAGATTGTGCAATGGAACAAAAGCAAAAACACAGCCTGTGCTGAGCAGCGAGACATTCAAATAGCCTGGCCAAGGCCCTGCTTCACTGAGGTGCTCAAATGCAAACCTACCTTTAGCACACTGGCAGTCCAACCACATACTAAGAGCTCAGCATCTGCTTAACTGGGGAAGCTGAAGCCCTGATTCAGCGACATGTGACTTTTGTGGGAGCTGGATCAAGTATTCCAAAACCCAAGTTGTTTAACTGCTAAATTTTCTTAAGTATTGACTTTGGTATTTCAACTGCAAGTAAGTGGCCATTCCACTCCTACTGTATGTTTCTTCTGTGTAACTCAGTTGTAAGAGTTTGCTCTTGCTGTCCCTAGACTGGTCAAGACCATATGGCACTGAAAAGCAAATGAACTACACCCTAGAGAGATTTACAAGACTTGTAAATATGTTGATCAGCTAAGTGAATGCTGTCCAAACCTACTGCATTTGGTCAGTATACAGCTCTTCTGTTTCACACCACCCATTACACCATCAAAACATTTCAAGACTAAAGAAAGGATTACGATAAAGACTCTGTTTTCTAAACCTTATGGGCCCCAGAAGGAGAAATCAGGCTCCTGTCATGCTTTTAAATAAAGCATTTCACCTTAACAAAAAGGAACAAAATAGCCTTGTTCTCTTCAACCTGCAGACTTTAAATCTCTGCAATCAGTGGACCATTTCTGAGATGCCTACAAAAAAGCATCCTCTGAAGAGCAAGTTTACTCTTAGTATCCTCAAGTTCACTGCACATGATTCACATGCCCAGTGGAAATTCAAAACATAGAGGACTCTCAAATCAAAACAGCTTAAAGGCTCCTGCCCTAGACTGAGCAGGAAAGCATTGCTTTGGGCATGATCTGTTGTCTCTGAGTACTCTCTTCCAGCAGCTCAAATGCTGGCTGAGTTACGTAATATTTCTACTGCTGTTTTTAAGTTATACAATAATGCACAATAATCACACAAATGTTTATGGAAATTCACAGCTATGTTTAATTAAAAGCTACTATGTTTTAGAGAAACAAACAAAAGCCTTCACTGACTTACTATGAAAATACAGAAGAAACCCAGCCATTCTACAGGGCAAAAAAATGCAAGCAAATTTCCAACTTACGAACCTACTGCTTTGCCTTCTACTTGTATGCAAAGCCTGATCTATTTAAGAAAAAAAATCGTTGAAGTTTACTATGAACTATCAATTTTCATGTAGCCTGGAATGGAACATCTGTCATAGGCTACGAAGGGAGCTGGAGGAGAGCATAACTTCACTGAAAAGCTAACTAGTCACCTCCAAAACACGAACTACTTTCTGAAGTGCAATAAAGGATTATTATAAAGAGATAAGCATGTTTTATAACACCAAGGGCTCTTAAGCACCCAACAATAATCACCACAATTCTTGTGTTTGAACAAAAGAGTCAACACCAGTTGGTCTGCTTCATGAAACAGGTTACTGCAGGTTCTTCTCACTTCTTGCCACTTATCAACAACTTACTGATATTGATAAAAATGTATTACTTTATACCTGTTATCTACCAAAAAGGAAGCCTGGTCACAGCAAAATTGTATCTTTCCATGAAATGGTAGTTGTTACAATTTTTTTTTAAAGTATTAAAGACAAACCAAGAAGTGCTATGGGACCAGAGCCAAATGAGACATCTTTGTGATTAAACAATCTGCTTAACTACAGACAAATTTTGATACCTGGAACCACAAGAGAAAAGAAGAGAGAAAAAAAAGGGTTCACTGAGTCATGGCTTTTCCGAAACATCTACTGAATACACCACCCTCTGGAGCCCGAACCGTTCTCTCCACACACGAGTCATGACACGGCGGTGCTTGGAAAGTCGTATTGGGCGTTTCGAGAGACTCCGATGCCTCCTCACTCGAAAGGTGAAGGAGAGTCAGGCTGCCCTGCATGCACCCCGCAGGTGCTACCACCGCCCAACACGGGCCACCTCCAAACGCCCCGGGCGCTGAGGCCACAACTCGGGGTGACCACTGCCACAGGACACCCCACACGCCCGAAACGCCGGGTGCCCCCTTTGTCCCCGCACCCTTCTCTCCTTCTCTCCTCCGGGTCGGGTCCCAGCCCCGGAGCCTGGGGGCTGCCGCACGGGAACGTTCGCGGTCGGGCTGCGAACAATGCGCGCCTTTTCTGGCGGAGCTCCCCGGCCGCGCCGCGCCGGCCCCCGGCCCCCGCCCGCCAGCACTGCCGCATTGTT
>VZTH01010380.1:213019-231935 GCA_013397815.1 Aleadryas rufinucha
CGCGCCCGGCCCGCCCCCTCCGCCGGGGCGGCGGGGAGAGGAGGGGAGGGAGCCGTGAGGGGCGGAGCGGCTGCAGCTCCGCCCGGCGCCTCCCGCCCGCCGCGCCCCGCCAAGGCGTCTGGAAGTGCCTTGGTGGCTCCCGGTATCTGCTCCGTGAGCGGCGTAGCCCCAGGATCCGCTGCTTCCTGACTGCGCTCTCCCCAAGGCACGGCGAGGTCGGGAAGCTGGTAGTCCCGTCCCTCAGCCTTTAGGGCAGGCTGAGTGGTGCCTGGGGTCTTCCCACAGACTGTGCACGGAGTTTTGAGAGCTGAAACAGTAACAAACGTCCCAGCGGGAAGGGAGGAGGCGCAGCAATGAGTGCAGAGCTATGTGACAGGACATCCAGGCAGCATTGCTGTTGCTCCCGGGGATTGCAGACATAAGGACAGGGGGACCCTTTCACCACAGGGTTTCTCCTGAGCCCTGCTCTCCTCAGGAGCAGGGGTGAGTCCAACAGTCATAGAACCACAGAATATACTGAGCTGGGAGGGGGACCCTACACAGGACAGCCCCAAGAGTCACACCATGTGCTTGGGAACGTTGTCCAAACACTTCTTTAGCTCTGTCAGGCTTGGTGCTATGACCATTTTCCTGGGACGCCTGTTCCACTGTATAACCACCTTCTGTGGGAAGAACCTTTTCCTAATATCCTGCTCAAACCTCCTCTGACACAGCTTCAGGCCATTCCCGCGGGTCCTGTCACTCATCACCAGAGAAAAATCAGTACCTGCCCCTCTGCTTCCCCCCATGAGGCAGGTGTAGAGTGCTATGAGGCCTCCCCTCAGTCTCCTCCAGGCTAAACTTACCAAGCCACCTCAGCTGCTCCTTATATGGCTTCCTCTCAAGGTCCTTTACCATATTCATGGCCCTCCTTTGGATGTTTTCTAATAGTTTTAGATCCTTTGTTATATTGTGGCACCCAAAACTGCACACAGGACTCAAGGTGAGGCTGCAGCAGTGCACAGCAGAGCAGAACAATCATCTCCCTCGACTGGCCAGAGACGCTGTGCTGGATCCATCCCAGGACATGGATGGTCCTTTTGGCTGCCAGGGCACACCGTCACTAAGGAGCACCAGTGACAGCTGGGAAAAGATCCCACCACAGATTAGAGCTGGGCTCACCTATTTTTCAGTTGCACTCACTATTAAACAGGCTGTCAGTTCATCGGGAACACATCCATTGCAACAGAAACGGCTCGCTCCCAGAGATGGATGGAGGGAGTGAAGGATTCGTTTTGCTGACATACAGAAGTAAAACAATAAGCTATGCCTGTACCTCACACAATGCACATCACATCGTAATATCACTCAGACAGCAAAGGAAAATAAAGCATGGCAAGTCCTCGGCAATGGAAATAAGCAAAGCTGAAATCACATCAGCTGAAGATGTGGCTCAATATAGACACAACGAGTAAGGGGAGGGTGTGAAATCTCAGAAAAACCCGCCTGCTTTTACATTAGACATTTTCAGGGTCAAAAAGTCCATAGATGCCCTTTTATCAAAAGCAATCAACTATGATGAGTATTTCAGGCCTTCTAGCACAAGACCTATACTTTCATTCTAAAAGTCTCGGTCAGTACAATATAATTTTCTTTCAATTTGTACAGTGGAGAGATGTTTTACAGAATATTTCATAGGTGTTTACAACATATGTCTTAAATCTAACCTAAAAATCTAAGCTATGAAATCCCATGCAAAGATGTTAAACATTGCAAAAAGAAGACCACAGTAGGAGAAAACCCCCCAACGCCATAGTTTTTGAAACATCTAACAGAAAACTGAATACAGAAAAACTTGCATAACACCACATTTTCTCCCTTTTATCTGAGCAAATAAAAAAATCAGGGCCTGAGGATTGCTTCTGCTACATTAAATTGCTGATAGACGGAAGAATGTCTTTGATATTCCTTTTAATTTACTAAAACCAGAACCCATTAGGACATAATTTTTTTCTTTGCTAGTTGCCAGTCCCTGAAAACAGCTCAGCTCAAAAGAGCACTCTAGCCTTTTGTTATAATTACATACCCACCATTTGTGGATACATGCCATGTCAGGTACTTCATTGCCGCCATCTCTCTCACTTTCTCTTGTCCTTCCCAACCTCTCCTGCAAATCTGCAGTGCAGGCTAAACAATAGCCACCAAAAGCTTAAATAGCCCCACGTCATTCCAATATGACTTCATTGTAAGCAGTTGTGTGCATGGATGTTTGGCATTGGAGCATGCAGTCACATACTCTTTCTGTTTGCAAAATACGGTTTTCTTTTTCTGTTAATAAGCTAGTCCTCAGTAAGTGAACAGGAATCCATTTCTCCTTCAGATTCTTTGGGAGTTTTGGCAGTTAAGACCCTTGAAATAATGAATTACAAAATATATTTCAGACCCTGCCTATCATCTTCACCTAAAGATACCACATTTCATTGTTGTCCTAGTGCCTCTAGTAATAGAGCATGTAAGGCTACCTTTAGTGCATTTCAGATTGCCTGTAGATAATTTGTTTCACCAAGATCCAAAGGTAACTTTCCAGAGTAAAGTGTGAGACAACTTCTCTCACATTTCTAAGATGTCATCCGTAATGAAATACACTGCAACCACTAACTCATTCACTGTCTCAGCTAACACGATTTCCTGCTCCAGTTCCCAGAGTTCAGTTCACGAAAATAATCTCCTTGCCTTGAGTTTGGGTTCTTGTTCCCCAGTTTCTGTGTCTTTTGAGACCAAACTGGTATTTATATTACTTTCCCGCTTCCTGGGCCAATTTAAGAACTGCCACATTCGATCACATACTCTCTATTCCCTTGCAATTTCACACGTTCCACCAGACACCTCCAAATTATAGTCCTGTTGTTAAACAATCACCAGCATTGAAAGAGGAGCTGTGAGGCAGTTACCTGTTATGCTACAGTTCATTCTCTGGTTTGGTCTGCTGTTTCCCAGAAGGTGTGAAAGAATTTCCCTAATCTCATATGATCCTCTGTCCTGCTTAGCCTGTTCTTTCACCGGAGCCGTACTTTGGGGCAATGCATTTGCAGTTGTAGGTCCTACTCCTCTTAGCAATTACATTAACTTTAGGATTTTTGTACTGTTGTTTAGTTTCTTTATTTTTTTGCAGTCCTAGTCCCCTTTTTCCTGGAAAGCCACGTCACTTGTGTCAACGTGATTGACATTTCCTTCACCCACTTCTCTTGATGAACCAGGGCAGGATTTATGCGTGTGAACATGGCATCTTTGTGGTAACTGACTCCCACCAATTTAAGACCAACTACCTTCTCTCCCTCTCTCTCATCTCCTTTTCACCTACTGCAGATGCACAGATAAAAGGTGATGCAGAAAAACCAGCAAGAACTTCACACTGATATCCCTTGATCAGATGACATGCTGGGATTTGTGGTGGAGGTTTTGTTTTTCCTTTCCCTTTGAAACAGCAAAAAACCCAAACCCAAAATACCTTACATGCTTCTAACAAGTATCTTAAGTCAAGAATGACAGTTAATTATGCCAATATAAACAAAACAAAACAAACAAAATCCCCAAAGACCTATAGAACACTTCAGATTCCACTAAAACAGTAATCTGAAAAAATAAGCCATATTTTGTTAGGACATTAATACAGGCCAGAAATCCTGGAACTCTGCAAGCTCACAAAGTGAAAGCAGGTATAATTTTAACTAAGCTTTACACTGCAGCTTGCAAATGCATTTATCATAAGAAGTAACTGGCTTTGAAGGTGAGAAATTCCTTCCTGTGGGATCCTGCTGGGATCCATGGTGATAAGGAGCAAGATATGAGACATCCTGCTCAAGGGGAGAGTAGAAGCAATCTTTTCTAACAGTGTGACTTGCAAGGGTTATTTACTTACTGCTGAATGACTTCCCATTGCACATACACCAGGAAGCTTTTGACATTACTGAGCTTTCCACTACAGTGATGGCTACTCTGATTTATCACTGGGTCAAGGCTGAGGATGCAAAAAAATCAAAGGCTGTGCAAAGTATGATTAGATTAATGATGACAGGCTTCACCTGGAAACTGAGAGTTTGTTTTGTGAAGGATGTAAGGGGGAAAAAAAACCCCACAACATTTTGGATAGGAGCCTCAGAAGTGAATACACACAGAGGGACATTCAGAAGGTGCACCCAGACTGCAGTGATAGAAACAAGAGCATCCTCAGAAAGCTTTTCGTGGAAGTGGTCACTTCTTGTTCCCTAGGTTTTGCTGTAAAGAAAGGTGTGAAATTAGACCCTCTTGCCAACCTGGAAGTACTTCCCAATCACCTTGATTTTTGTAGCAAATGTAACACCCAAATCCAGAAGCATGATTCTCAGAATTGCACACCAGAACCCTGGTTCAGAGACACTGAAGTGAATCAGAAATCATCAACATTATTTCCAGTGGATCCAGGCAACTGCCCAGTAATTTAACTTCCAGTTATTTCTAGTTTGGGACTCATTGACCAGAGATACTGCTGATATATTTTCCTTCTGTGAACAATATTTGTGTTAAAAAACAGGGGTTTTTTCTCCTGTTCTTTTGCAGCTGCTGAAATTTGTGAAGAAATATATTTTTGTGAATGTTTCCAATTTACTGAACTACCCATTGAAAAAATGTTTGAGGGCAGTGTTCTAGGCTGGCTTTGTGAAGACCTTCAGACAGTTTGTTGAGCTATTCCCAATGCTCTCAGACATCTAGTTTTCTTATCTACACTTGTGTCTCTAAGGGAGCAGAGAGAGCTTTTTTTTAATTAATGTTTTTCTTTCACTCTCTGCAAAGCTGTGGGCTATGGAAAGTCGCATGGTATGTGACATAAAAAAGATTCAAACCATTTAGAGAACAATACAGCTCAGTCTTATTGTGCTCTAACGTTCCATTTCTAAACTCTCCTACATTGCTTGATGCAAACTTGTGCTGTGAGTTACTTCTGCCCTGCTCCTTTTTACTAGCTGAGGAAGTATAGTAGCAACAGCTGCTGCCATAAGAAGAGAAAAAAAGCCAACTTCAAAACAAACTGGTTTTATTGTAGAAAGTCCAATGAAAGTACTAGAAAGTATTTTTGCTAGGTTAAAAAGTGAAAGGAAAAACCCCAAACCTTATAAGGGTATCAATGTTTGTATTTTGGTAGCTTAACAAGACACTCATGGATAGTCTCATGTTGTAACAGTGTAAGAAGTGATACTGGGAACTGGCACCAGAAATGCCCATACAAATACCAGTAGCAAATACCAGATTCTCCCTGTGTTAAAAGTAAAAAGGCAAGAGATGCATGTGTGCTCTGTTTTCAATCCTGAGCTTCTAAGCTGGAGGAATGCACGAATATACAGAGGTAACTCTGAGAAATCGCCTTTCATTAAAAAAAAGTAGAGGTGTCTAAGAAATGGCTTTCTTTCACATTTTCCACTATGAATTTCATTGAGACATTAGAGAGACTGCCCAAGAGCATCTCTGTTTTCTGACAGGCTCATCATCTTCTTGCAAATACCTCAGGCTGTCTATTTAATCAAGTTCCTGGACCCCTGGCATTGGGTTTGCAGCACTTCTCTGATACACAGCTTCATACTACTCCTCCTAAGAATAGTAACTCTGATTGCCTTCTCTGACTCTCTCACTTTCACTACCTGCCAAAACCTTTTATCTCAAATTCATGTCTCTTCAGTTTTTCAGAGAAAATGCATTACAATAATCGGCTCAGTGTTCCTCCAGTAGAGGTGTGTAGATCTCTGAACTGTTGGTCTCTTTTCCTTCATATCTTCAACCAACCTCACCCTGAACTATCCTATTTTGTTCACAATCTATCATTTTGTAACACATAGACACACCATATTCAGAAATTATTGCACCACAGATATATTTTGCTCTATCAAACTATCCTTCATTCTTATTCACTGAGCAACTGCAAATAATTCCATCTCTCCTTAGCTAACTTACCCTATTTAAAATAATACTGTAATAATAATAATGCTATAGCATTGACCATAACAGCAATTAGATTATTTCACTGTGTTATGAAATGACACACACATAAAAACCAGCAAGACAGATCTTTTCTGTTGTAGCTTTGGAACTTAAGAAAAATAATTTTCAAGTACAGTGAATTTACTGTAAAATATCCCTGGTAATCCCATTTTGAACAGAGTGCTCACTGAAAAGGTCTCTCACACATATATCCATTAAGCTCCTCCCACAAAACAGAATCAACAAACCTTCCTGTCACTTTATGCAATGTCAAGAAATACTTCCAAAATATACCCAGACTTTCCAAAATCTTCCCCCACATCTGTTTCTAGTTATCACTTTATAATTCAGGATACATCTCCCATCCCATTCCAGAAATGATTTGAACTTCATATAAAAAGATAAGGCTTCCTCCTGTCTGGCCCAGATGGAGTTTATACCAGAGATTAATCGAATGCTATCCTAATTTATATAATGAACAAGGCAGATCAGTAAGTTTTACCCGAGTCAAGGATCAGTGTTTTTTGGAAAGAATAACTAAATCAGGCAATCAGTAGATGCTCTGCCTGATTTTAGCAGGAACAGCTGGAAGGAACACTTTCAAAATCTTGTCCATGACATTCCCCTCTAGTGAGCTTTTGCACCTGCTGACAGATGCTGCTAGCTTGATCTTCCTAAGAGAAACACTTCAGCAGCCCTTTTCCCTTCCCTCAAATCTACTTTGGTTTCCTACTGCTGATGGTTTCTGGTCCCTCTAGAAGTTACAACCCCAGGCTCCCTCCCATTCAATAGCTGTCACACAATACCTATACTTCTGTTCTCTACTCTTTTTTTTTTGTTCACATTCATCTTTCTACAGTTTTCCTGCCTTTATGTCACCCTAAAGACCTTTTCTCCCCATGTTGCTTTCCCATATTTCAGTGAAATGTCACCATCCAAATCTTTGTAAAGCAAGAAACTTACCTTCTGTTACTATACTTGAGACCCAAATTCTGTGATTCCTAAACCACGTTTCACATTATTTGCTTCGACAGCATTGTCCCCCACCGAAAACCCTTGGTTAGCATTGAACACTGCAGTCGGGGTGATGTGCAACTCCTTGTTATGTTCATTACTTTTTTTCTTTTCCAAAAGTAGAGCTTACAAGCCCTCCCTGCAAACCATGACCCCTTTGTATCAAATTCAACAGACACAGAGCAAAGTGAGCCAGAAAAGATGGTCCTTGTCTGTCTCTATTAAACAGACAGAGTACAAATCCCAGTTTTGGAGCCGGCTCATTCAGCTTTGCCTCAGGGATATTTGCACCGTGGTGTGTCACAGTGCAGCTGTGCCCTAAGTAAACTTTAAAGGACCATTGTACAGACTTGTGACAGGCAGGCATAGTAGAGAGGCATAAAACACTTGAAAAGCCTTAATCGTCGAGAAAAAGAAGAGGTTTGTTAAGGACAATGTTTGAAAGAGAAATAATTTAATCCAAAAAAGGCAAACCTGAGTCAGAACCTCCAGGCAAAATTTCTGTCAGTGGGATAAACCAGCATGGAAATCACCCTCCAAGAACAGCAACAAACCTGTCTTCCTTTGGAATTTTAAGGCTCATGTAGACTGGGCACAGAGCAGAATCCAGGGAACAACATTAGATGCCATGAAAGGCTTACTCTGCTGCTAAATTCAGAGACAGAGAAATGAGCTGAAAGCTCTGCTGTTACTAAGGTACCTCTTATTCACAGCTCAGCTGTCTTTTATGTTTAACATTCATTACAGGATGCTGACCTGGTGTTTTCTTCTGTACTCTGATACGGATTTTAAGCTGAAAAACACTGTGAACAAGATTGAATTACTGACACAGATACATTAATTGGTTATTTGATATTATCATATTCTGTGTTTATCACAGAAATCATTTAAATTATTTTCCTTCCTTCAAAAATGGGAGAGAAGACATAGGCAAATGTGAAATTGCCTCTGAAGTGCACAGAGACATTAGTGATGTGGGCATTTGCCTCAGCAGTGCAGTGAGACATGTGAATGGCACATGCTCCTGAGCAGCCAAGTCTTCCATAAAGATAAATGCATGACTAATTGCAGTCCTCCTTCTCAGGTGCCATGGCAGCAGGCATTACCCAGACTGAGGTCAAAGCATTAGAATAATTAGCCTGAGTCAGTGGTGGGCCAGTATTTGTCTGCTGTGATGACTTTACTGGAGTGGAGCTGCGTTGTCAAAGCCACCTCCAAAACTGGCCTCTATAAATGCTCCTTCTAAACACAGGCTGAGTCCCAAGGGAGAACGTAGGGCAAAAAGGAAAGACCAGGAAGTTAAGACAAAGGAGGACTTGGGACACCTCTCCTGATAACCTTTCTGCTTAGCTATGGGAAAGCCACAGGACTGAATAATCCTGTGCCACAGAAGAAGTCAAAAAGGCACGAGCTGCAGCTGCTGCCAGAGTTTTGTTAGGAGAGCTACTGGAGAGAGCAGCTGCAAGTTGAGACGAAACTCCTTCTTTCTCCAGTGCTTTTCAGCAATATTTTATGCAACGTTAAATTAAGGTCAGATAAAGGCTCTATTAGTAGTGTTCTTGTCAGTGAAAACCACAAGTTCACTACTACATTATGTTTATTTACTTACTATTTGATAAAAAGAGTTTCCCTTTGAAAGTTCATTTGAGGAACCTGTGACACTGAGAACAATATTTGGACACAGCTCTGAAGAGTTAATTGAAGTTCTCCGCGCTCCGTCTGAAGTCAGTTGGGGTTCTCTTTTAGCATATTAGTTGAATGTATACACTGGGAATATTTTACTTTGTTTTATGTTATTGCAATTTACAAAACTTACACTAATAGCCCAATTTCATGCAATTATCTGAATGTAAAACATTGAACTACCATAACCTAATCCTACTGGTTCCCTTGGCTGTCTCACTTTCAATTCTGAACCAAGGTCTTCACATCAGATGAAACTCTGCTATTGTAAAAATGGAACCTTTCTTTAGAAGTTATTTTCAGTGGTCTTCTGCCATACAAGCTGTTTGCATTGTCTGCAACCAAAAGCACTTTAAGGAAATCTGATTTTAACATCACAGGCTTGCAATACATATACTTTAGCTAGAGCGGTTTGTTGTGTTTTTGTGGTTATGACCCAGTTGTGTTTGCACCATAATTGTACCTCTAAATGTCTCTTGAGCTGCACATATGGGGCAAAACGTGGCTTTATGAATACACAGGGGAAGGGGAAAAAAAGAGGAAGGCCATACAGAGAATTACATCCTTCTTTTCCTTACATATATAACACAGCCAATACAGTTTTGGAAGGCAAGCAGTGGATGATAACACTCCATTAATGGCAACTTGGTGTTCAAGTCTGAGTATTCAGATATCATAAGGCTGGCTAAGGGATCATACATGTTTGGTTTAGTATTTACTTTTCTCTTTTTGGGGCTTTTACAGTTTTTATCTGCAAGTTTTACTCCACAATATATTAAAAAAAAAAAAAAGTGAGCTTTTTTTTCTTTTTAAGTAAGATCCAGGATTTATTAAATCACATGACTCCAGGAACGAGGACTTAAAGAAAAATACCAAAGAAGCTGACACTTGTAAGAGTCAGGTTCCCCAAATCAAGGTAATGAATTAACCTAGCCAACTGACCTGCCTTTCTGGAAAGAAAACGTGCATCTTGAAAAATGTGGATAATGTCATACTGTGGAGTGTACTTCCTTGAAGCTTTGGAAAGTTTGGCTCCATTCCAGTACATCCCTCTCTTCCTGTTGCTCTGAAATACCTATCCTGCATTTCCTCATTTGTGCACTTTTACTGTATTTTTGATTACAGACCTTTTGGGTAGGAGGAAACCATTCTTACATCCACTTTGGAGAGAATTTGCTTTGCTCGATTCAACCAGGACAATACTAGATCCTTTTTAACTGAAGTTACCTATATGCATTTCTTTGAAACTCAGTCTCTAAACTCCTTTCTTTTGTTGTGAATGGAAAGAAATAATATTCATTTCATTATGAGATAGGGCAGACATCAGCCTCTGGCCTTGCCTTGCTCTCTCCTTTGTCTATGGAGAAGGGTTTCAATAAGCAGGGCTTTTGTTGTAGATCGATAATGTTACATGAAATTAATCTCAACCTTGATGTCACGTTTTAGATACCCATAAGTCAAAACAGTAAAATTAAATTCCTTTTTTCATTTTTGCTGCCTTAAATATCTTCCATCTTTTTTTGCCCTAAAGGAACAGCTGCCTCTCCAGGCAGTGAAATTTCTGTTCCTTATAAAAGCTACACATTTATCTGACATCATTATTCAGGTCTCCAAATGACTTTCATCAAAGAAGAGGAATTGGAGACATATTTTGGTTATTAAAGGGTGAAAAATAATCAGAAAAAGAGGGGAGAAAAAAACACCAGTAATTTTTTAAACAGGAGAGCACTAAAGAGCAAGCACACTGTTTTTACTTTTCCATTTCCCCTTTTATATACTACTTATACAATCACACACTTTGATAAACACACATAGATACCCTGTTATTAATTATCTGTAAGGAATACTTCAGATATTAGGGCAGGACTCTCCCATCTTATTTTGGCTGGCATGTTCTATGCCAGTTCATTGTCACTGAACCTGCAAACATGGCCATTCTGGCATTTTACTTACACAGTATTTTATTTGTGAAATTACTGTTAGCCCAGAAGAATGTCTTGGGGAAAACAAATTTCATTTTGTGCTATATGCCAGCCATCCCCATCACAAATGTCAAAGAAAGAAAAAAATATATATTGGCTCTCTAAGGATCCTTTCATTTTCTCTGTATGCTTTGTTAGAGCTGCCACAATCGCTCCTTGCAGAGCATCAGACAGACACATGTAACATCTCCACTCACTTGCACAGGGAATCACTCACAAAGCTGGTTTCCTCTCATTAAGCCTCTCTAAGAAGTTACTGATAGCAATGCAGGCCTTGGCAATTATTTAACATTTTGAACAGACAGACATAAGTGGACTGGCTGTCTTGATGCTGCAGCACTTCATTCTCACATGACTGTCTGGAAATTCTGCTGCCCTGAATCTCTGGTTTCTAGTGAATGTGTAGTAATTCACCAGCCTCTTCTCAGGAATGCCTTTCACAGGCATGGAACAGTATAAAAGCTTTCCAGCATTTATTTGTTACGTGCACTGCTGGCACAAAAGTTTGCATTGGAACTGGCAAGGTAATTAATTACTATTCTGATTTAATCTTCCTCTGTCTTGTACATCTTTGCAACACCCATTCATATATATATGTATCTATACATATATATACACATGCACCCATACATCTATAAATATACAAGCATTTGATGCCCTATTTTTGGAGCAGAAATCAATACTAGCTGCCCACTGCCAAGTGGCTCCCCAGAATGCACGGCCATGAAATTCTGCATTAACAAGCACCTGCACATGGGACATAGAGGAGAAAAAAGAAAAATGTTCAAATGAAGGCATCTTTCCATTTCCCACTTCCAAAGCACTATATAAACAGAAAATTGGAAGGGATAAAATTCCACATTCTTAGAGCTTCTTGTGTATCACATATTGTATTTCATTATATATTTTTCAAAAGGCTCCACCTACTCTCTGAGACTAGAAATCTTTTAATAGCATGAAGTTAGTCAATCTTTCTTTCATTAATATTCATATATATGCCCCAGTTCTTACATTTAAATTCACTAATGAAGATTCACTGCTGCTGCAGCCGAACACTGCAGGACTGAGACCCTTTTGTGCTGCCCTGTGTAGCACTGAACTACGTGGTGGGCAAACAGCACTTATTAAACAGCAGCCACTTCACCTGCTTTCTGCTCCCTTAGCCCTTCTGCTAATTCCTTGGACAGTGCAGTCTCAGTTGAGGGGGGTTATGTTCTCATTGCAGTGATATGAGAGATAGAAGAGGCTTGTATGTCGCTGTCCTGTGTGTTGAAAAGACATTTTTAATTATCTCTGCCAAGTTATTCAATCTTTTCATCTTTTGCATTATAAAATGTTCCCCATTTTGTGAAAGGGAGACAATAGTGCTTCTCTTCTTTCCAAGGATTTCTTACAACCATACAGCTTCTGGTTTCCATTTAGCACTAACTCGATCCCTTTATGCAGTACCACACTGTGATGTGTAAACTTAGCCTGAAACAGAGTCTGAAGGCAGAAGAGACCATTATGATCATCGAGGATTTTTCTCAGGGATTCCTGCATGAGGCTCCATAGTTTCAGTTGCCAAGGAAACAATTATCAATCTTTTCCATCCCTCGCCATCCTTATGCCTCCTTTCCATTTTGCTGTTTCTTGCTACAATAAAAAGAATCTTGTCAAATGTCCTAGTCCCCAGCTCTTGCATCCTGACCTCCACCAAAAAGAAAGAATAGGAAAGGGTGGTGAGGATCCTTGGCTGCGAGTTCAGTCTGAAGTTTACCTTCTGTCCTTGAATTTTTGTGCTGCAGGTGGACAGCCCTTTGAAAATGATCCTCTCAGCTGCAGATAGATTATCAAATGCTCTATTGTTTGACTAACACAAGACATATTCTTTTTTAAATTACCCAGCACTATAATTTAAATTACCACTTGATACATTTATCAATTATTATTATTACCAATTATTATCAATTATTATTATTACCACTTGATACATTTATATTAAGGTATCTTTCCTTTCACCACCACCTTAGCTTCACTACAGCCTCATGCAGAAATGCTTTGGGGAAAAAAGCACACTTTATTATAACATGCAGCTGAAGAGCAAAAGCAATAATGAGGAGAAAAAAAGGAAGATGCAAAAGATGGGAAACTGTGTAGGAGGAAGATAGAAGGCATAAACTAGAGAATAAATCAGATGAAGTCACAGCCAGAGATAAAATTTTGGAGTTTCAGGAGGTTAAACTCGGGTACCTTCAGGCAAGTTACAGATCTGCATGGTCCCCTAAGGTCTAATGAGTTCCACGTGGATAGTTCATAGCTTCTGACAGTTGCACTGATTTTATGCCTTTAAATACAACTCTGATCATGGTGACTGTGTGGAGGACAGAAGGGTGATTCACCAATGTAAGTTGTAATTTGAGGTATTCCACTCAAATTCAGTGGAATTATATCAGTGTATTCCGCTCCTCAGTGTGCACAAGAGGGAGGATGAACACAGCAGCTGCAGGAAGGGAAAGAAAAGCCATATACTCACTAAAAGCTTATGGGGAAGAGGGCTGCCTTTGGGCACGTTTTGAGAATTCACTACTTAGGGTAATTGACATGTTTTTATAAGTAGCCTGAAAATAGCTCACATAAAGGAAAGCAGACTTACCTTGCAAACCTTTGAAACATCAGATGACCAAAGAAAAGTCAGGTATGTGGAAACTGAAACATTCCTCAGAGTACACTTCTAGGGAGAGAGAAACAAGGTAGAGCACGTTAATAAAACAATTGCTGCTTATGGTGAGGGAGAGATGCTTCAGCCCTTCCTCTTCTAGGCACTCATTTTTGGAGCTTGCTGAGGGTTTTTTTATTCTGTGTGTCTGAGCCATAACAGGAAGATTCTGAGGATGGCCAAACCATGCATGTATACACAGAAGGTGTTCTCATACAATCATCACCATGAAAACACTGAGCACATGTCCAGTAGATCTGGCACCAGAGCCATTGTGCCTCTTCTGGGACTTCCACCGGCTTATGCCTCAGGACAGGGCTGTGCCATTCCTCACTATAAGCCTGAAAAATCTGGAATTTTTGGCCATTTGGGTCCATTTGTTTACGGCATTGCACCTAAATGTAGGCCAGAAAGATGCACCATACTAAAATCCCTGAAATCTTTTTCTGCTGAAATCACTTGCTGATGGTTTGGGGTGGTTGTAACAGAAGTAGTAAGATCTGTGTGTGAAAAAGAAAAAATGATGGAGAAGACAAGTTATTTTATGAATGTCAACAATATCTCAGTTTTCTTGTTGGCTATTTTCCTGTCAGGCTGTACAGAAGAATGTTAGAAGGAAGCAAATAGGAAGAAAACAGCAACAATGTACCAATACAGTTTCAAATATCACAGTGCTGTTAAGAGTAGTATATCAGGGAATATCTACCCTCATACCTCCAGGCAGGCGAGTGTTAATTTCTCCTGAGTCCAGGGAGAATAAAGAAGACATTGAACTGCTGAAAACCACAGCTAGACAAAGGGAATGGATGAACAGCAGTGTTGAGATGAGTCAGAAAATGCCAGTCTTTAAGAGAGAGTTGGGTTTGGCACTTGACCTCGAACAGGTGTGTTTATGCTCTGTGGAAACTGTTGAAACAAACGTGTTTTCTGGTAAGACTTATGTACAAATGCTCTCTCTTTGTTTCATCTCATGTTTCACCTTCTGATTTCCTTTGGCTGAATAAACATATTTTCTGTAAAAAAAATATATTCTTGAGACCCTGGATCAGCTGCTGGCCCCAGGTGTGTTGGGTCAGTGCAGTGCAAAGCAGGCACTGCTGGCTTCTCTATTCACATGTTGAGTGCTGTATTCAACTACCCTGGAGGGGAGTATGTGGAGGGAATAAAACCATCCCCGGCTGGCAGTGACATAACATGACTTAGCATGCCAGCTGCCTCACAAGCCTGTGCTTCCTCCCCTAGGCAGCAGTACACAAGTGTGAGAGCTCATTATTCTCATACAAGAGAAGCAACTCCATAACAACAAAACAAAGCAAGCAAACAAAACAAAAGAAAATAAAACCCAAGAAAAACCCCCCAACAAACACGTAAACCTGAGAAAGGTTTACTGTCACTTGACTCTACCGTTTCTCCCACTGGGTCGTGCTGCATATTTCCCAGGCAACCGCTCTCCTGCTGCTGCCTGCCCCTGCCAGGCTGATGGCAGGGAAAAGGGTATCAGTTTGCAAAAACAGAGTGATCCTACTCCTCACAGACACAGCAGAATCTTCCCTTTTGGCAGACCTGAGCACATTAATCGAGCAAATGGCACCAGGAGGCAGAACCTGAAGGTTCTCTCTTCTTCTGCCCACATGGGCTTGCAACTATTCAACTCCCGTTTGCACTATATGACATCTTAGCAATGGGATGCAGGCAGCAGTGTCCTCTCCACATCTCTGTCTGCAGATGTACTGGGGAAGAAAAGGCTCTCTGCTACTTAAGAAGCTTGAGAGGGAGTCAGAGAGGGTCCTGATCATGGAGGTCTTGTGTCCTGGATCTTGCCTCTGGATCCAGGACAGACCCTTTATGCGATCTGGATCAAAACCTGCTCATTTCACTAAATCTCCTCTCAGATTTTGAACGTTTCAGACTCATCAACATCACCCACTATGCTGAAACTTCCCTGTCTACTCCCACTCACATCTCCCAGCTTTCCAAGCCTAAGTAGCCCCTTGCTGTCAGATCATGCTTGATCACTCTGCGTGACGGTCTGCATCACTGTCTTCTGTCCTGCTATTCATTGCCAACCCCTGCTGTTAGCAAGTGATTTCATGTTCATTTAGATAATAGATTAAATTGTTACATTAATGGATTAAACAGCTTCCAGCATTGCCCTAATCTGCATGAGCCTCTCCTGGACTTCTCACTGGCTGTTCTGAGGTCTGTCATTTGGCCTCCTCTTGATGCTGCTCACACAAGTTGTACTGATGTCATTTTTAGACTCAAAATTCAGTGTATTGCTGACTCATATGCCCAACACAGTTTTCACTATGCAGTCACCTTTGTCAACCAAATGTATAGTCTCATCAAAGCACAAAAATCAGGTTTGCTTGACAAGTTTGCTTATAGGTCCCATAAAACTCGGCCAGTGGCATTAATCATATTCTTTCACTTAGTTCTTTCTTGACTGATCCATACAAGCTTTCCTTTACTTACCCAGGAACTAAGTCTAGCCAGCCTCCAATTACTGGACTCATTCCCTGAGGCAAAATTAATACCAGTCTTTTTGCTCTGTTCCTTGTCTTTAATGTGCCCTGACCCCACTTTTCTCTGACTGTCCCTTCCCTGCTCTCCTTCACAGAGTAGCAGGTTCTTTTTCACTCCTAGAGAGGCTTAGGGGAAGGGACTGAGGCTTCTTCCTCTCCTTTGCAGAACACTGCAGAGCTATTGCATATATCAAACTTCGGGTTCTAGCAGGGCAGATGGCAAGAGAGAGAGCTGTGGAGATCTACATGCCCACAGTACCAGCTTGGCACCTCTACAGTGTGTTGGTCTGTCCCACAGAGACAGCCCTGGTCACAAGAGGGACCAGACTGCCCGAGAAAAGAGGGAGGAGTGAGTAGGGCAGAGCTGGGGAGTTCTCCTGCCCGTTTACACTTCTCCTAACCCTTGTCCAAAAGGTTTAACAGTACTGCCACGACTGATGATGGCATACTATCATCCTTTTCGTTGTTACCAGAAGCGAGGTTCAAATGATACCATTCCTCCTTACCTGCAGGCCTATTCCAAAGTCTGCTGGAGTCCTTTCATTAGCATAAATTAGCATCAGATCAGAGTTTATGCTTGCATTTCCCTGGAGGTGTAAAAGATGCTTGCACTCCTCCTCTTCCTTTTTGGGATGCTCAGCATAGTCAGCGGGTCTCCCCTGCAGAACAGCAATAGCAGTTGCATTTGCATTTCCAGAGGAGTTATAGGATTTCTTTCCACTTGCCAGGCCCCTTTCATGCAGCATGCAGCTTCAGAGCCACTGGTGGGGCTCCTTTCCACCAAGCCAGATTCTCTGATTGTAGGATTCACCAGGGGATTAAAATAGATTTCCCCCACAAGTCCTGAAAGAAATCAGCGCTTATTCACCAGGAAACAGACTCAGGATCATGCAGCTGTCCTGCTGGGGTAACCTGTGATATAAGCCTGTATAAAGAGCATATTTCAGGCCTCAAAAAGCACAGGAGAAACACACATTGCACTGCACAGAGGGTAGATGCAGCAGAGTCGATTTCGGATGATGTTAGTGTATTCAGCAAAGCACTTCAAGTGCCATTTGCTGAGAAAACCTATTAATAAATGGAGACAAAGGCCATAATAAACTAAAGAGCAACTGCTTCACAGTTCAGAGAGTAAATACAGTGCCCTGGGCAAGGAAGCGAAGATGGCTCAGTTACAGAGAGCTCAGCACAGACCAGCTCAGACCATTGATAACTCTGCTTATCACAAAGAGAAAAATCACGATTATGGGAGAAAATAAATAAAAGAAGGAAGAAGAAAAGTGAGAGAGAAGGAAGCCACAGAAAGCTGAGCTTTATAGTAAGTGTGTGCATTGACCTGTGACACTGTCTGCCTATAGTTAGAGGGCAAGGAGGCACATATCTTATTAAAAATCTCTTTTAAACCCCAGATCCTTTCTCTGTAAGCTTCACTTGTGGTAAAGCAAGGTCATATATGGTTCTGAAAAATTTTCCCCAAGTTTTCATTAAACATAAAGTGTAAACTGTGAACAGTTTGCTTCTCAGAGACTCCTTATAAGTTACGCTTTTTCTGCAAAGCAGATCTTTGGCTTCTCAAGTGTTTTCACATCGCTCAAAACCTTGAAGCATTTCTTGGTGAAAGCCTGGTCTCCTTTGAAAATTTTGAAAGTGGTAATGAGAAAAATCCAAAACAGACACCCTTCTCCACTCAGGAGAGGTTTTTTTTCTCATGGGGCTGAAATCAGGATGCTGCCTTTGCAGCTGAAGTGAAATATACTGGGGAATGGAGAAAAGGTATGGAAAAAACCCCAACAATCCAAACAGCTCCTCACCTTCATCTGAAGTTATATTCTTCATCTTCCTTGCTGTAGCCAAAAGCATCTTAGGAGCAATGGATTTAAGAAGCCAGGGACTCCCATTCCTATTCAGAGGAAAGACAACTGAAATGGATGAATGGAATCCCATGACCTTTCGCCATCCAGATTTTGTGTTCAGGTAGTTCCATCATTTTGCCATGAATCTCACAATCAATGGTTCCAGCACCAGATGTGCCAGAGCTGTTAATATTTGATATCCAGCTAAGGTACTATATATCCTCTGTGCGGGCACAGCGCTGTTCCCTGTGATCAAAAGCAAGGCCTGTGATCAAAGGTATGTGTTTGACTCCTTCTAGAGAAAAGCACCAGTGATATCCTTACCTGAGTGCTGAATGAATAGTCTGTTCACTTTTGCTTTCCCTCTAGTATCAGCTGGTTTTTTTGACTGAAGTCCATGAGTATGGTTTTTTTGTGATTGTATGTTCTCTGAAAATTCTTCTGCTGCCTCTGTTTCAAGGCACCTGGATTATAATGTCTCTCACAATGTTTCCCAGCTCTACAGGGTTTGGCTGGGATGGAGTTGATTTTCTTCACAGCAGCCCATATAGTCGCATGTTTTGGATTTGTGTCCAAAACAGTGCTAACATGGAAATGTTTTAGCTATTGCTGGCCATTGCTTGCATAGGGTCAAGGCCTTCCCTGTTGCTCTGTCTGCATCCTCAGCAAGAAGGCTTGGAGCGGGCAAGAGGCTGGGGTGGGACAGCTGACCCCAGCTGACCAAAAGGATGTTCCATACCCTAGAACATCATTTTCAGCTATAAAAACTGTGGGGAAGGAGGAGATTGCAAAGGTGGTTGCTCAGGGACTGGCTGAGATTTGCTCTGCTGGTGGGTGGTGGTGAGTGACCTTGCATCACACTGGGTTTTCTTCTTTATTTATTAAGATGTCTTAATCTCAACTCAGCTTTTTTTCACCCCTATATGAATAGTTGCACGGTGCTCAGCATTTAAAAACGTCATCTAGCACCAACCTACTTTGTGTCATTGGGATGTACAGCACCCAGCACAGCACGCTGGCCAAGACTAACTTTCCAGTGCCACTTAATTACAGCTGAGGAATAAGGCAGGATTTTTAAATCCCTTCAATTATTGGTACTGACAGTGTGTGCCTTACACTCACTCACCCGGGGCAGCCGAGCCGAGCCGAGCCGAGCCGAGCCGAGCCGAGCCG
>VZTH01010380.1:232000-246063 GCA_013397815.1 Aleadryas rufinucha
GAGCCGAGCGAAGGTGCGGGCGCCCTCTGGCGGCCGGCGGGTCCGTCTGCCTCGTCAGGGCCCGGTGCCCGCCAGCAGCGGCGGCTCTGAGGCGCCGTGCCCGGAGGTTCCAGTGTTACGAGCTGGGAGAAAAACACTTTATTCCAGCACTCCCATGGACTGCTGTGTGCGCAGCCCACTTTGGAGACCGCTGGTCCATAGGCTGCATGGAAAAATCTGGTGGCGAGAGGACCAGATTTTTCCAAGGGATTGAGCATACAACCTTCCCCTCTTGATTCCCCTCCCAGCAGTGGAAATTTGGAACGTCAAAAAATTTTCACTTTCCCATCGGTTTTCTACTCCTCTTCAACCTATAGCCTGCTTCCCCCACAGCTGTCGTTTATCTCCCCTCGTATCTGCTCTCAAAGCATTCCACCCTCTTTACCCCTCATTCCCAGTTATTCCAGACCCCCTCACATCTTGTCAAGGGAGGCAGTGTCTTCAGCCCTTGCCAACTTGCAAACACCGTCATTCCTGATGTTATTTCAAAGTCTTTAAAAACCCAAACCCAGCCCTATGGGGTTTGCTTTTCCCATCACCTTCCACTACCCCCAGCTGCCTCTCGCAAGCCGCATCCCTCTCCCTGTGCCCCTGGGGTCAGCACCACACTGAGAGAAAGGAAAGGAGGCGAGGGGAGAGGTGAGGAAATGGGATCATGCAGGACAGAGGTCATTTAAAAAAAAAAGGAGGGGGTAGTCTGAACCCAGGGAAAGCAGGGAAATGTGACCAGCAGACTGACAGAGGAGACCAGAGCTCTGGTGTCTGCATCTCTACGTCACAAAGAACAGGGTACAGGACAGACAAATAATCTGGCATATGCAGGTGAAGTGTGGTTGAACCTTCATCGATCCTACTGCAGTCTGCTTCCAGACGTGCCTTTGTTGTCCCCATCACTCCTGTTCTGTAAACTCCTGAGGAGGCCTGCTGATGTCTGAAGGAGAGAGGTAGATCAAGGATATTTGGGTATGGAAGAAACAACTTCAAGAGAACTGAAGCAAGCTTTTCTCGAGCAGCCTAGCAGCTGTATCCCAAACCCTGGTCATTGGAAGTGCAATTCAGTAGCAGCCTTGCTCTTTGTAGGAGCATAAATTCTTCTCTGTGGTTTTCAGACTGGCCCTGATCGTCAAGAGAGGATGAGAATTTTCATTGCTGAGTACAGTCACAGTATTGTGAATTACAGTAAGTCCTTCTTTTAAACTGTACTTCTCCCCTTAAGTTTTTTTCCTCTGTGACATTACTGGAAGTTTTAATTTATTTTTTTATGAGCTTGGAATAAAGAAAGGGGATTAAAGTGACTTCTTTGTATTTAAAGAGTTCACACATCCGAGGCAATACACTGCCCAAGTACAAACTGGAAGTGTTCCAGATGCCTCCTGGACTTGCGGCCTCCTGCACCCCATACACGTCTGGATGTGCCTAGAAAAGCCTGTGCACAAATGCAGCCAGGAGTTAAGTGTACTTAAGCTACCCGGTATGCCTTTTCACTGGATCTTCTTAGAACACTAACACGGGGGTGACGAGTCCCCATGGGAGTGGAGTGCTACTCCCTGGCTCGTGCTAGGTTCCCAGGGCTGGCAGTGCTGCCTGGAGAAGTCTGCTCCTGTCCCTGGAACTGCTGCTTTGACAATTGGGTTTAAGTGTGGCTCAGGATCTGTGCATTGAGCCCCTCTTGTGGCTGCCTTCCTGTGAGCACTAGCCCCAAACGGCAGAGCCTTTGATATACGGTGCAGTGCAGGGGCCTTTAAATAGCAACCTTTATCGCTCATTATTTACACAGCCACCTCGCAGGAGAAAACGTAAAGGAAAAAGCACATTGCAGGAAATGCTGATGCAGGGGCGTTCGCCCTGGCCTGACCAGCAGAGTAAGAGAAGACATGAGAATTTACAAGCTACAGATCCACTGCTCCAGCATGGGCTTGCTGTGGAGATCCAACACACGTGCACACGTGACCAAAGGACAGCAGCCTGTGTTTCAACAGAGCAGGACCATTCTCCCTCTCCCAGACCCCCATTTACAGTTTAATTTGACATGAATGGCAACCAGGAGGGCAGAGCTGCACTGGAAGTCAGACAAGCTCATATTTATATATGTATAAATACTAATTTAGGTGCCAAATTTTGGACTCCAATGAACTGAAACATAGCCACTGCATGGAAAGCACAAGCAGCACATGCCAGGAACAGCAGCACCATTGTGCATACACCATGTCCGTGAGTCCCCCCACCTTCCCAATTTTAAGAGCCACACCCAGCTAGAATAAACCGGTTTGGCTAAGGTGAACACTGAAAGCATCAACAGATTCCTTGTGGCCCAGAAAGAGCTGGATTTGCTCAAGTTTGTTGGTGGTAATTTTAACCAGCTGGTCAGGATTGTGCTCTCCAGGTGCTGACATTTACTGCAGCTCCAGTGGGTTTGAGAAGACCATTCCCAGCCTCTTATATGGTGGCTGAACCCCTCGCTGTTTCCTCCCACAAGGCACTGCAGACTCTGTTAAAAGCAACCCTGCTTAAAGTGAGAAACTGCTTTCCCCTCCTGGGAAAAAAGGGTCAGAAAGTACAGTCTCCAACTACAATGCATTTTTAATGTGTTTTGGTCTTGGACAACAGAGTGACAAATACTTTTTACAGTTTTATTGATAAGTTGTGCAAAAAGAAGAAACAAATAAAGAAGACACCATAACACAACACACACATGGAGAAACTACACTAGTTAAACTATCTGTTCTGGATTTAGTGCTGTTGCTGATGTTAGATCATTCACTAATGTCTCTCATACCATGACCCAGTAAACTCCTCATTTCCCGTAGAGTACTTAACAGTGCAATTACCTGTTAGCTGTTTAATACATGGACACATGATTTTAAATTAAACACTGACTTAATTGGTTTGCTGAACAGACACAGTTTTAATTATGCTTGGTCAGTTGGGTCTCAGCCAGTTTAAGGCAGCTGGGAGAAAGGGTTCATGACCTCCTCTTACCAAAAGTTTCATATCCACCTAGAAATTCATTGCAACAGTTTCTGCAGTGCTCCCTGCTTATTCCAAGGAAACATGAGACAGAAGGCTGTAAAACCAAGGTGCCAGTACTCACTGATAAAACGAGCCTCCTGTGCTAACTCCAGGTTTACGTCCTGAGGCAATCCCCTTGCCTGGCAGTGCTGTGCCAGGCCATCCGGTGGTTATCCTGTTTGCAGGAGCCATTCGCCAGACACTGAATGCAGAGTGTGGCCCTGGAGCATGGGCAGCCAGTGCAGCTCATGAAGCATCCCTCTGGCCATCCCTAAGAATGGAGAAGCTGACCTTAGAAGATGAATCCCATGGGCTGGAAACCCACTGGGCTTGTGCAGGAGTCACCATGTTAGGAAAGGTCAGCAACAAACCCAGGCCGGTCTTACTCTCCCTTGTTAAAAGGAATTGTTGAGGAGCCATTGGCCTCCTCCAAGGTGACATTGTGGTATAATAGGAGACACTTTGCAGATGCCTCCAGCTTGCTCCTGAGCAAACCTCCCGGTGAAAATCAGGCACAGCCCAAAAGGGCAGGTATGGCAATTGCCAACACGTGGTGGTTTCAGCATTTTAATGTCTATATAAGCCTTTCAAAGGTCAGCTGGGACTTGGCAAAGAGAGGAAAGGGAGCAAAGGAACTGAGGGCTCAGGCTAAAAGAAAATCCAGACCTGTACTTGCAGCTGATGACCACGCTCCATTTGGCACAGCGAGATATAGCAGAGAGCTCTCGACAGAGCTGAACACAGCAGCTCTGAGCAGCCTTCTGTGCTTCAGTGAAGCATCTGAATGCAGATGCTCTTCTGCCCTGGGAAAAAAATACGTCTCACAAACCTAAACATGTTACCTCAAAGAGAAAACTATTATTAATGATACTATTAGTGCTCTTTTTTTCAACAGACTGAGATTAAATAATAGTATCTGAAAACTAACCAAATGTTCAGACCAAACTTTACCTAGCGAGAAGACAGAGACACACAAACTTTGCAGTGACTTAAAACAGTTTAATGTAATTCCAAGACAAAGTGTGATTACATTTCTACACATATACAATATGCATATGTGAGTTGACAAATTCTGATTAATAACTCGTTTCACCTCAGAGACCGAAAAAATGATCAAAAAGAAACCGTGAATAACAAGCTATAACATAGTTCACCACAACGGGACCTCCTTTCTCACCCTACAGTTAGTAATATTACAATTAAAATAACTATATTCTTCTATAATGTATTTTCTGTTAAAATCATCTCATAAATTTACAATGCTATTATTAGTTTCCAAGACTAATATAAATTCACTCCATTTTTCTACAACGAAAATGATTATTAATTAGAAGCACACAACGTCATGATGAAAAACACAAGCATTTTTTTTTAGTAGCAAGAACTTGATTGGTTAGGAATTAGTTTTCTTGTAAAACATTCTAAAGCCAAGTAAAATATCCATTCTTATAACATACCTATAATATGAGACTAAGGAATAGGTTACATATAGGTCTACAACACATCAGTTTGTTTTTGTTTTTTCTTTTAAAAGAAGAAAGACATATTACTAAAAGAAAAGAAAGAAAAAGAGGAAGGAAAGAAAAAAAAGAAAACAGAAAGGGACAATTCACATAGGTAAAAAGCAGTACACAAGAAAATACTGTTGCACACAATAATTTTCACAAAGATTAACATGGATTAACACTCTTATTACAGAAACCATACAGTGAAGGAACACAACGGCTCAGGGCTTTTGTGGGGTTACTGGGCTGAGATGATGCTGTAGAGAAAGAACCACTTGAGATCCAGAGCTGGGGCAGGGGCATCTTTTCCCTTGCGACTGCAATAGCGTTTCACAGCTCTGCCCCCACCTCCCTTAATAATTTTGGTGCAGTGTATATTAACTTCCACTTTCCATCCAGAGTATGCTGGGCTTGTGGGCAGTTGAAAGGTATAAAATGTTCCCTCCATTTCACCCCTCCTGTTTTTAAAAGGATTTTACAACTCATTAAAAAAATGTTTCACCCATTGGTTAATTTTTAACTACCCGAAATCTAGACTCTTCACCTTCCAAGATGCCCCTCTTTCTTCTCTCTTTCTCACTCCCTCTCTTACTCTCTCTCTCACACACACTCCTTTATTAAAGCTATTAATGACACTTCCTCTCCTTTCAGAAATTGGATTTGGTATGAAATATACAGGCTACATTCTGGTTCTGGCCAAGTAGAATCTGGTACCCAAAATGCCTTGATTGCTTTGTTGGTGAAACATGGGATGTGGAGATCCTTTTTTACACCTGAAATGGTTGTGCCCTGGAATATCTGTGGAAGTTTTGTTTCAAGAATACAGAGTAAAAAATATACAGAGAAAATTTAAAAAATCAAACACATAAGGGATAACAGGGGAAAAGAAAAGCCAGAAGTGTTGTATGTAACCATGTGAGGTGGAAGCATTGTAGAAGCACTTTCTTTCCTTGCTGAGGGCAGAGGTGCTGTATGTAACCATCCAGATCCTATGGGATGTGCATTGCCAGTGTTGGAAACCCCTTCTTGCCTAACAAGCTGTAAGCCAAGGTATTCACCAAGACTCTGTGGCTCCTTGAGCGTGCTGGTATTTGTGAGTGTGACTCCGCCCGGGAGAACAGGAGACTGGGCAGGAGCCGAGGACAGTGAAGCCTGTTGATTGAGTGGTGGTGCACAGTGAGGGAGGGTGAATGTTTTCCAGCTGGCCCGAGTGCTGCCAGCAGTCCCGGCTTGCCGTATGACACCTGATGGCTTTGGCAATGCGGACGGCGAGGCGGGGATGGCAACCCCCGGAATGGCGCTGAGGGAGGAGGAGGCGGGCTGCACTCCCCGGCCCCACGGCTCTGATTGTACTGGGAGCAGCACCGGTGCCCAGCTGTAAAGCATCGCCGATTGCTCCTTTCCACCACCTCTGCTGGCAGCTGACAAATACAGCCCCCTCAAGCACGGTGGAAACACGAAAGGAATTCTCCCGTGAGCACCCCAGCTCCACAGCTGAAGCTCAGATGTACATATACATATTTTTAAATGCCAATTCCTGTACTTTCGGGACCTCAAAGTACCATTTTGCCCAGCAGACATTTATACCATGTTCATTGATTACCCAAGTGAGAGAACACAACAGAAGAAACTAGACAGCTAAGTGAGACCAGGGAGTGGGGAATGTGATATATCAAAATGCAAAGTACAGGGTAGCAGCAGTGGGGAACAGCATTAATGGGAACTGGCATGTGCTGAGAAAACAGAGTTGACAAGGAGATGGTCAGTGAACTTTGTGTTTTGTTTACTGGTTTAAAACATTTCTGTGGTGGTGAGCATCATTTGTAAGAAAAGGGTGAACATATGAAAGCCAAATTACAGCATTGCCTCTGAGTGGCTCACACAAACACACACACACACTCACACACACTCTTACAAACAACCCCCCTCCCCCCCCAAATAAAACAGGCATTCACTAACTCAGGAATTATTCGTTTGGCTAATGATTTATCAACAGTACAATACAATCCTTCTTATGAATATCCTTCATTCTCCTGATGTGGGTATCTTCATCCAGATGAGGATCCTACATAGAACAGTGAATTTTGTATCATGCTCCCTGCTTCAACCCAGGGAGGCCTGATAAAGCACGTTATTAAAACAAGCGAACAAACAAATAGCTTATCTGTTGAACTAAATCTTCAAAGCGGGTGGAGTGTTTTTTTCAATCAGACTTTGGAATACATTGGATTACTTCATCTCTGGACTGACTTTCCAACACTATGTTATATCTCAAAACAGAATATACATATTAAAAACACACTTGTACTTTTCCATTTTTAACGGGCAAAATTAAAAAGAGGCAGCTGTATTGAGTTTTTGAAGGTGTCACTTATAAACACAAGATTTCCCTTAAAAAGTACCAGTTTAAATGTAAACTATAAAACACTGTAATAACTATAAAATGTAGCCAGAAAACTGTTTAAGTAGCCACAGTCTATTATTCAGTTCATATTGGTTTAAAATGTGACTCATTAAATATCTTCTAGAAGGCCAAAGCATTTTACAGTAGCTATAAACATATATACTTACATGTGCATTTTAACATCACATTTGATTAAAATACATAAAAGAGTAATCTATTCCTTGGTTTAATTTTTTTTTCTTTTTAAAGATTCACTGTCTTCAGAATTCACTCAAGCAACAATGACCAGGGTGGGCATTTATCGCTATTCCGCCCCTACGGAGTTCAGAGTCTTTGAATCGAAGTTCAAGCTGGCTACATGATTTCAGAAAGGCTAAAACCAGGATGAATGCCCACATTTGAGGTAATTATTGCCATTAGGTCACAGTTTGTGTAATGTAAGTGTATTTAAATCCTTCTTTTAAAAAAGCAAAGGTATCCCACAGTACCGGGGGATACCCATTGAAGCAACCAGAATCCAGAATCCTGATCAGAGGGTTTGCTTCCAAAGGGGCCAGTGGTCCCAGAGCACAAGGCACTCCCAGGACAGTCGCCAACCAGCCTAGAGCTCAGGCAAGCAAGCCTGCAACAAGCCTTTTTAAATTTTTACAATTTTTTTAAAGAAAAAGAAAACATAAGAAAAAATGCGATAAAATAGACGGGTAACTTTTCTGATCAGAATTCCAGACCAAAGCTTTTCTATCTGTCTTATTCCTTTCCAAACAGTTTGCTGAAAAATCAAAATACATCGGCTTAAATATTAACTCTATGCCAGCACTGCAAAAACTCCTTGGCTATGTTCTGAAAGTGGGATAAGCTTTTCTTTTGCTGAGCATTGTTGCCCCATTGCTTTCTGTTTCAAAGAGGAAACCTTGTTTGAAAGAAAGAAAGAAGAGGAAGAAGGAAATGAGGAAGGAAGGAAATGAGAAGGGAAATAAGGGAAGGGAGGAAGGGAGGAAGGGAGAAAGGGAGGAAGGACGGAAGGGAGGAAGGAAGGAAGGATGGAAGGGAGGAAGGATGGAAGGGAGGAAGGGAGGAAGGGAGGAAGGAAGGAAGGGAGGAAGGAAGGAAAGACGGAAGGGAGGAAGGACGGAAGGGAGGAAGGGAGGAAGGGAGGAAGGGAGGAAGGAAGGAAGGAAGGAAGGAAGGAAGGAAGGAAGGAAGGAAGGAAGGAAGGAAAAATAATCCCTGGCTGTCAGAAGTACACACAAGTATTTACAAGGTTTGTGTGAATCTGCACACAGTTCCCCTCACAGCGAAAGAGTTAAGAACAGAGATGTCACAATATTTATCAGTGCAGTAAAAAATATCATTTTTGGAAAAAAATATACCTTTAGTATTGCCTTTCTTAGATTAACTATGATAAGCAAAAGATTAAAAACAAAAACTTTATCTTCAAACACACATGAATAGTCTGTTATAGCAGCACTGCTAAAACTGGAAGGACAAAGCTAACCCGTAAATGAGAAACAAGAGTTTCAAACCACAAATGCCGAACGCAAAGCCTCCTAGTATGCTTCCTAAGACTTCTGAAGAACCAAGCCAATCTACCATTTAAATTTCACTCTCAACACACACAAATGCTCTAAAACCATGTCTTCCTGCTGAAAGCATTTGATACATGCAGAGCTCAGTTCAGTTTACTTCCAGACCAGTTCTCACACCTCTATCTGCATCAGCAGCTCCTCACAGGTAACCACCATCTCTGGGGACCCTCACAGCAATCATGTTTGTCACAGGGGACAAGGATCCCTTGAGCGCAGAGCCCTTGTGAGCAGGGCTCCTCTGCATGCTGCCAGGCCTTCCTTCCAGGGGCCACCCTTGCTGTGGGTTTCACTGCGTGCCTGGGGTGCCTGGTGAGCATGGTGGCATTGTGGCAATATGCACACAGGTAGTGGTAAGGAGGATGGGCCACAGGGATGGAGACCAGCCTGGAAAGCCTCTTATCTGGTGCAGTACTCCAGCAAGGAGTCTATGCACAGCCACTGAAAACAGGACTGGCACCATCTCTTTGAGCACCTCACTCAACATCTGCAACCCAGGGTGAAACTGTCACCATCATCAGAGGCAGCTTTGCTGGAGTACGGCAGTGGGGGAACCTCAGCAGCAGAGAACCATCTTCTCCTCCCTATGTCCAGAGGGAGAAAAATGATTTGTAGGCACAGAAGTGGGTCTCAAGAAGTAAGCTGGGGGTTCCGGGTACTTTGGACACAGGTCCTTCTCACAGGAGCACCAGGAGGGTGATGTAGATGAGTGCCCAGGACCACAGATCAACTGCTTTGAAGCTTACACAGCAAATGGGACCATGACAGGGAGAGCTATGTCAACAGGAAGAGGGAAAACATTCCCTTCCCACATTTTTCCTATCTGTATTGCCTACCTATGGCAGACCTTGCATATGGATATCCAGGATTTGGCCCACAAGTAGCACTGCAGATCTCTAATGATTGCAAAGCCATGGAAGAATACAAGTCTAAGTCCAACACCCTTGCCCAGCTGTGCCTGGCCTGACCATGGCATCACTGTTTGGGATATCAGGAAAAAGTTTTTCACCCTGAGGGTGGCTGGGCACTGGAATAGGCTTCCCAGGGAAGTGGTCACAGCACCAAGCCTGACAGAGTTCAAGAAGCATTTGAACAATGCTCTCAGGCACATGGTGTCATTCTTGGGGTGTCCTGTGCAGGACCAGGAGTTGGACTTGATCTTGATAGGTTCCTTCCAACTCAGCATATTCTCTGATTTTATGAACCCACAGAACAAACTCAGTGTTCTAAATCCAGAGGAAACACTACAGAAGCATGCAGAGCATCCAGAAGCTTATCCCCACTACACAGCTCACCATTTGCACACTGCAGTGTCACCACTAAAACACTTAAACCAATGTGAACAGTAACGAGAGAATAAAAAAGTTTTTGACATCCCCTACAGTTTAGGATAGCAGCAATATTTAGTGTGAATTTTTCTGCTCATCAAGCCAGCTACTTGAAACGATGTCAGAAACTTGTGAGAGAGAGAAAAAGAAAAAGAAGTGAATGGAAAGATTGAGTTCCATGCAGTATCCTCATTGCCTGGTGCTCATGACTTGTGGCTTCATTTAATTTCTGGAGTAGATGGGAGTCTCTTTCTCTCTCACTTTTTTTTTTTTTAAGTATCTTTGGTTAAAGAAAAAACCAGGTTTATTGCCCTTCAAATTTGCTAATGGAATTGCCTTCAAACCAAATTACAAGACACAATCCCTTGACTGTATAAAAAAAGGAAAAATGTCACAGTCAAAAGTCTCCCTTTCTTGGAATGTTTTACGTATTACAACAAAACTACTAGAGAGAGAGAATCAGAGACCTGCCAAAACCCAATTTGTTTGGTACAAGCAGGTAAAACCTGCCAAGGAAGATGCAATTGCATTTGTTCTCTCAAATGACTGGATTTGACCACTCTACAGTGAGATGTGCTTCCATTTGGGTTTTCCAGTCTGCTCATGCTAGTGGTTCTTTACCGTCCCCCTGCATTCTGACCTCACAGCAGGCAATGGAACATCCACCTCTGAGGAGAGACAATGTCTGTGCTCCCTTCTGCTCCTGCACAAGCAGAATGCAAGAGGACATGATGGAGAGAAGGACCACTTTTTCGCTCTGCCAGCCATAAGCCACCCATAAAACATCCAGTATCTAAACATTCTCCTACCCCCTCAAGTTTCCACGCCATTTACTCCATGCACAAAAAGAACACCAACTGAACCAAACCATGCCAATCCCATTTCCTCTCCAAAGGACTCTGCAAGCAAAACCAGCTGGCTACTATTATGTGTGTGGTACTGACGGCACGCAAAGCTTTTACTTCCTCTGCTGAAATGACTGTTTCCCCTGTGACCAACCACACCTTCATCCATACAATTCCTTTATACAGGTGTGAGGGAGGAGGTGTTGCTCAGCTCCCTTATACCCACCAGAAAACACAGCTCTCACAGTGTTGCACCATCAAAGCAATTTGATGGCTGTGCTGTGCATCTCTTGCAATCAGCATTCCATCACCACGATCGTCTGGCAGACCAGCAATTCCACAACAGACAATGTGAAAGGCGGCTCCTCTGACATGCACTGCAACCCTTCTCCTGCCAGCCTGTGCTGTTTTAACAGCTCCACTGCCAAATACCCCCCAAAATCAGATCTGAGCCCACGTGGGAGAGTAGGTCAGATGGGTACACAGGGAAAATGCAATTAATACAAGTAAAACATTACCATGATTGAGACTGCAACCTTCCAAGCTTCACTAATTTTAGGCCAGAGGAGCACATAAACAAGTATTTAACTTGAAGTTCTTTAGCAAAGCACTCAAGTGCATGATTAACTTTCAGTCTCTGCTGAAGTCCTATAATTTTTCAATGGAATTTAAATTCAGTCACTGCTTCCCTCTATTCTAAAAGAGCAGGTGATGCAAATGAAACCATAAATATCTAAACTGTAGCAACCAGAATAGCTTAACAAAATTCCACAAAAAATAATTATAAAAGAAGGGAAAATCTACATCAGGAACAAACAAAGAAAAAAATCAAACCAAGCATCCTGGCCTGTGGACACCTAATTAGTCTTCAGTGAGAGTGGAAGAGCAAGTGAGGAACATTGCCCTGTCTGCAGCCATGCTTTACCCAGATAATGCCATCTGTGTGTGTCAGTGTGCTTTATCCAGTGATGGGACTGAGAGCCACCCTTGTGGCTCTGCCGTGGCTCCTTCGGTAGCCCTGTTTCTGAAGAGCCATCCGTGTCCTCCTTTAGGAAAACAAAACCCTTAACACGTAGTGTGGCCTTGTGTTCCTTGCAAGGGCTCAATGATCATGGCCTGGAGCACAAATAAGTCTTAATCTTATATAAACATCCTTTCAAACTAAGTGATGGTGAGCTGGACCCTGGGGCACCAAGGTCCTTAACTGCCTTTGATCCAGCTCTCCTGACAGAGCATTACGTTAGCTGCTGCCAGGTGTTGGCCTCTGAATGAATGTTTCTGGACTTATTCTGAAATGCAAATGTGACCCAGAGGATAATTCCTGTTCCTCAAGGCTGTAACCACTCTCACTGAGCGGTCCCACTCCCCCAGATTAGTGGCAGAGTTTTCATCATTGGAATAATCTTGTTTCTCCTTCCTCCTGCAGTTCTCACAATCACAGTAACCCTTCCAATGCCACTGATGAAGAGAAATAAAATTAACAACAATAACAACAACAAGAGAAAAAAACCCCACAAAGTTTAAGGAATGCGTGTGCAATTAAAACCCAGAGTAAAATATAATAATAATAATAAAATAATAATCATAATCATAACAACCATAAAATAAAATAACATTATCTTTCCTTTTCATGACATAAGCAGCATGACGCTCTTGCTCCTGAACTGGTGAGAGAGGAGAGGAATGCAAGAGAGAGAGCAGGGCTTTATTTTCCTGCCTCAGACGAAAGGGGACATGTCTTTCCAAAGGAAGAGCAGGGGTAAGGTGCATAGGCTGCTGGGAGATTGCATCCTCATCTACAGTATATTGAGTTGGAATGAAGGACAGGCAGGAGAAGAAAACTGTGCAAGAGTAGCCCAGGAACCAGAGCTGGCAACCAGGAAGGTTATTTGGTGGTTTGCCAGAAGACAATAGCCTTGTTGAACAGCCTATGCATAGCAGGATCCCTTCATCTTCCAGGCCAGCCAAGCACTTACCTCAAGACAATAGATTTGTGCTTGTGTTTCTGTCAGCTTTTCCAACCTGAGAGAGCCTTCTTCCTCACTGCCACTCAGGGAACCCATCCCTCGCCACCCTGCCAACAAACCTGCTATTTTCCAGCACCTTGCAAAACACCTGACTACTTCATGCTCTAGTTACAATGAAATGTAGAGTGGAACTGAGCAGCCCCATAGACTTCAGCTTTCGTGGAAACATTCTACCGAACTCCTTTCTCTCCTTCCTCCTCAGGACATCCACAGGCATGATGGCACTGATACACAAGTGCCAGAGGGGAAACTCCCCTCTGAACCAGACCAATGATAGGAAAGGCTCTCTTTAGAAACTGTTGGAAAACAAGACAACCATGTAGCATTCCTTGGTGTGGAGGACCAACATGCTCTCCAGTTCCAGGGTCACTCTGCCACTGCAGGCAGTTTTTCAGGGTGTAGGTGAGAAGAGAGGAGGGGAGGCACACAGTGTCACAGCTATGTTAGAGTGGGTAAGGCTCTATGTATTACAATACTTTTTTCACTTAAGAAACCTGAGATTGACTCTCTCAACTGGATTTTCTCATGCTTGCTTTGGGACTCCAGCCCTTTCCTGACCCTTTCTCATCAACAGACACAGTGAGAGATGTTGGCAACAACTAGTGTTTCCCCCTTTCAAGGACTAAATTTTTGTTCCCATTTCAGACACATGACCAGGACAACCTGATGATGAGGGTGGACAGTGTCCTCCCACTTCATCGAGAACATCAGCAAACAGCAGAATGAGAATTCAGTTTCCAGGGAGGAAACCTGCTATTTCAACAGGACAGAAACAGACCAGTCCACGAATGAGTCCCCAGACCCTCCGGGTCCTCACAGCTGACCTTGTTGCTTCCAGCCCATCCAGTGCTCGACAAAACACCCAGTTATATGCACTTCTGACCCCAACGAGCCTCCCCAACACCTTGCCAAGTGAGCTACGAATGACGACGTGGGGAAAAAACCCAACACCACCAGCAGGAGGAAATCGGCAGTAACAACCTAAAAAAAAAAAAAAAACCCAAAGAAGAAGAAAAAGAAAGAAAAAGAGCTGAGAGTAAATTCCAACTAGCCTCAGTCAGTTTCTAGGAGTACCAGTGGAAGTAAACCCTTAAACCGCGTCTGTAGTTCGGTAAGGCACTACGAGGGAATGATGTAAAACTAAGACTGTGACAGTTGTCATGGCTGTGCCGAGGAACACACCACAGAGAGAAGGCAGCATCTGCACGCACACACACACACACCTGGACAATCACATTGTTACATGCCTATGTTATATCACTTTTCTTTGTGCAATCACATTGAGGAATAGTCTATTGGTATCGTTGAAGTTCAACACAAAAG
>VZTH01010384.1:10250-37336 GCA_013397815.1 Aleadryas rufinucha
CTTTTTTGCCCCCCCTTTTTTTTCTTTTTTTATCCCCCCTTTTTTTTTTTCTTTATTTTTTTATTACCGGGGTACTGTTGTGTGGCCGTGTGACTTGATGTTTGTACTGCGATTTGGTTTACCAAGCTTTATTAAACATACCAAGTTCATTTTTAACTAAACCTGTGTACCTTGTCTCTCTTGCTGTGTCTCTTATCAGGCGATTAGGTTGCCGCTTCACTCCATCCTGCTCTGCATCCCCCTCCTGCTCCCACTCCCCATCAGTAGAACTGGAATTAACCTAGTCTGGGGTACTCTCTATTATTCAAATATCCCTGCTGCCTTTTTTCCAGATAAAGCCTAAGCTTCCCCCCTTCCCCTCCCAACCCCTTTAATTAATTTTTATTTTGTTCACCCGTTTTTTTGGTTTTATATTTTTGTGTTTGTTTCCTGATAGACTCTCTCTAGGCAGGCACACAAAACATGGAGGCACTTGCTCCTTGCTCCTGGTGCAGGAGGGTGCAAGGTGTATTTAACAGCCAGAAATTTTTCTTTTTAATTTTTTAAAACCTAAATGTCAAGTTTTTGTGTCTCTTTTTAGGTGGTAGGCTTTTTTTTTCCAGATGCCCAGACGTAACCCACAGTGTTCAAGGATGTGGCAATTACTGCATTAAATTTGACTCTGCAGTTTCCCTCCCTCACCCTCACCTCAATTTTTTTCTTGCAGCTTTTTTTTTTTTTTTGTCAGCCTGTCATTAGTACTTCAGTGGGAAAAGAGATTACTTGAGACTTTTCCTCCAGAGACACAAGGGGTTTCTGTTTTAGAGCGCACTCATTAAATAATAATCATGGGGAAAGGTCATTTTAATGAGCCCTCAGCTCCCAAAAGAAAGTAGCTCGGCTGGGCTGAATGCAAAGCAAGAGCATCCCCAGTTGTTATCTAAGTTACATGGCAGAGCTGGATGTAGCCCAGCAAAAGCTTTTTAGTGTTTTACACTGCTCAGGGCTGTTAATTGAAAAACGGGGCTGGATAGTTTGGCTTTTGTTTTCGGTTTGTTGTTTTTTTTTTTTTTTCCTTTCTGAGTTTTTTGATGTTAATTTCCTCCGTGCACCTGTTTGGTTTTTCTTCCCTCCAAACCCAACCTCCAAAGAAAGATAATTTAAGCTTAAAAAAAAAAAAAAAAAAAAGAAAATTATCAAACACGGCAGAAATATACAGAATGTTGATTTGGTTTGATGTGGCTCTGGGCTGGACCCTCCAATGCATTTCAAAGAAAACCCAAAAGAGAAATACATGTGTCCAAAAAAAAAAAAATTTAAAGTTGTTCTTTAGAGAATGCAGAAAGTTGTGGGGATAGTGGATTTTGTGTAAGGCTGAGATTGCCACATTTCCATGAAGAGTCTGCGTTAACTTCCATTCTTCCCTTCCCTGTTCCTTCCTGCATCTTTTCTTTGTTTGTTTTGCTGCTGTTGGAAATTTTGAGGATATCAATCCCTTTTAGGTGCCAAGTTCTTGAGGGGGTTTTGGGTTTGCTTTTTGGTTTTGCTCCAGGTAAGCAGAGAGGTAACTTGTCCCTTTGTCTATTTTTCAAGTAACCTGTCTGCTTTATAAAAAAAAAAATTAAACTAAAAAATCCCAGTTTTATGGGATAAAATCTGGGGAGGGGAGGGGACACGGGAGGAGGTTGGGGAATCTGGAACAAATGGGGAAATGCATTGTAAATCCCTCTGGGGTGTCATTTAATGGTGGGGAAACCAAAGATGCAAAACCCCCTGGGGTGGGAGGTGGGTACGGAGAGGGAGGTGGGAAGGGATCATTGGTTACAATTTGGGGTTTTTTTCCTGCAAATGAATTTTTTTTTGGTTGTTTTTTGTCAGAAGCATTTCTTGAAGGGATATTTGGGTAATAGGGTTTCTAATGGCTTTCCCTGAATACTAAACCGATTAATAACCTCAGCTTTTCTAGAAGTGCTCGCTTTCTCCTTGCAGCTGCTTGACCAACCCTTTCACCCCTGCCCCTATCCATGATGCTTTGAATGTCTGTGTCGGTCTCTTGCATTTGCTCTCACGCTGCACTAAAGAAGCAAAGTGGTTGGCTGGTTGTAGGGCAGACACTTCTCAGCGAGGGTCACTAGCCATGAACCTGAACCTTGACCATTGTTATGTAGGTAGGCAAAATAACTTTTCTTTATGTCATCTGTCAGCCTCAGACGTTTCGATGTTGCCTCCATGAATAATGACACGTAGCTCTTTGCATTCTCTTGGTTATTTTAATTTTGAAGATGATTGCTGTCCGCTTTCGACTTTCCTCTGTCCATGAAGAGTCTCACATGGAAGGTTTGCACGTGTGTGTGTGTTTTGAGGACTCCAGAAATGCTTTGCTGTTTGCAGAACTTCTTTTGGAGAACCCTTTAGGCCAGCCAGGGCAAGGATTTGCAGCTGGGTCCAAGATGCAAACCTTAAAGGTTTCTGGGCCATGGTGCAGAAATGTCCCCCTGTCAGGGATATTGCCTGGCCCTGGCCCTGCAGTATCTGTGTCAGAGGTGGGATTAGCAGTTTTCTGTCATCTGGTTTGAGATAGATGAGGGGGGGAGATGCTGCTTTCTTACAGACCAAACATCACGTTGCCATTCTGATAAGAGGCAAAGCTTGTGGTTTTTAATCCAGTGACCTTGGAGAGGAAGCTCCTGATGTGAGCTAAAGCCCACCAGGATAGGTAATTACCAGGATAGGTAATTTCTGAAACCAAAGACCCATAAGTCATTCTCCTCCATGCTCTGTTTTCCTTAAGAATTTAGTACCTTCTTCTCTGTTCTCTTTTTCCTGACTTGGAGGATAATTTTACCCCAGTTGAAAAAAAAAAAAAGCAGTGAGGGATAACCAGTTCCCTACACATTCCCATGTGATAGTTGTAGTAGTTTTTAATTTTTCACAAGCACTTCTGGAGTCAACAGCACAGCACATATGGGGGGGGAAAAAATCTTCCAATTATGAGAATTGGCTTATTTGGAAAAAAAAAAAAAAAAGGTACAGTCTTAAATTGGACACTCAAAAATAAGTAACCTCCAGAATTTGGACAGATCCCAGAAATGAGATGTTAATGACCCAGTAGCTGTCTAAAGTCTGCCTGTACTTAGCCTGCTTTGTATGCTGTAGGCCTGCTTGGTGTTATGAGAAAATCATGCTGTTTATTTTTACAATGTGAAATGACTGTTTTAAGTGTGTGTTTTTACTCCCTCCCTTCCCCAGCCTTTCCTCTTCACACCCCCTTCAGCCCGTCTTGTTACATACATCAGTCTCTAAAACCCAAATTGCTTAACCACTTTCTGTTCATCATTAACAAATCTTCATTTACTGCTCTCCTACAGTAAAATATCACAGCAGCTTAGCTGTTAAAAGCAATGAGAAAACTTAGTATTTTTAACTGGGTTTGGGTTTTAATTCAATGCAGGTCAAAATTTAAAAAGAGTAATCTTTGGCTCCAGTTTATCTGGCATCAGTAGCATTTAAATACGAATGTATTGTTTGTTTTGGCTGTGGAGTTGTATGTACACGTGTGGTTGCGTGTGTGGGTATATACACACATATACATGCTCTTAAAAATGTCAATTAGAAAAGATATTTTTAACTTTGAGCATTTTTTTCCCTTACCCTCTCTCAATGTTAACAGAATTACCGTTGAAGGAAAAAATGATTTTTTTTTTAAGATGTCTCTTTCCCTGTTGCTAGCTAAAAATCACCTTTTCAGGACAAAAAAAAATATTGAGGGTTCAGTTGTGTAAAGGCATCTGTGCATAGTTATTTTTAAATCCACACATAGTTTGGGTACAGTAGGAGTAAAGCTCCTGCTTCTCATTAAATACAGGCACCAGTCTTTCCAAGGAGCCGTGCAGATGGACAGAGAGCACCAGCAGCTTACTTGCCACCATGGCCAGAAGTTTGGGGACTTAGTTTAGAAGCATGTGGGCTTGGAGCAGAGCCCCAAATGTCTTCTTTTTGCTTCATTTGTTACTTTTTGTCCCTTGGAAAATGAGAAACGAGAGGAGCAGGGATTGTGTTGTGCATGTGGAGTGGGGTTAGCGAGATCTGTCCTCGCCATGAGAGGTGGAGGAGGATAGATCTGTGCTGTGAATGTGTTAAAATGGGGTTATTTTCAGGCTGGAAATTGTATCTCCTGCAGATAAAAATATAAGTGTTGTGGTAAAAATGCTGACAAGGGACTGTCTTCAGTTGTCTTTCCGTAATATGACGCTGTGTATGAGCAGGAGGTTGGAACAACCGCCAGGCACCTCATTATATCATGTATTTTCTGTAGCCTGAGGAATAGCCACTGCCATCCTGGCTTTTAAATCTGTTTTACCTGAGTGCCTCTGAAATACTGGACCTGCTGGGCACCCTTTTGCCCTTGCACATGCAGCCTGTAAGTGCTGAAGGAATGGTGCTGCTGGGCAGTCGATGTGGCTGAGCCAGTGGGGCTGGACTGGTCATGAAGGGATTTTTCTGCAAACTCTTTCCCCCTTTTCCCCCCCCATTTTCCTCCCCAGCTGCTCACTGAGCCACTCTCCGCTCAGCCACCTCTCAGGTCTGGCATGAGGGGATGTACAGGTTGATTTTTTCATTTTTTTCCCTGTTTTTGCTGAAAATTGCTGAATTTCAGAGCTAGATGGGATATATGGAGAAGGTCTTGCTACCCCACAGGGTGTCACTGAACTCAGGCATGGTTTTGCTGCTTTTCAGGCAGGTGGTTTTCACGTCTCAGAATAAAGTTCATCTGGATTTGTTTTCTTTCTGGCAAAATGTGATATAAAAACAGCAGTTGTGCCCCGTTTTCTGGTAGGGGAAGGAATTTGATCCCAATTTGCTGTGGGTTTTTTTTTTTTTTGCATGTGGTTTTTATGCAAGGAGTGAACAGGGCTGTGGATTTCTTGGTATTGACTGCAGGACTGTAGTAGCATTTTTATATCACAAGGAACCAGTCTGAGCAACTGAAATAGGGAAGGGATTGTTATGCAGTTAAAAATTAGTATTCTGTGACTATGAGATGCTACAGAGATAAACCATCCATGTTAAACAAAAAAAAAAAAGCAAAAAAGCTGCCAATTACCTCAGCTGATAAAATACAAGGATGAGAACATGGTTTTCTGATATTCCTGTTCTTTCTAATATCATGGAAAAATAACACTTGTGTTATTGTATTTTTTTTTTCTGAACAACCAAGTGTTGAGGACGTTTTTATCTATCCCAGAGGGCATATGTGAAAAGAAAAGGATTTTCATGTTCATTCCAGCTCATTTTGAAGGGATCTGGTTTCTCATTTGGCTGGATTTCAGACACAGGGATAGTGGCTGGTAGGAGCTGGGGAGTGGGCTCAGAGCAGGGCTCCTGCTAGTGGTGGAAATTTTCCAGCAGCCTCAATGATCCTACTTAAGCCTTCAATTTCAAGAGAAATGAAATATCTTTTCCAGACCCACTTTTTGCAGTTAAATACATATATTTTTATGGATCTGTGTGCTCATATATGTGTGTGTATAAGTGTGTGTGTGGTATATGTGCGTTTGTGAAGTGGCTTGCTCACCAGCACTCACTGGATGAGATGCTGTTAAAATTAATTGCCTCTGAGCTGCTGACAGACTCTTGGGAAGCGCTGTAGGGAGGGAGAGGTGCCACTGTTGGAGCATCTACCCCCAAAATACCTGCTGTATGCACACCCTAGAGGAAACCCCCAGCCCACTGCTCTGCAGGTGTCAGCCGAGGCAGGCAGTGAGGCTGATTTCTGTGCCAGAATTAGATTTTGGCTGTGGGCAGCTCTTCCTGCCTGCGCTGAGCCGGGCTTCCCTATCCTGAGCTGTAGAGAGGGAAACGAAAGGCATGGAGAGTTCTGAGGCAGAGTGTTTAAACACCACTCCTTTTCTCCAACACTACCTACACTTTTCTCCCTTATGCATTCCAAATCCATTGCTTTCGAATTATTATTTCTCCCTGCCTCTTTGCATTTTTGCTTCCTGCCCCTTCTCCTCCCTGTGTCCCCCTTGCCTCCCGCCATGGCACAGGCTGCTCTCTGGTATTCCCCTTCCATGCTGATCTCTGGTTCTGATTACACTAATGGATTTCGTTATGGAGGAAGTGTTGGTGGGCGGGAGGGGAATCCCACAGCTCCCAGGTTGGGATTTTCAAAGGAATTAAGCTTTTAATTCCTCCTGAAAGCTGTAGGGAAGGGGTGCCTGGCATCCTTTTCAAATCTGCCAACACCCTACCCTTCCCTCCCTTGCCCTGAGTGGGTTGTCTTTGCTGTACCCTGTATTGCTGTGTCCTTCCAGGGTGGTGGCAGGTAGGGTGACACCGGCTCTATGGCTGCAAGGACACGTGTGTGTCCATGGCCAGCATCTTGTGGCTCAGTCCTGGGTGGCTCAGTGCCACTTAGGAGGGCACAGAGCAGCAGGAGAGTTGTGGTTCGGGCTGGGAATGTGGCTGGTGCACAACTCCGTGAGATTCGTAACGGGCTCCCTGTTTTCTGCGTGCCAGATTCCAGCTCGGAGGAGGAGGAGGACGACGACGAGGAGGAAGAGGAGGAAGCAGAGGACTATGGCACGGATGGCACAGACAGGCTGTCGTCACCTGCCCTGGATGAGAGTGGCCTGGGCCTTCTGGCCAGGTTTGCTGCCAGCGCCATGCCCAGCCCCATCGTTCCCCCTCCGCTTTCCATCATCCAGCTGGAGGCCAAGCAGAAGGCAAAGAAGAAGGAGGAGCGGCAGAGCCTGATGGGTGAGTTCCATGGTTTGGGGTGGTGCTCTGGGGGCAAGGTGGAAGGTGTGGGGTGTCCCAACTGTGCTGCAAGAGAGCAGGTTGTGTACCCAGACCCTGAGCTGCCCTTTCTTTGCTTTGGCTGCTTTGTCCTGATGCTGAAGGTGGAGAAGGTGGCCTGGTAGGGAAACAAAAACCAGTCACGGACATGGCAGGTTAGCAGCTGCAGCCGTGGCTTCTCTAGGGACAGCTGTGGCTTTGTCAAAGTTTCCTCTTTTCCTACTTGGCAAATCCTCAACAAAACATGCTGCAAAGGCAAGCAGTGGGATGCTGCATCCCCTTGGACAGAGTGCAGAAGGCAGTGAAATGCTGTTAAATTTTAGGGAAGGAAGCGTGTGCTAAATGCAGCTGATCTTGGATACACAAGGGAAGCAGAGACACCCGAGCAGAAGAAAAGCTCTTTCCATCAGCCCATCCCATCAGCTTCCTTATAGAAACCAGCCAGTGAGACTTGAAACAAGCATTCCTTCCTCTGCTCATGTGTTTGCAGTGCCAGAATCTGGGTTTCTGCCCTGTCTCTGTCTCAGTTTCAATGTGGTGGGAGTTTTATTTCTTCCCCTCCCCATGCCCTGCTGCACAAGTGCCCATTGGTGACATTGTTCCTGGTTAGACAGATCTATATGGGTTCCATTTATAAATTCTCTATTAATATTTATTAAGTGATAATGGAATTTATAGCATGCTTCAGAATGGAAAATGATGTCCTCCTCAGGAGCCTGGCTTGTTTTAGCACTGTTTCCATGCTATATTAGGCTTTTGCCAACTTGTTCCAACAGCCTCTGTTAAGAATTTATTGTCTTGTAACCTGCCCTCCTTGAAACTGGAAGCATCTAGAAATTACCTCATGCAGTAGTGAGAGAGGAGGAGTGTTTTAATTTCCAATGGGTTTTTCATTTTGAGCCTTGCCAGCTTTGTTTTTGACATACTGGCTCCTTTTCTGTTCATGCTGAGGCTGTCTCAGGGGAAGAGGGTTGGTTAGAAGATGAGAGCAGTTTCCTGCAGACTGAATTCACCCAGGGAAGTGAGTGTATTTGAGAGAAGGACCAAGAGAAGATGCTCTCCTTGGTTGTGCCATGTACATTTTCATTTTCCCACATGAATGTTGTTTGCCTACCTCCTGCTCGTGTTGCTGGGTGTGTAGGTGCTGCCTCAGTTTCTCTTCTGCCCCTGGAAACATGATCTTGCTTTCCTTTATCAGGTTCAGGGGAACTCAGTGAAGGTGGGGAACATCTTGGCATTACTACAGTATTTCAGGCCTCTGGGTACTGCTGTGCCCGTGGTGCTGAGCAGAGGCCAGTGTCAGGGGAATTCCATTTGCCACAGACAAAGGATCATTTACCTCACTTGACTTTAAGGTGACTGCTTGAGCCAATAAAAAGATCTGTGGTGTCTGTTGGCCAATGGGAAAAAATAAGCTTGAAATATGGGTTTATTCCATTTCTTAAAAGACAGTGTTCTCCTGAAACAAAGGTGAAACTGGAGAGGGCTCCCACTAGGAGAGAAGGAGGGATCAGCTTATGGGGTTTATGCTTGGTTTCAACTGAGCAGCTCCTTTTTGAGGAGGGGCACGTTAAAGTATCTTTTCTCTTCAGAGCTTCCCTGCAGGGTTTTGCTTGTGGGAGAAGAGAAAATGGAGGCAGGGAACATACTGAACCACACTGCCTGAATGGTTGGGCTCTGGTTTGGAGCAGGGCAGGCTTATTTCCAGGGAATTTCCACAGTGTTTTATGGGTCAGAAATGGACGTCTGAGGGATGTGGGAATTGGAAAGGGGAACAAGCAAGAGCTCTATTGAACAGGCACAGCATCTCCCATGGAGCCCAAAAGTTTCCAGCAGGATGTGCCCCCTCTTGTCTCAGTCAGGGCTTTGACTGATGGTTAAATCCTTTGCACCTAGGGACAGAATTTGAGTACACCGACTCGGAGAGCGAGATCAAGATCAGGAAGAAGTCGCCTTCAGGGCTGCTGCGCGGAAAGAAGGGGCCGCTGGAGTCCAGCAGCGTCCCGCCAAGCCAGGCCCCCAGCAGCCTCGACTCCGGATCTGGGAGCGCTGACAAGGCCAAGCTGGGGTCTGAGAAAGGCCGCAAGCTGAAGAAATTTAAATCCCCCAAGGACTTGAGCTTTGAGTTTGGGCTGGAGGCCAGCGATGACGACCTGTGGAACCGGCGCCGCAGCGAGCGGATCTTCCTCCACGACGCCACCACGTCCTCGGCCATGCTGACATCCACGGCGCCTGCCAGCTCCACCCCTGTCTCCAAACCCGGGCGCTGCGGCAAGGGGGCCCCCATGAGCCCCAAAAAGGAGGGCAGCAAGGGGAAGGAGAGGAAGGAGCTAAGCAAGGTGAGGAATGTGCTGGCCAAATTGGTGTTGGGACGCTTGGGAGCTGAAGGTGAGGGGAGGGCAATTAACCCCACTAAGGCAGAGGAGAGTTGAGTCCTGTCTCAGCAGTTGTTTGGCTGCCCCTCGTCACCCCTGTCAGCCCCATGTACACTTGGAGGCTCTGTCAGACTTGGATCTGACTTGCAGGGAGTAAAAACCTGTCATGTTTGAATGGGGCTGGTTACTTCTGTCACCCTCCGTGTCCCAAATCCTTTCTGTTTGGGTGGCCAGAGTCAACGATCTCCCACTCTCTGCATGACCTTGTCCTCTTGCTGACCTGTGGCCCCCAGACTGGCCTTTAAGGCTGTTCACCTTTTATATGGTGACTTCTGAGGTCTGTCCCTGTCTGGGGGTGACAGTGATCTCTGGGTTACTGGCTCTTCATCTCAGCTGAATGCTTGGCTCCCTCTGGCTCCAGTTCAGTTCATGGCAGTGTTATGGAGGAACACTGATGAGGAGAGTTAGACAAGTTAGTTGTGACATGAGGCCAACTGGGATCTTCTTGGAGCTCTTTGGAGGAAGATTTGATGGGCAGGAGTTGCTCTCCAGGGTAATGAAAAGCTATTCCCAAAATGTGTGAAGCCAGAAAGCAGAGCTGAGAGATGTAGGATGTGATGTGGGCAGTGAACTCACTGCTGGCTGAACATAATCAGACCTGTGCATAGCCTGCCTTGCTCCACCTTTTCCCTCTCCCTGCGCCCAGATCTTTACCAATCTTCTCTTTACTGATGGAAGTGTTTTGTTTTTAATTTTAGCAGCGGAAGAAGGGTAAAGAAACACCCTGCTGCTCCTCCTCCTCCTCCATGTCTCCTCCTGGCATCCCCAGCTCCCCCTCAGATGTTCGGGTCAGCCTGGCAAGTGCCCTGGGCTCCACCAAGAAGAGCAAAGCTAAGGTGAAAGCCAAGGAGGTGAAAAAAGAGGTGAGGGGCTGGTTCTGGTGTGGCTGGACTGGAGGGTGGCTGGCAGAGCCCTGCTGTATCCTGACTGTTGCAGTGTGAGGGAGGGAAAACAGATGCAGGTTTTGCTGAGCGTGTTACAGGCAAAGTACTGGTTTGAGAAGCCTAAAATCCAAGGAGGACTCTCAGGTAGTACCTGCTGCTACCATCTGGTGTTTGTTTGCCTTCATCCCCCGAATTAGTGAGCAGGCAGGATTTTCTCTAAGGCTGCCACGGGGTGGAGGGAGAGCTTGCATGGATAGCAAGGACCAAGGAGATGGTGATGGAGTAGCCTTGCTCAGCACTGGGTCACAGCTGGTTTCTGCTCCACTGCTGTAGCCTGTCATCTCTCATAACACACACTGCTGTCTTCTCACATGATTTCTGAGTGTGACACTTATGGTCTGCATGTAACAGCAAGGAACAGATCATGGAGCTTGGAAAAGAAATAGGAACAGTGCCTGGCACCTGTTCAGTGAAGGCAGAGGCTCAGGAACATTGTGGTGAATGCAGAGCAAAGCTACAGCTCCACAGCATCTCTCCCAACCTCCAGGAAAGAGGATGTGGGGAATAGCTTTTGCTCAACTGCTGGTGATGCTTGGGGATAAATGCAGCAAAAAGTTTGGGTACATCCACTTAACTGTTTGTGAGATGAACATTCTGGAGGGGAGACAGGTTTGTGCCAGTATCCTCAGGATTTTTTTGCTGGAGGAAGGTGAGATGGGGTCAGACTGTTGCCTGTGGTGATCCAGCTGATGTGCTGCTTGTTCTCCTGCAGAACCGAGGGAAAGGAGGAGCTGTCAGCAAGCTCATGGAGAGCATGGCAGCAGAGGAGGATTTTGAACCCAACCAAGACAGCAGCTTCTCAGAGGATGAGAACATCCCACTGAGCATGCTGGTTGAGCGGCCACCCACACCAGGTGAGGGTAGGATTCTACAGGTAGAGGAGCTGGGCAGGTTTCCCAGGGCTGCTCAAAGGACAGCTGTGCTGTTTTCACACATTCCTCATCCAAAGTCATGAGTCCTTGGGGTGGAGATACCACTTTTTCAATCAATTCAATAAAAACCAAGCCTGATCAGCATGGCTCACTGTGACATCCAGTTGAAGCCCAGTCTCTGAGTTGCCCTATTTTCATTTACTGGTATGTTATTATTACCAAGAGTGGGGACTTAGTATTTATCACTATTAATTTTTATTACCAAGACCTAGCCAGAGAGAGAGCCCTTTCTGCAAAAGGGTTTACTGGTCTTTTCCTAGGGGACAGTGATGCTAGGAATATGAAGTTTCCTTCTCCCCTTGCTGTCCTTTTCTCATGTGTGGTGCTCTCTAATCCCCATCTTGCTCCGACACCTCACAGCTCCCCGCTCCTGCATCATTGACAAGGATGAGCTGAAAGATGGCCTGCGTGTCCTCATCCCCATGGATGACAAGCTGCTGTATGCTGGGCATGTCAAGACAGTGCATTCACCAGACATGTGAGTTGAGGGGCTGCTATATCCACCTGGGATTGCCAGAGAATGAGGACATAGCTGCTGCATAGATCAGTTTGGGGGTTGTGTAGAGCTGGCTGCCCAGAGACTGACAGGGTCTGGCAGAGAGGGAAGGAGAGTTCACTCTGGTTTATCAGCACTGAGGGAAATCCAATTACCTCTCATTAAGTGCTCTCCCATCCTCAGAGGGAGGCGTTACGTGGTTGGGGTGGTGTCTCCCATGTGCTGTGTCTGACTGAGCCTTTGTGTTTCAGATACCGGGTGGTGGTGGAAGGCGAGAGGGGAAACCGTCCCCACATTTACTGCCTGGAGCAGCTCCTGCAGGAAGCGGTATGTGAGGCCGAAGGCTGCCTGTCCTCGGTGCCTGTGCCCTGTTCTGGGCTGGGGAAGGCTAGCTGGAAGCTCTCTCCTTCCCCAGCTGTAGGGATGCCCTGCTCCTGCCCCCATGGCCAGCATGGGTGGAGCTCCCCTTGGTGTGCTTGCTGCCCCATGGCCAAGCTCCCCCACTGGCAGCAGGCACTAATCCTGTATTCCAGCAGGGATGGTCCTTCATGCTGCCCTGTGAGCAGACAGGAGGCCATTCCCCAGCAGGGATGTCCCTTGCCTTCTCCAGAGCTGCTTTGCTCCATGGCAGGTGTGGTGGGATGGTCTGTGCTGGTGCCAGCGTGGTCAGTAATTGCCTTCCTCTTGCCCTGAGCAGATCATCGACGTGAAACCCCCTTCGGTGCGGTTCCTGCCCGAGGGCACGAGGATTGCAGCCTACTGGAGCCAGCAGTACCGCTGCCTCTACCCAGGGACAGTTGTCCGAGGTAAGGCCACTCTAGCTGCTCTGTGCTGTGAACCTGGGATGCCTCAGTCCTGTGTGTCCTCTGGGATGTCAGACTTGTCTAGGGAAGCCCTGAGCTCTGCTGTGAGTCCTGGAGATCAGAGCCTGGCCAGTTCTCTCTTCCAGGTCCTGCCCCTCTCATTAATGATTCAGATTAAGTAACATCCTGCAGGTTCAGGAGAAGGTCTGAGCAATTTAGGAGCTTAAATATATCAAGGACATTTTAATACTTTTCAGAAAGTCAGAACTTATTCCAGGCATCAATTATTTCTGAGGCTGTGGAGGTGTCTAAATCACCTGGACACTCACAACTTTGCTCTGACGTGTAACTCCCCAGTCTGGTCCCATTAAAAAGTTGGTGAACGGCTCTGGACAATTCTGCCATGGCTGGTCTTGGTTTTTTGCAGCCCCCGTGTCTTTCTTCATGTCCCCACTTCCCTTACAGGGGATTTGTACTCCAGTGTTTGTTCCTAATCCCGTCTTCTGCTCGCCCATCCCACAGGAACCCTGGATCTGGAGGAAGATGGTGATCTCATCACAGTAGAGTTCGATGACGGGGACACGGGACGCATCCCACTGTCTCACATTCGGCTTCTCCCACCTGACTACAAGATCCAGTGTGAGTCTTGCTGTTCATTTTTTTGCAAGACACTTCCCACTCTGAAATGTATGGAGTTTCAGGCCGCTTGCCTCAGATTTTGGGACAAGTTCACAGACTTTCACTCACAAAGATTGCACCATCAATTACAGACACACAGAGCTGGGGTGGGATATCACCCATAAGGAGAAAGGCCCAGTCCCATTTGCAGATTTGGTTGGGATACTTTCCCTGTATCACATCTCTGGTTTATGTGTTATTTGACTGCATTTGAATATCTCTTTGATCTGTTCCAGGTGCTGAGCCTTCCCCTGCTCTTCTGGTGCCCAGCACCAAGCGCCGTAGCCGTAAATCCAGCAAAGACACTGGAGAAGGAAAAGAGGGAGCTGCACTGGGGTCAGAGGAGCCTGTGTCAAAGGGCAAAGGGCGAGGGAGAAAGCCGAGTGTCAAGGCAAAAGCTGGTAAGGTGCCACCACTGCTGGGCCTGGAGTTGAGTGAATCCTTGCACAGTTCCCCACTGTTCTCCCCAAGTTAGAGCTGTTGATTGGAGCAGGATTTGGATGCGGATGGATGCATCGCTTGAGTGCAGAGCACCCGTGCATCATCTCGCTCTGCTGTGGCTACAGTTTGCAGGAGGCTGGCTCAGAAGCTGGCCTGTGCTGTGACAGCCTCCTTCTGTCAGTCAGGGATGTGGAGCAGAGTCCCTTTTTCAGCTGAGCATCTCTGCAGCTGTCAATAGGGCCAAAGGTGCAGGAGATTTGTAGTTTGGTTCTCCTGACGTTGAAGCAGCACCCCTGGGCATTGTCCATCGCTGCTCGCAAGTGCTGGCACCAGGCCAGGCTGTTCAGTGAGCAGTGAGGACACCCTCTGTGCCCCTTTGTGGGTACCTGAGCAGGCAGAAACAAGCCATGCTTGGCCAGAGAGCAGCACTGCTGTCTGGTTGTGTCTGAGCTAATAAAGCCCATCTGGAGGGATAACATTATGTCTTTGTGTTTCCTCTCCTCTGCAGAAGAGGCTGCCTTGCCTGAAGAGAAGGATCAGGTGGAGTCTTCACCTGTTACCTCCTCAGTCCCGGAGAAGCCGGCCTGCTTGGGCAAGGCAAACATGAAGGGGTCACGAAAATCGCAACCGCTGCCCACTGGAGGCTCTCCTGCTCCCACGGAGGAAAAGCGGTCGAAAGGCAGCAAAATGAAGATCTCCACAAAGCTGCACAGCCCCCCACAACCCTCTTACCAGCCTGCTGTGTTCGGCAGCATCCTTGGCACGGAGCCCTACAGCGACCTCCCGGCAACGCTGGCGGCCTTCGGCTCCAGCGATGCTTCGGTGTCCAAAGCCAAGGCCAAGAAAGGGCGGCCCACAGAAGAGACACAAGAGTTTGGCACCATGGTCAAGGCTCAGAGGAAGCATGACAACGAAATCCTGATCAAGCTGGACCATGAGGGTGTGATGTCTCCAAAGACAAAGAAGATGAAGGAGGCAATGAGGATGCTGGAGGACTCAAACCTGGCCAGTCGCAGAGATGGGAAGAGTCTCTTGGGGCTGGGCTACTCCGCTGCAGTGAGTGTAGAGGGCAAGCAGAAGTCTTCCCGAGCCAAGGTGGCTGAGGGAGACCCTTCCTCTGCCAGCTTTGGAGGAAAGTTTGATGCCTCAGCAGAGAGCCTTACTGCTTCGAAGGACCAGGAAGAAAAGGCAGCAGCTCCAGCAGCTGTGGAGGAGTCAGAGAGCAACAGCAGTGACAGCAGCTCGGAGTCAGAGGGAGAAGAGGAGGCTGAGAAGAACCGAGGGGAAGCCCAGGACAGCAGCTCAGCCAGCTCAAGAGCATCCACCCCCCTCTCTTCCTCCAACTCCTCCTCCTCTTCCTCTTCTAGCAGCAGCTCCTCTTCATCTTCCTCATCCTCCTCTTCTTCCACCTCATCAACCTCTTCTTCATCAAGCTCCAGCTCTTCTTCCTCCTCCACTACGGATGAAGATTCCTCCTGTAGCTCTGACGACGAAGTAGCTGAGGCCCAGCCGAGTTCCTCGGTGCAGCAACCCCTCCCACCCAAGCAAACCAAGCAGGCAGGGAAATCCCGGGCGTCCTCCCACCCGCAGAGCCAGAAGCAGCCGGCGCAGCAGCCGGCGCAGCAGCCGGCACCGCCGCAGAGCGGCAACAAGAGCCGGCCCAAGAAGCGCGAGGGCATCCACCTGCCCACCACCAAGGAGCTGGCCAAGCGCCAGCGCCTGCCCTCTGTGGAGAACAGGCCCAAGATCGCTGCTTTCCTCCCGGCACGGCAGCTGTGGAAGTGGTTCGGGAAACCCACACAGGTAAGCGCTCCCTAGTGCACCCCAGAGTTTGCCTTCTGGTGCCTCTTTCCCTTTTGCTGGGGTGGTGGAACTGCTGTTGTGGTGTGCCAAGTGTCCAGTTTGCAGGGAAATTGGGTTTGGCTTTCACTATGTCAGGGAAGCCATCCTGCATGGTGTATCCCTCTGCCCCAATTCCTGTGGGAATACTGTGGCTCTGCCAACAGCAAAGGGATGCATGTGGGACAGGGCAAACAGTGGTGTGTGGGGAAAACATGGGTGATCCCTGGCTGACCACTTGCATGATCCTCTCTTGGCAGAGACGAGGAATGAAAGGGAAGGCCAGGAAGCTGTTCTACAAGGCCATCGTGCGGGGCAAGGAGATCATCCGCATCGGAGACTGCGCGGTTTTCCTCTCCGCCGGCCGCCCCAACCTGCCCTACATTGGCCGGATCCAGAGCATGTGGGAATCCTGGGGGAACAACATGGTGGTCCGAGTCAAATGGTTTTATCACCCAGAAGAAACCAACCCTGGGAAGAAACTCAACGAAGGCAAGGTAGGCTGGTTTCCTTTGCTGAAGGGGCTGCAAAGTTCCTTGCTCCCTTTTGTTTCCAACAATGAGGAAAACGCCCAAGGCCCAGTTTGTTACTGGTACTCTGAAGGGGGTGGCCCCATCTTTTCATTTTGTGGGGGCTGCCTATGGTGTGGGCAAGCCCAGTGTTGGCCCCTTGAGCAAGGGAGGGATGGGTTTCGTCATACTAGGAAATAAAGACTCTTGTGTTGGTTCAAAAAGAGTGTCAAGAGCCAGATCAAGTCTTTAAAGTGTAAGAATGATGGGCCTGGTGCTCAGAAACACTGAATTTTGCACACAAGTGTGGCTGGTTTACAGCAGGATTTATTCCCCATGGCAGTGGGCAGGGGTTGAAGTTCCAAAAGCACAAGTGGTGGGCAGGAGGTGATGGCATGGAATAACAACAAATTCACCAGGTTTTCATTTCTGTTTCTTTTTTTCTTCTTGGGCACAGCGCTGGGATCAGAAATCGGGCAGGAGTCTGTCCACAGCTTTGCAGGCATCCAACCAGAGGAAGGACTTTATGGAGGTTGGTGAGACTGGTGGAAGGCTGGGAGGGAATGCTGGGTACCCTGTAACAAATAAATACTGCTGGGAAATGCCCCCCAAACTTCTCTGGCTCTTGCTTTTTGCCTTGGCTGCCAAGTCTGCAGTGCCCAGGACTTGGGATGGATGTTTCTGGGAGGGTGGGAATAGCTGCACGTGCTGGGTGTTGGGAGAAACAGGGAGCTGGTATCCAGCACCCATCTTTGTGTTTGCATCCTTGGAGTGAGGATGACAAACTCCTGGCCTCGATATTCCCCTGTGTGTGTGCTTGGCAGCCACAGCATTCCCATCAGTGGGAGCTGAGTGAAAGCCAGGGCTCAGGTTCGGCGGGCTGCCGGGGTTGTCCAGGCTGTCCATGGACCTGTGCAGATTCCTGGTGTCCCTCCCCTGGGCTGGCTCTTGGGATGAGTGAGAGGTTCTTGAGTGTGAGCAGAGCCCTATCCCATTATGATGGGTGTTCTTCCTACTGGTTGAAGATGATGCTGTAAATGCTTTGAGATCTAATGGCTCCTTTTTTTCCCACCTCCTTCCTTCTGTTCCTGCTGTGCAGAGAGCCCTCTACCAGTCTTCTCACGTGGATGAAAACGATGTCCAGACCATCTCACACAAGTGTCTTGTTGTTGGTCTGGATCAATATGAGCAGATGCTAAAGACGAAGAAATACCAAGACAGTGAGGACCTCTACTACCTTGCAGGGACCTACGAGCCCACCACGGGCATGATCTTCAACACCGACGGGGTCCCTGTCATCTGCTGACCGCCCAGGGGACACATGCCACCCCTTGGGAAGGGACGGGACAAACCTGAGGACGTGCCTGTTCAGACGACATGATTGTTTCTTTCAATGCTCATTTCTGTGTCACACTACAGACAGGAGAGCGCGAGAGACGCGAGGAGGAAGGAGAGGGCTGAAGAAGGGGGTTGGGGAAGCAGTTACAGGACTCGAGGAAGATGCCATTGGGGGTGGTAGTGGTGCTTGAACCCCGAGGCTCTTCTGGAAGTGGCTTTAAGTAAGGTGACACTTGACCAACTTCTCCCTTCCTCCTTTTGGTCCAGGAAAGCACATGGGTCTCGTGATCATTTCACCAGCGGGACCCCCCGGCAGGAGGGATCCCTTTTGTGTCATTTTTCCCCATCAGTAACTCGGAAGCCGCCCGTGCGTGGAAGGACCCTCTTGCCTTCTGCGTGCGCTCCTCTCCGTCCTTATATTCCCTTTCCTGCTTAGTTTCGCATGACCCTTTATAGGAAGGACAGGGTGAAAGAGAAAGGAGATGAGTCTCTCTCAGCGCCTCGTCTCGATCCTCTCAGCGCCTTTTTGCCGTTCCCTTTCCCTGGAGGCCCCTCTGGCAGCATGTGGAGCACGACGGGGCAGGTCTGGCCCCAGCACAGAGATGGCAGAAGAGAATCCTCCAGCCTGGGAGGAACCAGGTGGAAGAGGAGCCAACATCCAGTCTGAGATGCTGCCTTCCCACTGCCTTGAACAAACAGTCTGAACCCTCTGCAGCTCTGCACCCCTTCTGCCCTGCAAAAGTGCTGGAGGGAGCAAGCAGGTGGCAAGGGGGTGACACGTGGCAAACTGAGACCTCATCTTGGAGCGTTCAGTGAAGGGGCAGGAATTGACTGGGAAAAGCTGCTGCTCGGTGCTTGGAGGAGAGAAGATCACAGGCCATTGGATATCGGCATCCCTCACCCGGCTTTACCTGCCATGCCTTGCCTGAGCTGAGATGTGGAGCTGCTGGAAAGCCTTTGCCCGTCATCTGAAGGGAATGGGGATAGTGTGTGAACCCGGCTGTGCCTGCCTGCGGCGTTCCCACAGCCAGAGCCCCGCTGCCACCTTGGGCTCAGGGACGGCACCGTTCAGCTCCTTCCATCCTCGGAGGAGCTGAGCTCCCCCTGGGCACACGCCGGACCCGCGGCACCGCCACTGCTGCTCCAGGGTTACACCTGGCAAGAGGCAACACCAGAGGAGAGCCTGAGGAGAACGACGCACCATCCTTGCACTTAAAACAGAACTCCAAGAGACGCACTGATCTTTGCAACTCCCGACTCGCACTACGGATCGCTGGGACGCGGAGCGGGGCCCGGCTCAGGCCCCAGTGGGGAGACGCTTTAGCCAAGGACAGATTGGAAACTCTCCACCCTGGTGCCGGCTGCGTGCCAGAGACTGGAGGCCGGGGCTCAGGGGAGAGGGACAGCCCCGCAGAGTTACCCCTCGTCCTTTAAACAAACCACATGGTGCTGAGCTCGTACCATCTCCACCCCGGGCCACCGGCGCCTCGGCACGGCGGACAGTGACGGTTCTAGCCTGTACAGTTTTAATGTACCAAAAGACTCTTTAGCCCTCCTGTATTATAAGTCTTTAAATGGATTCAACTTTTTAATTATAAATATAAATATAAATATATATATATAAATATAAACTTTTTAAAACTGTGAAAAAAATTATGAAATTATAAAAAACAAAAAAAGAAAAAAACCCACAACGGCAGAAATGAACACAGTCTGACGTTTAGAATATTATTTTTTATTTCCTGTTGGATTGTGATTGTAAATGATCTGGGAACAGGCACACCCCCCACGCTCAAAGTGTACTGTACTTCTAGAAGCAAATTGTGTGAGCATATTTTAAAGAGCGAGAGAGAGAGCGCGCGAGAGAGATTTTATGCTAATGTTAAATAGAAAGCACTTAAAACCCACTGCCTTCTATGGAACACAAGGATATTTCAGACAATCGAGAGGAAAGGAGAGCCAGGTTTTTGTCTTTTTGTTTTGTTTTGTTTATGTTTTGTTTAAAACAATTTTTTTGGCATTCTGTTTGTTGGAGAACTCCGTGTGATCTTTTTTCATAAAAAAAAAAAAATCAATTGAAAAAAAGCAACCCAACGAAGCATCTTTCTTTGTCTCGCTTGTCCTGACCACAGGGTTTTTCTCCCCTTGGTGGCAACGATGGCTTTTTGGCTCAGCCCCTGCCCTGGAGAAAGACAGAACCCAGGTGCCTGGTGGCTTTTTGGGGAGAACCCGTCTGTGTGACGTGGTGGCACCGATGGACAGGACGGGACACTGGAGCAGAGGTGTCTGGTGGACAGGGCCTTGGGGCTGGAGGTGTGAGTCCTCCCCCTGCCACCACGCTCAGGGCACCACCTGTTGAGGATGAAATGCTGGATATGCTCTTTTTGGTGTGAGCTGCACTTCACAGAGGAAGGAACTTGGCATGGTGCTGCAGGGGCTGGGTCAGGGCCAGGCCTGGCACTTGCTGGCTCCTTGGGCTCGATTTCCTGGGAGGTGGCACCCGCCATCAGGCACAGTGAGGTGCAGCCAGTCCCAAAATGTGGTGTTGCCACTTTTTCCTGCTGCTTTCTGCTCCTCTTGGCCCATTCCCCTCTCCCCTGTGCTGCCCACAGCAGTTTGCAGGCTGGCAGGTGACAAGTTCAGCCAGCCCAGGTGACAAAGGGGGCCCTGAAGATGGGGAGCAGCACAAGGGGCACCCCAAGATCCAACAGGACAGGCAGCAGGCACCACCCTGCATATGTTTGCCAGCCCAGCCCATCACCAGCAGTCAAGTGCCACCAATGCCAGTGGCACTGCTAAGGACCAGCCCTCATTTCAAAGACATTTAATTATTTAATCAGCTTCACTTATGTCCTGTGCAATAAATCTTCAAGCTCAGCAGTGGCCGGTGGGTGGCACTGGCAGTGCTGTAGCCTTGGGACCCCCTTCCACCCCTTGCAATGGGGCAGATTCACAGTGTGGGGTGGGGGGAGGCAAGACCCTGCCTCTTTTGCAGTTAGGGGGGATAAAACAAGACACAATTAAAAAAAAATTTTCCCCAACCATCAGAAGTGAATTGGGACTTTTACACAGCGATTGGCATATTTAGGGAGGAACTGTGATTTCAAGCCATTCTTGGTGAAAACCTGCAGCACCATCAATGAAAGTCGAGACCCACCTTCCCAGAGCCACCGGGGACTGAAGGAGCGTTTCCTTCCTCTCTTGCTCCTCTTCTTCCTCACCAGCCCTCCATCACCCTCCTCCCCAGTGCTGGTCCTATTCCCTTTGGGATTTGGCAGTATTTTCTTCCTCCTGTCAATGGCTTGGCGCAAACAGAAGATCCCCAGCCTTCACTGGAGAGCTGAAAATTGCCGATGGGGACACCCCCAAAAGCAACAAGAACTGTCCCCTGGGGTGGGAGGAATGTCACCCCAAGCAGTGGCCCTGCACTGTGCCAGGCTGGGCAGCACGGGCCGTTTCAGGATGCCACAGCCCTGTGCCAAGAGGATACCAGTCCTTGTCCACCCTGGGGCGGCTCTCTGGCTCCAGGCTCCCTCCCTGAGGAGGGACATGAGGGGCAGTGGGGACCATGGTGGGCAGCAGGTCCCATCGTGTCCCCACAGCCCCACCCCAGGGCTCAGAACCCCAAGGTAAAGGAGTTGTTGGAGGTTTCGGTGTAGAAACAGGTGCTGTGGGAGGTGCTGGTGAGGCTGTAGGCAAAATACGCCACGGCCGAGCCCAGCGTCAAGCCCGTCATGTAGGACACGGTCATGGTGTTCCCTGTGGGAAGGGACAGCGGGTGTCAGGGTGCTCTGGCCATGCCACATGGGATTCCCAGCAGGGCTTGGTCCTACCTGCCAGCTCCCGCTGCTCCGGGCTCACTTTGCCTGCGGCCAGGATCATGGGGACGCTGCCGAAGTAGCCATTGGTGATGCCCATGAGGAGGGAGAAGATGCAGGGCCAGGCGGGGTGGCCGAAGGTGGGCTGCCCGTTGGGGTAAACACACATGATGAAGAGGGGGATGAAGACCACACGGAGGCAGGAGTAGATGAGGAGGTGGGTCCCTCTCCAGTCGTAGGGCAGGGCAGCCAGGATCTGCAGCAAGAGGCAGAGACTGTTGGGGGGGTGAGGAGGCTGGGGAGAGCCACGCGGTGCCCAAAATGGGAAAACAAGGAGACAAGATGGTGGAAAGACCAGCTGCTGTGGGAACCCAACCTTGGCCATGCTGGTAAGCAGCAGCCTCACACTGGTTAGACCCCCATGGGTGGAGATGACCCTTGGTGGAGCCAAGGGGCTTAGAAAGAGGACACCAGAGGAGAGACCCACACCGTGCTGGCTCTGGCCTCTCTCCTACCTTGCCGACGAAGTCGGAGAGGTTGAAGATGGCCATGATGAGGATGGGGAGCCATTCTCCCAGCGTGCAGTTGTGGATCTCCGACTCCAGCCCGGGAAAGAGGCACAGCGTGATGAAGTAGGTCATGGCGATGGAGAGCATGTAGGCCCAGATGAGGCGGGACACGACGTAGCGGTAGAGCAGCATGTCTGGCAGGGACAGGCAGCACAGCTCAGCCAAAACTGCAACCTCCCGCTTGCAGAGCCTGAGGGCCTTGTCTGACCCCCAGGCATGCGTTCCAGAGCTGAGTTTGCCTCATAGTTTTGGGCACATCATTAGGAAAGGGATCATAGAATCATAGGATGGTTTGGGATGGAAGGGACCATTAAAGCTCATCCAGTTCCAACCCCTCACCATGGGCAGGGACACCTTCCACTAGCCCAGGTAGCCCCAAGCCCCATCCAACCTGGCCTTGGACACTTCCAGAGATAAGGCAGCCACAGCTTCTCTGGGCAACCTGTGCCAGGGCCTCCTCACCCTCACAGGCAAGAATTTCTTGATAATAGCCCATCTAATCCTGTCCTCTTGTCAGTTTGAAGCCATTTCCTTTTGTCCTGCTACTCCATGCCCTTTTCCAAAGTCCCTCTCCAGCCTTGGGGATGATCCTCCCGCAAAACTCTGGGTCACCACCCCACAAAATGCAGCAAACCCACCCCATGGGCATGGCTTGCCCCCGAGCCCACCACTCACCTCGGAAGCTGGGCCAGCTCCTCTTGATCTTGGGCCGAGGGACGTCGAAACGCATGTAGGTGCCACTCCCAGCCAGCTCAGCTTCGGGGCCGGGGCTGCCCCGGGGGGAGCTTGGCTGCCCCTGCTCCTGGTTTTCCTGGACGGTGGGAGAGGGGACAGCAGTGCTGAGGTGCAGTGACGAAGAACCCCAGGGGCCAGCAGGGAAACCCACCCTCGGCTTACAAATCGCACGTCCTCAGAGGTGACATCGTGGTGGACGCGGTAGCCGGTGCCGGGGTCGCCGGCCCCGCGGCTCTCGGGGAGGCCCTTGCGGGAGCAGTCCGTGTAGTAGCGGACGAAGCGGGTGCGCTTCACCAGGAGGTGGAGGATGAAGCACGTCAGCTCCATGCCGATGGAGATGAAGAAGAAGATGACGGTGTTCTCCTTCTCGTCTGACAGCAGCAGCTTGGTGAAGATGCGGCTGAGCGAGATGATGACCCCAGCGGTGCCTGGTGGTGTGGGAGAGCTGTCAGCGCTGGGCGCCACTGAATCCCAGCTCAGGGATCCCCATCACCCCCCGCCACGTGGATGTGATGCTTCCCAGTATGGAGGAGTCACCAGCAGTGATTTTGGGGTGATGAAGCTCCTGGCAGACATCCCCACCCCCAGCTTGGCACGGTAGTGCAGGGATTTAGAAACCATTAAACGCCCCAGTTTGCTGGGGAGCACCCTGGGGTGTCCCTGATCTGCTGGCAACCCAGCTGGGCTGTGCTGGGGCCAGCAGGGATCCAGGTGTGAGTCACTGGGGCCCCAGGAGAAGGTGCAAGTCCGTGTGGTGGGACGTGGACACGGTCAGTGGCTGTGGGTACTTACTCTCGCCCGTCATCACTCCCTGCGTGTAGCGCTTGGGCAGCAGCCCCGTGTAGCCGTAGAAGCTGGATTGCTGCACTTCAGGAGAGATGCACAGAGGGGAGAAGGGGGGATTATTGCTGCAGCCGAAACTCAGGGAAGGGAGAAGAAACCCCAGAGGGAACCCATGTGCTGTGCCATCTGGGAGCTGCTCCTTCCAGCAGCCTCCTTGCCCCAAAAGCAGGAGGGCCTTTTTTCCCTCCCTGGATGCTCCACTACGTCTGTTCCCACCAAGAGTGGCCACCAGGTGTGGGGGCCTGGGATGCCACCATGGTGGCCCGGATCAGTGGTGTCGGTGATCACTACATGGTTTGGTGCCCCTGGCCAGTCCCACTGTGCCTGCACAGATGTGGAGGGGATGGAGCAGGGATGGGAGGGTTATAGGGATCAGAGCAGGAAGTTGTCACAGGAGACCACAGCTGGGGGATGGGGCTGTTTCCCACCCCTAGCTGCCATGTCCCAGCCCCTGCTGCTCTCCCACATACCTGTGCAGCCAAAGGCCACCACCCCGACAGCCACCAGGTTGATGGCGTAGGCTTGTCTGCGGCTGAAGAGCTCCAGCCACACGTCGCAGATGCTGACGAAGAGCAGGGGCCCCAGGGCAAAGAGATAGCCTGTGGGGGGGAGACAGAAGTGGTGGCAGGGGGACAGCACGAGGACAGCACTGCCTGGGGGTGCAGGGACCACACTCACCCACGGAGATCCGGGTGTGCAAGCTCAGCAGCTCGACCAGCGCGTTGTTGAGGATGACGGCCACCAAGGCCACCAGGATGTAGGTGAGGCTCATGTCAAAGACAATGGAGGTCCCTGCAGAGAGGCAGGTGGTGGGGGGACAGGAGCTCAGCTCTCTTGGAAGGGGGAATGAGCTCTCTCCAGGTTTGGGGTGTCAGGGAAGTGCTGGAGCTGCTCCAGACCTACCTGGGTATTTATGGTGCAGGTAATCCACATCGGTGATGAAGCTGTTGTAGGGCAGGAGAAATCCCACCCCAGCCAGCAGCATGGCAAAATAAATCCCATGGTATCGATCCTGGGGCTCGGGGTCCTCAGAAACTGCCCCAAAAGGTGAAAGAAAGAGAAAAAGATGTGACAGTGACACTGCTGCACCCCTGGGACCTACAGCAGACCCCAGCCTTGAGGCGATGAAATAGCCCAGCACCCTGCAGATGTACAAATAAACAGCCCCAGCTCTGAGAAGCTCCTTCCCTAAATAAAGACACTTCAGTGGGAGACCCAGGAGGCAGGAAAACACCTGGGCTTTGTGGGGCTGATGAATTTTAATTGCAGCTAAACAAGCTGAGAGCCAGGCAGTGCAGGTAACAGCACAAGTCAAAGTGCAGGAGGGGAGGAGGTGGGTGTGGAGGCTGCCTCAGGATGTGGAACAGGGCTGGGGTGAATCCCAGGAGCATCCCTGAGTCCTGCATGCAGAAAGAGGAAGCTACAGGCTGGGGATGAGCCTGGCAGGAGAACCAGGGCACCAATCTTCAACTCCTTACCAGCCTGCAGAGCCCACTGTCACGGCATGTGCTGGTGGCTCACATGGGTACAAAAATGGACGAAAAAAGGTAGTGGGTGATTTTGTGGCATTTCAGGCTATTTGTGGCTATTAAACCCATCCCAGGGAGCTCCTGAGTGGGTGGGAAACCAGCAGGGAAGCCGGCTCCTGGCTGTGGGTCAGGTCGGGCCGTGCCTGCCCTCACCTGGCTCCATGAAGGTGAGGACACCCTTGGCCTGGCTGCCCCGCTGCAGCTCGTCCTCCTCCAGCTGGTAGCTGTCGAAGCTGAAGCTCATCACCACGTTCCCCTCCGGCGTCGCTGCCGGGCTCAGCTCCTTGAAGCGCTCGGCTCCCACCGAGCCCATCCTGGCCAACCTGAGAGGGAGGGAGAGCAGTGACACCCCCGGGGTGCACAGGTGGCTCCTGTGTCCCCCCCCCGGGTGATGCCAGGGGTCTGCAAGGGACAATGGCACGTGGGTGGCCCTGAGCCTTCGCCACCTCGCTGTATCACAGCGGTTCTGATGTTTTTTCCACCTGGAAAGATGATTTCCCCGAGGCAAATGGGATCCGCCGACCTTTGGAGCCGAAGTTTGGCTTTGGGGTGGTGAGCAGTGCTTGTGGGGGACCCACACGAGCCACCCCCGAGGCACAGCCTGGCTCAGCACCTCACTGGGATGCTACCAAAGGAAACGCCACTGTGATTTCCAAAAGCAATTAGAGAAATTAATGGATGAAAACTGCTCACGGAAGGCGGCTGCAGGGAAGATCCCGGCTGCCTCGGGAAGCCCTCGCTCCCTGCAGGCAGCACACACTTGCTCTGGTTTATGCTCCTTTACAGCATCTCTGGTGCCTGGGGCTGGGGCAGAGCCACCAGCCTGGGCAGACACACTCCTGCAGCTTTCAGGGAGAGGATGGGATGTGACCCTGCTCTTTTCAGATCTGCTTCTCTGGGGGATCACAGCCCAGCACGGAGCTGCTCAGAGAGCTGCCAGAGAGACCCCAGCATCACGCCTGAGAGGGTCTGCACCAAATGCATCACAAAATGAGCTCTTCAAACACCCAACATCCTCCAGTGACCCCACCAGAGCCACCCAAAACAGAGTTCATCCCTGTGGTTCAACCCCAGGGAGCTGCTCTGAATTCCTTGTGCCAGTTGCTCAATGCCAGCCTATCCCCAGCCCACCTCCTGCAGATCTCCCCGGCATCCAGGGGTGGTGGTGGTGAAAAAAATCTCCTCCAAGGCAGTAGGTTGAGTCAGGCAAGAGAGGAAAAATCAATGACAGTGATTTCTTTGGTCTCCCTGCCAGACATGGCGTTTGCAGGAGCAGAGAGGTTTTCCAGCTGCCAGGATGTGCTGGATGCTGGAGGGCCCTGAGGCGGGGGGCAAACGTGGTGCCCTCAGACCCTGTGAGCCTAAAATGCTTCTCTTGCTGCAGGGATGGGAGCACCGGGCAGCACTGCCCCGGCCCCGAGGCTGTGCTGAGCTCACAGCACTGCTGGGGGGCTGGGATGGGGTCCCCCCTCCCGCATCATGCTGGGGTTCACCCCAAGACTCCCCATCCCAGAGCCCCGCGAGCAGAACAACCCAGCAGGGCACGTTATGTTGGGGACACCGCTCCATCCTGCTGCTCCCAGAGGAGCTGCCTGCAATCCCGTTCACCCACACCCTCCTGTGCCTGCTGCCACCCAATAAAACCCGCCGGGAAGCATCTCCCGGGATGCCGGAAAGCCTGTTGCAGGGTTTTTCCATAGCAGGAATCCCAACTGGAGAACATACCGGCTGGAAAAGCCTCGTACGTACTGTGTGTGGCCCAAACTTGCCGGGGCCAGGAGCAGAGCGGGATGCGGGATGCGCTGCACAGCCGCGGCGCTGGACCAGCCTCCGGCACTCTCCGCCTCGCTCCCCCGAGCATCCCTGCGCCGCCGTAAATTGGATTTTCTCCTCCCGCTGGATTTACATCCGTCTGCCCCTATGGATTTACACCCTGCCACCCCTGTGGCCCCAGTGTGGGAGCGGGGGCGTTTCTCCATGGCGGGCAGGGGTGGGAGGTCTCACCCGAGAGGAGCCCTTGCCCCGCTGCCCCCCGGCTCTGCCTGACTCCCGGGCACCGCAGCCCCCCTGTTAGGGCACAAAGGCGGTTTTTGCTCGGGCAGAAGGGTCCCCCGACATCTCGCCAGCGGCGAAGTTGCCATAAACAGGGGGAATGCAGTAACCCACGTCCCCGGTCTGAAGGAGAAGCTCCTGGCCGGGGGGAGCGCGGCCCCGGCCGCGGCCGGAGGATGCTCGGGGGGGCCGGGAAGGTGCTCAGTGGGGCCGCGGCGGGCAGGGGCTCGGCGCGGCGGCTTCCCCTCCTTTCCCCCGCTCCCCGGCGGTCCCGGCCGAGCCCAACAGGTCGCGGCGGTTCTTACCTCGCTCCGCCGCGGCGGCTCTGCGGCACCGGCGCTGGCC
>VZTH01010385.1:0-84775 GCA_013397815.1 Aleadryas rufinucha
TTAGGTATTATATAGTTATTTTAGTTGACTGCTGCAGGTAACAGTCAGGAAGACAAGACTTCTCTAACTTGATGGCCTTTCATGCTATTTTAATTCAATGCTGGACTCACAAAATTATTCCTCTGTTTGGAGGGGCAGAAGGAACTCAGCACTTCTGATGATAAAAAAAATTACAGGTAGTTATCACATTTGTATGTTGAAAGTAATTTTTTTTCCACCTGGCTTGAAAGAACGGCCAGTGAACCACCACAGCACGGAGATATTATTGGACTTTTACAGCTGTTGACACAGTCATATATATTCTAATATGATTTTTTTTTTTTTTTTAGAGAGAGGTAATTTTAAAACCTGAGGTTGAGCTTCTTATTTGTAGAAAGTTTTAGTGTCATTATGTTGTTATGCTATGTCTATACTGAATTGTCCTTGTGAAACACAGCAGCCACAGGATAATGACTGGCTGGTTAAGAAAAGCCAATGGCTCCCTTGTGACAGAAATAGCAGAAGCTATCAGAGATTTCTACTGCATCCATCAAATCGTGGTTTTATTCAAATTAGAATAATTGATTAGAAGTCGCAGCTTGATAAGATTCAGACAAGAGATACACAATGAATAACAGTGACTGTATTTCTCTTAGCAGAGCTCAGCATTGAGGTCTATTTGTATTTCAGTATTCCTGTAGCTCTACTCTTGGAATATTTTGATGGTGTGCCAAATCCTGCAGTGTGTTTAGTTGGCTGGACAAATACCGTCACTTTGATTGCCGTTTGAACACAGAGAACAAAACTTAGCTTAGATAAAGAGCAGTGTGTTTTGTGTTCAATTTCCTGCTGTTCTGTGATAGCAGTTAGATTCTGGTAAGGACTGAAAAAGCATAACCTTCTCATATACTTCATCTTAATGCAGCCTTTATTGAGGCCTTTGTTACCTGAATCTGATTATGCTCCTGAATTAAGCTTATAGATTCTTTTCTTTTAAACTCTAGATTAATGAACTTTTTTTAGAGATATGATGCTTTTATTTCATACAACTGGCTAGTTTTTAATACATCATTCTTAACTAAACCCCTTTATTTTTAGCATTGGTATTGTGCAGTGCAAGATTAACAATATTGTGTCCCCCTTTGCTTGGCTAAATTATAAGTAAAAATTTTTTCTCCTGAAAAAATATGAATAAAGTAATTATTCTGGGTTTTTTTTAACATATCTATAGAGGATGAATTAAGATTGTTTTCAGGAAATTTATTTGTGGTGGTGGTTCTTCAGGTGTATGAGCAAGAGCAAAGTCCTTCTTTCAGTTATGATCTAGACAGTGGTAGTCATTTTTATTGCTTAGGGCAAAAAAAATAAGAATTGTGAATGTTCCAAAGGATTCTGCACACCAAAATGTTCCAAAGGATTCTGCACACCAAGAAGACCAGAATAGGACTGTAACTATATTCAGATGATTCCTTGTCTTCACAAGTACAGGCAGTATAGAAAGGATTGATTGATCACTTATTCAGCATGTTTTTGTATCTCATGTTAGATTTCAGGAGACCAAAAAATTGTAAGAATTGGTTAATCTGTAGTCTCACTCACCTAATCATCTCCAGTGCAATAAAGCTCAGGCTAATTTCCACTTATTCCTATCAGTTCCATGAAGTTGCATGGGGAATAGAGCTTTGTGCATTTCATACTTTGAAAACTATATATTAATGGTTAAGTGTGGAAATGGTAGAGCTGTAGTTATTCAGGAAGGGGTTGTTGTTTTTCAGACTTCCCAGAACCTGGGAAGATGAGATCTGCTGTAAATATATGCATAATTTGTGTCCTGCATGGAGATGTATTGCAGAAAAAATAAACCTATGCATACAAGTAAAAAGAAAACCTTGCATTACAAGTGCATAATATTCAGTGATGCTACATAGTGCCATGGAAGGTCTTTGGCATTATTGTATTTATGTTCCAGTTTCATTCAGTCTAGTGCTACCTTTGTTTGGAGTACTAGGCACTCAGTCTGGTAGGTTAATCTTTCTGTTTATTATTTTTCATGATGCTACAGAAAACCACATCTTAAATTGCAATATGTTATAAACAGCAAGATTAGAAATTGCTTCAGATGTTGAGGAGAATAAAATTGCTCAAAGTTGGTTTTTGTAATTAATTAACAAAGTTTTGCACTGAATACCTCCATTACCAATTTCAATTGGGAAAAAACAGATTGTGACATTTTAAACATGTTTAAGAAGGTTTCTTACACTTAATAGCACACTTTACTAGTGCTGCATTTCCAGAATGTGGTAGTGTTACTTAAAAGGTATTTTGTTATTGTTGCAAACGAGAAGTAAATTCAGAGGCAATTTACAGTTGGCACATAGCATTTATTGCTGGTGTGTGTACATTACTTTTTGCTATTTATAACACATCCCAGTGTAGCGCTTCAAGATGAGCCAGGTGTTCTGGAGTGTCTGGGTATGGGTACATACAGGTTTGTGTGTTTTCACCCTATTTGTATCTAGTATCTGCTACTGCATTAGGGCTATTTCTACTTGTTTCAGTGAATGTGGGGGTTTGTATCCAAATGTTATATGGTTTTGGGGATAGTGCTAGTCTCAGAGGTGTTCTGTAATAAAATCTCTTTAAAATAACACTTTTAAAATTAAAGTTACAACTTGAGGAAGATTTAATGTGGAGAGAAGGCACTTTATTTGCTGACACTGAAATAGTACTAATGCATGTAAGGTGTGCTGAAAGTGCATGGATCTTTTCTAACCTTTACGATTTAACACTTTGGGATACTTTAAAGATATGTTTATTAGCTTGTTCAGATATAACTTGAAAAGCTGTTTTTAACGGCATGCATCCAGAGACATGCACAATGAATTCAAAGTGTCAATGTTTCAGGGAATCTAAATTATTTTCAGAATTTCAGAAATTGAGAAGGGATAAGTGGAAGGAGAAAATGTTGGGCTGGTGCCAAGCGATAGCTCGTAACCCTCACAGACTTCCAAACAGCACAAGAACACCCGAAGTCTCAGGTGATGCTTCACATAACTCTGCTTTGGTGAGTGAAAAGTTGCGTTTCGTGACGGTGGCATGCTCAGATGAACTTGAGAGGTGTTAAATTTATTTTTAAAATTGTGCTGTTTGCCATTGCTTGCATTTCCTCCATGTGTGAAACCCTTTGATATTACAGCTGTTTCCTCCTTCCGTTTGCTTGTTTTTCATCTTTTATGTTGTGCATGGTTCATTTTGACTTGCATGCTGTGTCTATAAATCAGTATTGATGTTTTGTGAGTGGTAAAGTCTTCAAGCAGGAGATGACCGAAAATAGATCACTTACATTCTTTGTGATCTTAATCAGTGCATTGGCACTTGGTCCCTGATGAATAAGGCTGGACATTACCTAAAGGCACCTCATTTGCTCTTTGTTCCTGCTTGTAACAGGAAAAACATGTGTCTAAACTTGTGTTAGATGGATTTTAAAATTATCTTCACGTATTAAACATGTTATTGCAAGAGATGGTTGAGTTTCTGCATGCAAAGCTATGGATAGTAGATGTTCAGGCAATGTAAAGCTGACAGTTTACATGGCGGACTTAAAATGTATCATATGAAATTGAATTAAGTTACTCATTGATAAGAATTTTAATCCTGCAGTTTTTGTTCATTGAAATTAAGCCACTTACATCAGTAGACCTGGCCAGGTGAGTAAGAACTGATACTTGTATGTAAAGGCTTCTAACTGCCCTGTCTCTAAGAGCAAAAATTATCTACTTGTCTGCTTGTTTTACTGACAGCAAGACTGAATATTTGAAACATATTTAGTTCAATATGCCTGTTCCAATTTCATTAATGAGTGTAAATAGGTACTATATTTCCCTATCCTACGAATCATGAGTGATCAGGAAATACTGCCCTGCAGTTGTTGAAACATGGACTGGATCACATCTAAGCTAAAAGGTGAATAATTGTTCCTAACCACTGAGGAAATGTGACAGTCCAAGTGAAGAAACAATGGTCTGCTTGAAAGCTGTTAAAGTTCTGGTGAAATAAAGCCCCTACTTAATGTGGCAAAATTATCATGTTCAGTGGTAAATCATGTAGAAAGTAAGTTTCTGCTACAGTAGAGAACACAAAAAGGCAGCATTAAAAGCTTCAAATTTTATAGTTTATTGTATATCTTAGATTATTGTTATAGATCACTTTCATGTAGAATGCTTTACTTTCAGAGAAATAAAACGAAATTAAAAATCAATGAGTCTATGAAAAAAGATGTCAAGTATATTATCCCCACATTTAATTATTACTGCTATTTTATTTTTAAGTTTTATTTAATTGATTTTACTATTTAGGTATTAATAGTAATAGGAGGTAGCTATTAGGAATTGAGAGATGTGGAAATTTGCATGTTTTGATTTCTGCTTGACTGCTAGTCAACATTTAATTTGATTTGATATTTATGAGATAAGCATTCCAATCTTCCAGATGGGATTTAGAAATGATGAACTGGAGGTACAGTTCAGAACTGGTGAATCAATAGACTTAGCATCTTTTAACCTTATTAATATTAAAACATGTTCAAAAATAAGTTTTCATGTAGACTGCTGCTTAGTTGATGAAGTGTGTAAGAAAGCCAGAGAAATAAACTACTGGGGAAGATCTTGTGTCTCATTTAATATCATGATTGGCTGTAGAACAGTAATCTTCACAACAGGAAATAAAACAATAATGTCTCTTGAGGCCTGCCAAGCTTTTCTTTTCATTTTCTTTGCTTCCTGCTCTCTCAACCATGACTTTTTCTATCCCTCCCTTATGAAGAAAATTATATTCTGTATAAGCATTTGCTGGCGATGCCTTTCCAACTTGCAGGCTGTCGACTGAAAATCCTTATTTCACATGCAAACATTTTTAATCTGAAATTTTGTTTCAAATCAATTTTGATTTTGCTTAATAGTCTTTGCCTTTCAATATTAAAAGATTTTCTGGCTGGTCTTGAGTGACGATACAGACTTTAGCAATGGAAAGTGAAAAATAATGGAACGGCAGAAAGTAAAGAATTTGGCAAATTATTTGTTCAAAGTGTAAAAAGCCACTTCCGATGAGCCATTCAAGCCCCTTCTTTCTGAATTACACTTCATTTTTCAGTGCATTTCAGCTCCTCTGTGGACCTGATTCCCTTAGTATGGGTTTATTTGGTCAGTCTTGCTAGCGCAGTTACAGTATGAAGACACAGCTCTTTGCTTCCTTATTCTGTAGGTGACAAGTCTGGGTTTGGAAGGAAGCAAAGTGGGATATAGACTTTTTTGACCTCTGCCATATACCTTTTGTGTACACTTCTGATTCAGCAGGATGTCTTCTTTATTTCAGAACTTCAGCTAAGGCATTAAAAAATACTTTCCATTTACAACTAAACCTCAAAGTGAGCATTTCACACTTTTGGAAAGGAAAATGATCTGAAAATTGCCAGCAAGTCTCATTAATTTTTCACAGAATCGTAGAATACCAGGATGGAAGGAATCTCAAGGATCATCTAGTCCAACCTTTCTTGGCATAAGCACCATATAGGCAAGATGGCAAAGCACCCTGCCCTGCTTAATCTTAAAAATATCCAGTACTGGGAAATCCAGCACCTTTCCTTTGGAGATTATTTCAATGGCTCATTGTTCTCATTGCAAAACATTTTCCTCTTGTGTCTAATCAGAGTGTGCCCAGAGTGTGCACAACTTGTACCCATTACTTCTTGTCTTTTCCTTGTAACTCCTTGTAAAAAGGGAATCTTCATCTTCTTTGTAGCTACCCTTGAAATATTGGAAAATGATGATAAGGTCTCCCCTAAGCTTTCCTTCCTCAAGGCTGAACAAACCCAGTTCTCTTTTCTCATGTGGCAGGCTTCCCAGTCCATTTTTACGGACAGAAGTATTTTTCTCTCTTTGTGAAAAAAAGAAGGAAGCTTATGGAGCAGGAAGCAGGTTATGATCATTAAGAAATTGCTTTTTTCCTTAAGCAAGTAAATGGAATACTGAACAGCAGTGGAGGAAAAAATACAAAAAAAGTAAGGTCATGAAAACATTGCAATGTATTTAGAGAGTTTAATAAAATCAATTGCAACATTTCATTTTATTTGATGTTAAGATGTTCCAGCTTCATTGAAATCAAATAAATTCTGAAATATTTTAGCAAAACTCTACTAAGGGTTCTTGGAAACATTTTTCTGTTATTGTTGTCAACTTAATTATAATAATATCCCCAAGCTTTATCACCTTGGTCTACTTTATTTAAAGATTAAAACCTTTGTATTCAGTTTTAGGTGACACTCTAGCTTCTTGGTTCTGAGCATACCTTAAAAATCTTGAATCATTCTATCATCAAAGGAAGCATAAGTTCTCAAAAAATGCTGTTTAATATTGCAGTTTATTGGATTTGGGGGTTTGTATTGATAGTTTTAGATTCATAGTGAGTAAACTTTTTTTTTTATACTCAAAACAATTTCATGTAGTCAATTAACTTGGTGTAGTGGAACAAAAAGCTGGAATTGACTTTTCCTCTCTGATCATCTCTTTTTCAAGCTAAATTTATTATCAGTTTGTTTCTGTATATGTGGTTTCTAAACTTTGAAGGTTCATCCTTTGTGATGTTCATCATATTTTGAGAGACCTGTGATACAACTTTCCCTTTTAGTCATAGTTTCCATGTTCCCATGTGTATCTTAAAAGGTCTTGTCTATTCCTGCTCCAATTTGAACAGGACTGACCAGCTGTTCACCGTATTCCAGACTGAGCTTTCTGTTCCTAACAACTGTAACTCTATGGCATGTCGGGTAGCACATTTATCATATGTATAGATTTAGAATTGCTTTATTGATACTTTTTTGTAGCTGCTGTTTTAGTTTTGAGACCAAACCTCTACACTGTGTTGTTTTTTGATACATGAAGACTGTTACAATTCAAATTATTAATGCTCTTCTATCCTTTTCCATTCGCCAGGCAATATGCAAATTCATATCTTTTTGATTTTTCCTTTCTCTGTTATTTTCTAGAGTTGAGGAAGGAATAGTAATGTTTTTTCCTTTACTTGAAAAGAATCTAGATCTTGAAAGCTCATAATTTTGTGCAATAGTATTGGCAGGTTTTTTATCTTCTGAAAAGATAATGGATATAATTGAAAATAAGAAATTTAAAATTGCTTCTTCATTAATCACTCTGTGCTGACAGTATCTATTTATATTGTGATTCTATAAGCATATGTATATGTGGTGAGTTCAAATGATTTTGATGGGAATACATAAATATGTATTAACATTGATTAAGCAATTTGCCTAGAAGCAATTCTGTGTCTGATTATCATTGCACAGTGTCTAGTGTTTCGCTGGGTCCTAATTCAAAACTTGAGCATTATTATAATTTATGCTCCCAACTGTTATGTGCAGCTTCTTCTGCACAGGGCATGGACTGGTCCTTGATTCAGTACGACATGTTAAACACATGAAGCTAATGGCACCTAAGTGTTGAATTGTAGTCATTAGTATAAACCACTTTTCCCCGTTGTATTCCCAACCAGAAGTATAGGTGAATACATGTGGAAGCATAGTCAGGTGAGTAACTAGATAATTTGTGTTTCTACATGCAAATGCAATGTAGAAGTTATGGCAAGTGATCAAGCATCTAATTTAACTCTAAGGAAGGATTTATTTATTTTTTTTTAATGCGAGCAAATGGATCTGCTTCTCCAAAAGAAAATTAAATAAGATTATGAATGATCTGTTGGACATAGGCAGATCCCAGGTTGCCACATCTGATTTTTGACTGAGCAAGCTAATAGCTCGTTTCTTCTGAATTATCTCCTTATTTGTATAACTATTAAGTAGATTTTATGAATGAGGCTGCAGAACCAGCTAGGAAATCCACAATACCTTAGCTACAAAATTCTCTATAGGCACTGGTTTTAAAAATACAGTAGTCAAACAATATGTAGCTATGAGTGAAACTGTGGAAGAGAGAGATTATACAGAGAAATGTAATTTTAAAAGATGCAGAATTATTCACCAGTATAATAAATTACATGATTTCCCAAAGTATTTCTTCATGTTAAAGTTATGGAAGCTGTTCCTTGTACTGTAGGTGTTCCACATCCTTCTGCACAATGCAGCATGCTGCCCAACAGGACAATTGTTTTAACTGTGTATTGCTTTCCAATTTACAGGATCAGCCTAAGCTGTCAGTGGCCTCAGGAGCCATGCCACCCCAGGCCAATCTTGTTGATTTTCCTTATATTTAAAGCCAATTAGCAGTTGTAACCTTGGTTACCATCACCTTCTACCTTGTCAACATGAATGTGTTAATAAGGATGTAAAGTTCTTAAGAGCTCATTTGTGTTCCTTTTCTATGCATACATAAACAATTAGAGCAGGGTAGATGTAGGCCAAAGCTTTTGGGTAAGTCTCCCCCAGTGTCATTAAATTATTTAAGAGCGAGGCAGATATGGTGAAGTTTTTGCTTGTTTGACCACTGATTTCAGTTAGACTTGCCCTGTGGCAGGCTGAAAATGACAATCCTCACTTAAAGAATTTTAATTTTGCTTTCTCTGACCAGAAATGGAGGCTACAGAGAAAATTAATATTACTTTGGATTTGTATACACAAAAATAACTTAAATATAGGAGAAAAAAAAAGCTTATCTGAATGCTGGGTTCAATAAGAGAATAAGGTATTATTATTGTCATTATTACTATTAATATTATTATTTTTATTATTATGCTTTCATATTTTATTTTGCTTTATAACTCAAATTATATTTGTTTTTTTGCTGTTAGGTTTCTGCATTTATTATCAGTAAAATTTGCGAGAAAACATTTTTCTCTAGATAAAATTACTGTAAGAAGACATTGAAATAAAATATGTGTTAAATGTCTGTGTAACAGGAATAGGTTGAATAGGTTGTGTTCAATCCTTTATTTTCCCTAGAATATTTCATGCATCTTGTGTCTCACAGCAACACGTGCTCACAAGATTGGTTCAAATCTATTTCATATAAATTATTCATAATTTGTTTCTTTTTTGTATAATTGAAGATCTCATTAGTCTTTCACTTAGGGTAAAGGAGCATCATTTCGATGTAGAATTTAACACCTATTAATTTTTTTTAGTTTTGAAGAGGGGAGAGAGTCTGACTACGTTAGACTGGTTCACATAACTTTTGACTGAAAGTTCAAGAAATTATTTTTCTAGAAATTTTTGATGTGTTCATAAAAATCTTACATTTAGTTTAAAGTACGTAAAACTCCAGGTTATGTGATATAGGGTTACAGATACTGAAACAAAGAGGGAATTGCCAGATCACTATTTAGTTTCTATCTGGCAAATGAGTTCTTGAAAATGAGAAGATCAGACAGGGCCAAGTAATTAACCTAAGTTTTTTATGAGGTGAAATGGGTTATTCTAATTCTAGCTCAGTGAAGCCTTCAGTTCCATCATTAACTGAACACGTACACCGTAATGGGGAAGTCAAGATGATAGTAAGCATCAAAGAAATGTCTCTGCTCATTCAGTTATTGCCAGAGTAATACCAGAGCATATTATGGTATGAAAGCATATCTTGTTAAAAAAGAAAAAAAGGAAAAAACGTAGTGGTAGAAGATGATAATGCAACTTTATCTTGTTAAAAATCTCAAGGCAATACTAAATGTTTAAGTTAAATTGCAAGTTTACTTATATTCCCATTCCTGAGGCTCTCTAATTTTTATGATGTATTGCTGTCCAATACTACTTGAATTACAAGATCCAGAAACAGTTTAAGGATAAGCTCTCTACTGTGCTGACTACTGCAGTTTGTGCAACTCAGTCCTGTAAACAGAAATATATATGCATAATTTGTTTAAATATTCTATACTGATACCATTTGCATGCTTGCAAATATGTGAATATGTGTATGTAAGTTTGTGTAGTGTGTTTATATATATATATTTCAACCCTGCTAGTTTAAATTGTACCTAATCATTTAAGTTTGTGCAGTTTCTGCAACAGGATTTATTCTCACTCTGAACTGGTTTGCAGAGTGATGATTACTGCGAAATATATTCCAAAATATATTTTTAAGAGAAAAATAGGGTTGTACGTGCACACCTAGAAGCCATTTCATGCATTCATATTAGTACATAAGTTTTGTTGCAGATAGGAGTGGAAGAAGAAGAAAGTAATAAAGCTACAGGGAGCTGTGTATCTCCCTAGATGCATCCCTAATGTATTCTTCTGCTTTGCTATCCTCAGTAAAAGTCTTCCCAGCGCTATGAATGATTTGGTGTTGGTTTTGTGTCCTAGGAGGCTACGCAGTGCAGCACATCTCTGCAGCCGTTCTGCCACTGCAATGCTGTGCCAAAGTGTCGTGGAGGCATTTCAGCACACACTCAGCTCCGTGTTCCACCCAGGCTGTGGGCTGGTTTTCCTGCAGATAATGAGCCTGCACATATCAGGGCTGTCATGTGAGCACCTCGCCTGGGTAGAGACAGCTTGAGTCCTCATTGCAGCCCTCTGTCGTTCTTCCTTTCATATAATAGAGGCGTCTGTAGCATAGAAGATTAAGTAGGACCTCTTGAAATCTGCAGCATGTATGATTTCCCTTTTTATATGATTTTGATGGAGGACGGAGGTGGAATAGGGTCTGGGGAGATATCAGATAAAAGATAACCTTTGTAAGTGGGCTCATCCAAAAATATGCTCTGGGAAGTCTCTGAAATCTAATGTCTCTGTTTTGTAGTTGTCAGTGTCACCAAATACTTCCCATTGCAGCTGGAATTCTGGTGTCCCCTTTAAACAAAAAACGGCAACAGAAAATGCTGGAGCAGAAAAGGAATCATAATTATTGTGTAGGTTAAAGCACTGACTTGTATGTAACTTCCACATAACTTTGTGAAAGTAATTTCTACTTTATTATTTCAGCCTCATTAATGTGAACTAATGAACACTCAGGATGAAATTTCACTTAAAATTGTGAGGTGCTTAAATCCTCTAGAGGCAAAGGTGTTAGACTTATCCTGGTTGATAGTGGAAGGATTTAATAACTCTGGATAATTAATACAAGGAAGGAGGAGAAAATATAGCAGAAGACCTAATTTTTTTTTCTCAAGATGAATCAACAGCCAGGCTGCAGTTTAGTGTTTGTTCCACAGGAGATGGAGATAACTGCCTGAACCAGGCACCCTGCTGCAATTGCAGAGGTGTTAGTTCAAGTCTTTTGCAATTTTCACTACAATGGGTATGTGGTCAAAGATGGCTATATGTGGATGCTCACCGTATCACTTGTGTTGACTCTGCTGACTGAGAAAAAAAACTTGTGACCTTGTTAGGCTAATTTCATCTGGGGTTAATTGTCCTTTCATAAAGTATGAAATGGGAGTAATAGGATAAGGTTAAGAAGGGGAAATTTAAGCTGAAGGTGAAGAGCATAATCTTGCCAATAACATGTCTTACGTGATTTTGTGTTGGGGGTTACAGGAATCCCACATCTGTGATCCTTAAATTTGAAATGGAAATGGAAATATTTGCTATGATGTTTTTGTTAGCTTTTTTTCTGTCTCAGATTTTCTGTGCATGTAGGTTTTTTCCCTCTTTCTAAAGGAAATACACCCTAGCTTTTCTTGCCCTACTAATTCTTTAGAAAAAATCGATGGTGTGAAAGGTACAACTTCTGTAGTAGATCAGTTGACTATGATTTGTCTAATAACTAAGCATTGTTTAAATAGAAGTGTTTGGATTTCATCCTTTGCGAAGATCTATTTTTTTTCTGATAAAGTGTCTTTTCTATTTCTGTGCCCGATATTTCAATTTTTTTCTCTTTTTCAATCTGCATTGACACTAACAATATTTACTTCTTAACCCTGTAGGTTGCAATTTACGTAACTGAGGTATTGGTTTTATAAGGTATTTTAAATAGCCCACATTACAGGAAGAAGAGAGGCACCAACTGTAGCTATGCTTTCAGCATTTTTATACCCAAATGTTTAAACACTAGTTCTCTTTCATGATGGATGGGGAGAAAAAAAAAGATTTTTTTTTCCTTGTGACAGTTTTATCTTTTCTGTTGTTTTGGAGAAACAGAATTTTATGACGTACAGCATAATCATGATCTGATAGAAAAAGATGAAAAGCATGACAAAAATTGATTTCATAGATGTATTGATATTACAAAGAGGAGGTCTTGTTTTCCATTTATTTTCTACTTATGAATAAATGATACAGTTACATTTTAACTGTTTGTTAAATTTGAAGTGTTTGTTATTCTTAGCTTTATGTGGTATTTATTTCATGTAAAAGAACCATGTTTTGAATTGCAGTGGGATATGCTTACATGTGTATTCTGCACTTTTATTTTTCATGCTGTAAATGCCTCATTCTAGCAGTATGTAAATGTGATAATAAATGTATTTTGAGTTTTATTACTAAATTGGAATGCTGTACCTTTTTTCTCTGCTGTGAGAGAGAAGAAAGATTTTCATCCTGCACATATGTTGGATTTTTTTCATTTAGAATTTAAGAATCATTTGGGTTGGAAAAAACCTATAAGGTCATCGAATCCAACCGTAAACCTAACAGTGCCAAAATGGAAAGTTTCTCAAAACAACTAACTTTCCTGTCAGTTTGAGGTATTCTTCTTTGATATTTGCTAGGATACTAAACACAAGTCCTGGACAGACTTTGGTTTGTTAGTTTTAAGATTAGGATGTGCATGGAAAATCCACTTTAAAATTTCTTTTTTTGAAAATGTAATTTTCAGTATAAAATATTTTAATTGAAAATGACAGATTATATCATTTTTCTAGGCATTTGTATTTTTTCCACAGAAATTAATTTGGTAGCTTATAGAAGTTTTGCCTCCCTTTGTGTTTCCCATGTTAAAGAAAGGAAAGGAAAAAAAAAAGGTCAAAAATGTGAAGGAACAAATACTGGGGGGAAAAAAGTAAAATTGAAGGACATAGAAGACTGTATTAATTCTGTGTAATCCCATTTTACTCTTCTTGGGTATGATTTGGCTCCTTACATTGTCTTGAGTCACAGAGAAGGGTCTCTTCTAGGGCTATCTGTACTATCAATTAGTCCATAATTGGCATTTTGAGTATAACCACTGGAAAAAATATGTAAGGGAAATATGTAAATAAGGGGAAAAAGTGTATTGTGGAACAAAAAGTTATTGTAGCTAAACCTCATTTGCTGTATAGGCCATTAATTTGAACTTGTGTTCTCCCTAGACAAAGAACCCCCCAAACAAGCAAACAAAAGAAAAATCCCCAAACATGAAATATCTGCAGACTTGTTATTCCTTGTGTTTTATAGAGTACAGGCTCTCACTCATGTAAGTTTGAAGGCAGGCAGAGTGAATTTATGTGTAGTGAAATTTGTGGTGATGGGATTATTGAGCAGAGGTGCATTGATGCTGCTCCATCTAATGACAAACTCACTGTAGATGAAGACAACAGCAGCAGTGCAGGAGCTTTTGAGGGCTCCCAAGGCTCTCTGTTGGTAGTGTGGTGCATCAAAACTGTGCACTCAGGCTTCATGTTTAGTGAGGAACTATTTTACCTATTTGATGCTGAAATAATTGAATTAATTTTTGTATTATGGAAACTTGTGTTTATTTATTCATGTTTGATGTTTGTTTTCTCTGGCTAATAATATTTCAGAATGTGTTAATTGCTTCATGTAATCTTTGTAATCTATAAATATTAATTAATGCTTATGAAATGTTAATAACAGCTGATAAAAACAAAATGCAGAAAAATGAGCTATTCAATTAATCAATTTAAATTATAATTGCTCGAGTAATTACTAAATTGTCAACACATCAATAATTATGCACGTTGAACTACAGTAGTGTGGGATAGGTTGGGTATTTTACACTGACTAAGTATGATTTACCTTTAGTTTTGTTGCTGTTGTGGGTTAGGGGCATTTTATTTAGAACTGAGATTATAAAATGCTGAAGGTCTCACCTTGTAAATAGCCAGTTCAAGACAGTCATGTCATTTTTGAAGAAGTGCTGATGTCCCAGTACTTTAAATGTCTCATGGTGCTCCCTATATGAAAATCCTGGTCTGTAATCAAAAAAGGTGTTTTCAAAAGTGTGAAGATAAATTTTGCTTTTAAGTAATTGTTTACGGGTTTCAATAAAAATTGGCTGATTTTCAGGCCAATAACTTTCAATAACTTTTTTTTTCAGTAACTTTCAATAGAAGTTACATGTTTAGAATATCTGAAGTGATGCATCTCAGACTTAATGATATCAAGGTCCTACACTGGAATTTTTTGAAATAATGAGAGGGTGATTCAGACTAGAAATTATTATTATTAGAAGTAGTATGTAAAGGAGAGAAAAATGGAATGAGGAAGATAGTGGAGGAAAAAAAAGGGAAAAAAGTGGATGCTGTATAAATACAGACGTCAACTCCACTTTGATAAGTATCTTGTGCAACTCTGACTTCACTTGTTCTCAAAAGAAAGTTTATTTTCTTCCAAATGCTTTAGCATCATATTCACAGTTCACCTTGGCTTCTGTATTAAGCAATATCAGTTAGCTGAATATTCACTGTGTTGACACTTCCAGCTAAGTGCAGTTTTAATGTTGTGGGTGCCTACCCTTTTGGCATGCAAGCATGTTTAAAATACAGTGTAAAAATATTTTGAGATATCTATCGCTAATCTGTTGTTTTTGAAGATATGTTCTAAGGAAACTGAGTTTTTATGTGCACCATCATTGACAGGAATCACTAGTAGTCATCTTGCTGTACTTTAGTCATTGGAACATTCATTTTTCCTGTTTGATCTTGAATGTTGATCATGTTTCTTTCTCAAAATAGTCATAGAGAACATACAGTATGACATAATTAATATAAATGTGTTTTTTGGAAACCTTTTTCCTATGGATCCAAAAAGTGATTAAAGTACAAAGAATTCTGCAAAATGCAACATTAAAACTTTGCTTTAGTGCTATAAGTGACCTAAAAGCTTTTTGTTTAGCATGCACAAAAAGTTTTCATGTAATACATCTCCATTGATAGGGTTGAAATAAGAAATGCTAACTACAGTACCACTTGAAAGCATGGTCTCTTCTTCTTTAAAAGAAAAAAACCATCTTTTTCTTAGTGAGTTCAGATAGGAAAGATTTTTCAACTCAATGTTTAGAGTTTGAAGAACCATTTGCAAAGAGAGAGGTTTTAACAATGTAGATTACAGTAACATGAGTAAATGCTTTGGTCAGTCGATGTCTGACATGGAAAATGTGCTGCTTATCGGCTTCTCAGATGCATAAGATGTGCAATAACTGTAGCAATTTTGTATATTTAGTCTCAATTCAAAGTGGTTGGTAAAGCAATTGGTTTCTTGAAGGTAAAAAAAATAATTGAAAGCAATTTAGTTTTGTACATGAGAAAATTCAATACGGTTTGTCTATCTATGTATTTATTTCTGGGAGGCAATTAAGCACATAAAGGCCAACCGGAATGGGATCTGTGCACACCTACATATTCATGCATTCTGGAGTGGCTAGCAAATTATCTGCATTAAAAATGTGGTTTGGAGTCCAGAATGTACTTCAATTAAAAAAACAAACAAACAAAAAAAACCACTACAAGCAAAGAGCCTCTTTTGTTTTTCAAATCTTTTCTTTTTTGTCATCTAGAGATCATATTATTAGGAATTTTGTTTCTAGGGGCCATTATCTGGACGTTTTGTGTTCTATTTTTCATTTTTTTTATTGCATGGTACAGGTAAACTCTTTCTTTACCAAAATATGTATAAAGGTGGAAGAATATCTGAGAATTTTGTTTTTTGTTGGCTCATAGGACATCAGACCAAGTTCACTAGTGATTTTTTCACATTTGAAACAATGTAGTGGGATGGATGTGACCTTACCTGTATGCTTTCTGTTCTAAATTGAGAGGTTACTAACCCAGTATATGAATTTTTCTGATTACAAGTTTTTATTTTGCTATAATACAGATTGTCTCCTGCAGCGAAATAAGCAAAAAAGCATTCTGGCAAGCTTGCAGACTTGCAGCATAGCTCTCTGGTAAAGTAAATATAATTTTTAACTTAATCTGTTAGAACTTCTCTTTAAAAGTTAATGTATTCACTTGAATTAAATAAAGTAATGCACCTTTGAGTATTTTTCTGCGTTATTTTATTAGATACAGTTTGAAAGCAAAGATAAATGGAGTAGACTCCGGGGGATAAACTCCTATTGTGGCTTCATGTAAAATGATAAATGAAATGTATTTCTTTTAATTCAGTATTGCTAAAAACTTAGCAAGACAGTTCTCCAATGCAGCTTAGTAGCTTCTGGTTTTCCCTGCAGATACTGGTTTTCCCTGCAGAGTGTCTACTTTGATTCACAGCATTTTATTTTTTTCCAAATAACTCAGACAGCTTACCTACCAAATAACATCTGTGTCACCACAAAATTGCCAGTGGTGGTGTAGACATTCCTGTTCCAACAAGCTCAGCACTTCTCTTAGGGCTTTCTGCACACTACCACAGCTTCAGGTTTAGTGCTTAGACCCCTTTAAAAACCTAAAAAATGATAAAAATAAAAACATTATATAAAACTGAGAATCAGTAACTTATGGCGCACAGGAATGATGGAAAGTTTTGCAGTTTTTGTTTTAGTTATTTCATAAACCTTTCATTAGCCTTGGACTGATTGCAGCCACCAAGAAATGTAACTGCTTCAAGATTTATTGGCTGAGTGTTTACATTATTCCATTAACCATCTCAAGCAGCTTCAAGGACATTACTACTGCTAGTATTGCTGCTGTTATTATTATTATCATTATTTACATAAAGCAAGAAATCAGAACATCTGCATTATTTTTCAATATTAAATTTATGAATACTTTAGGAAAGGACAAATATTTCCATATCAGACATGAGAATTAAATTACTGCTAAGTTTTCTGAGCCATGAGAAAGAATGAGGAGAGAAAATACATTTTACTATTTTTTTTTCTAAATGGGGTGTGTGAGGAGAATTGGATATGTGATACTGAAAACCTGAGGTTTATATGGTCACTCCTTTCCCCTTCAGCCCCAATACTAAATGAAGCCCAAGACTAAGAAAGGATGGCTTTTTAAATACATTCTTTAGAAAGCTGAGAGTGAAAATTTAATGTATTCCAATGCATTTGACCTGCAGGTTATCTTTAAAACAATATATAAAAAAAAAATTAGATTCAGCAGGATGTCTGTGAATAACGTGTCTGCTCAAGAAAGCTTATTAGTTTTCTCTAATAGCCTTCCTTCCAGTCACTGCCTCTGGATTTGGATGTCCTGAGGTTGTTATATTAATGGAAACAGTGTAGTTGAAACTGCTTTATAATCTTCAGTAAAACCTATGCTGTCAAGAGATATCTGTGATGAAACTTTCCACGATCATGAAGCCGTTTTTGACATTCATGCAACTGCTTTTTTTTCTTGGAAACATATATTTTTGTATTGTGTTCTGTAAAACTCACCTTTGGAACAAAACCATGAATTTTGTTTTGTCTTGTAAGAAGTAAATTTATTTTTAATAGGAGTCGAGTAATTTGAGTTCCTTTGCTTAAAAAAGTTTTTTTAAAAAAGTTAATTGAAGTCCAGGTTTATTTTAAGTTCTCAGAATTGTTCTAAGGTCTTGTTTTAAATAGGAAAAACTAAACCTTTCAAACATTTTGAACTTGAAAATCACGTTCAGAACATATATATTTGCTACATTGCCCTTCCTGATTTCCCATCATTCCCCATCCCATTATTTCCCATCCCAGGCTCAGGTGTGCACATCTGTCTTCCCCAGATCTAAAGGTCTTTTCAGTTAGGAGGCAATTATTGTAGGTTTTGGTCTTTCAAATTTCAAAGCCTCAGTAATGGACAGCACAGATGTCTTTCGGGGGAGAGGGAGGAGGGGAAGATTTCGAACACAATTTTCTACTATTATACCTTTCATCTTATTAACTCTATATAACTTTTCAATATACTTTAGGACCCAGATACGATGTTTTCAAGATGAATAAATTTTTAAATCGAGCCTCACTTTTAATCAAAGCTTAAATACTAAACATTAGAAATATTTTTGTTCTGATTTGAAAAATCTTGTCTGATTTTCAGATCAGAATAGATTTGGGCCAAACCAGTATACATGAAAATCTACTGCAGATAGTTCAGTAATTAAAGATACATGGCTGATTTTGATGGAGCACCCAACGCTTTCTTACCTGAGTAGTCCTCTTGGTTGCAAGATGGTAATCATATTAATACTTGGTGAGCTAAGATGAAAAATCTAATCAAATGTTCATTTTAGTGATATAGAAGGGCATCTTTTTCAATGGATAAGGTAAATAAACATGTTCATAAACCATATTGCTTAGCCATGTTTTATTGAAAGTGTGTCTCTAAAATTGTATGCACATGTGACCTGAGGGATGAGAAAAGCTAAATATACTTGGACTTGCCAGAAGGACTTTTACTTTTTTTTTAAATTTCTTTCCCCTATTCCATTTCTCTCACTCATTGCAGTAGCAATGAGCACAATAACAAAGGAAATGAACCTTTTATTTTGCCATGAGGAGGTGGAAGTTCAGTGTAAATAAAAACTGCTGACTTTTTTTTGATAATTTTTTTAGTATGAAAGTACTGAATATGTTTGGGGGATGATTTTGGATTAAAACTTTACCAAGACTTTCTGGTTTTTGAAAATGTTTAGGCAGAAAGGTTCTTGGAATCAGGGCAGAATCTCTGGAGGAGTAGTTTGTCCTTGATTATCGCTTCTTGTAAACCTTTCTCTGAATACATGTAGGAAGAAGTTAAATTAATAATTTTGGTCCCAGGTTAGTTCTTTAGGTACTTGGCAGTAGAGTTTCTCACATCAGGTATAATCAAAGGTGAAACGAAAAGGTTCATGACTCTGAAGACAGATCTTCTATGATTTATTTGTACAAAAAGCATCACTAAAAGACTAATCCTGTCTTTTTCTGTCTGTAAATTCAGCAGGGCAGAATAGTCCTATGTGTTTCAAAAGTAGTTGTTGTGCCTCACATAACCTGATGTTGAGATGCCTCAACATTGTATATTGCTTACAGAGCACTAGATTCTTTGGCATTGCACAGTACACTTAGCTAAAAGTCAAATTTTTATTTTGGTACAGGACAGAATAATTTATGCAGACCCTCTGCAATACCTATGCACTGTCACTTTTGCTGGGAATTTACCCTCCCAAAGTCTGATCTAAATCTTAGTTTCATTTCAAAGTAGTTGTTTTTATACCTTACATATTTATATGGGAACTAGTCTTTTGTTTCTCTTCATGATTTAGGCGAGCAGGTGATTTACCATGCAAACATGGAAAAGGCTTTATATTCAAAGGCTTTACTGGAGTCACATGCTGTCATTGAAAGCTCTCTCACTGGAAAATTATAATTAACATTTTTGATGTGATTTTAATGTGATGAAAAGTTAAAAGGGTGGAGATCAAGATGTGCAGCTGTGCGGGGAGAAAGGACTGAATGCAGGGTGTATATGAAAGCAGCAGAGTATTGTCAGACTACTTCTGAATCCAGGGCTGCAGGTGACCTGTTTAGTTTACACACTTTTTAACTTAATTATGCTTTACTTAGAGGCATAATTTTTTTTTTCTTGTTTGCTAAACTTGCATAGGCAATTAATATTATATCACATGGAAGAGTTTTTCTATGATTCCATGTCTTATGTTATTTTTTTCTGCCTCTTCTTACTTGAGGAGTCCTTTAATTAGTTGTACAGGTTTGAAAGCAAACCAGTGACTCCAAGTCAGAAATACAATTTAATAGGGAAAAGGTANGTATACTTGCACTTAAAAGCCTATTTTTTATTTACACCTTCCATTAGTTGTGTGAATATTATTTTGATATGTTTTAACAGCAGCTTCAGAATATTTTAAAACTAAGGGTTTTGAGTTGGATAATAGCAATGAGATGCTTAGATTTTGTCACTGAGTGTTCAAGCACTTTTGAAACATTCAACCTGTTTTAGAAATAGCTTGGGACTTGATAGATTAAGAGGAATGTTAAACGTGCTTTCTGTTGTTCTCTGTCACACAGGCATTAGAATGTATAAATGCAAGTACTTAATTTAAAAAAAGACTAGATTTTTAAAATAATTTTATACTTATGTAAAAATTTCTTGTTCTGATGTATGCTTATTATGTTGAAGTGTACTAGATTTCATAACTTCCAAGTTAAGTTGTCAAGGTTCTTGTTAACCATAATACTGGTTCTTTCAGGTATGCAGTTAGATACTGGATTATAAAACACCTATTAATTTCACTAATTTAGTGAGCTAAAAAATGGACATTAAGTTCCTGATAGATTGCTAAATATGAACATGTGCTGTATTGTTTGTGTATGTTAAAATGTCAACTCTGATTTATAAGTAATGCTACCTCCAGCCATATGATCAAATACTTTAGGTAATACTTTAGTGGTTTAAAAATAACACCATAAATAAACTATTTGGGTATACATTGCTTCTCTTTATGACTTCTCTTTTCAACTACTCAAGTAGTTGAAAATAAGCTAAGATACAAATTTTACATTGCTTACATCTAGTGAGAAATTTGCAATTCTCCCATGGCACCAGCAAGATCATCTATCTCAAATTCCCAAATTTATCCATGAAAATAAGAAATAATTTTGCCGTATTGTATCCTACTTTTTAAAGCTCAGTCAGCACAGGAATTTGCAGAGTGATTTAAGTACATTTTTGAAAAAAAGGCATTTTTGAAAAAGAAAAATTATGGTTTTGCATGAAGGTAAACAAAACCTTTTACAAAAATAAAAGGTAGGAAAGGATAAAGATTCAATTTACTAGGGAAATAAAAATTAACTTTTAAAATTAATATTCTTGCTTTAGTAGCTCTAAGCATGCTTAGGCTGTTAGAGTAGGGGTTAGGATAATTTCAGGGTCACTAATTATTTTTTTTTCTTAAACAGAAATTGACTTAAAAATGTATCTCAGTGTTTTCAGGTCATGTTCCAGCCTTCTGCCAGTGGGCTGGCACAGGACTCATTATGAACACTGGTAGCAGCATTCACCAGGAGCATGAGTGTATCATTCTATTATTTTGTGTATTTCCAGTATTCCAATGACTTCATTACAATTTTGTGGCTGTCTAGCCATGCCCACATAGCAGGGTTCAGTTTACCAGTGGAATAAAAGAAACCAACGATGAGCAATTCAGATCAGTCGAGCTGAATGTGTAGATTTGCATTAAAGCTTTTGATGTCGTTACCAAATTGAATGGGAATTTTAGATGTTATTTTCTCTATTGTAAATCAAGCCTGAATGAATCACTGGTGGCACCATTGCATTTGGTTGATAAGATAAGCAGAATGCTGAGCATAGAGAGGAGATAATGCACTAATGGGCAAATCTTCACGTGTCCTGCATTGCAACCTGCACCAAACAAGGCAGTATGAATCAGCAGAGCCAGTTCCAGTGCTGCAGATGTGTAACCAAGATTCTCTTAGAAAAGAAAAAAATGTCAGCCTTGCTGGATCTCTTTCATTTAGGGAAGAATAAAACTTTTTTTTTTCAATTTCTTACTTCATCATATGCTGCAGAGTCATCGCAATCTCACATCAGCTGTGGGTATTCAAACACCTGACATTAGCTGAATTTCTTTATTTGTCAGAGACTGTAATTTTGGAATTCTGCTAGGTTAAAGGAGTACTATGATGCATTGGCCACTGGACATGGTTTGATTTGGAAGGTAAAATTAACTTTGCTGCTTATAACATTGCTCTGGTGTCACAAGTTAAGTGTGTTTCTCATTTCATTTCTGGGTTAGGTTGGAGGCAATCAGAGTTCTAACAGCATGGCAGATTTCAGTTTTTTTAATTGAGTGCTCATCATTGCACCCAAATCAAACAAGGCAATCCAATGTTATATCCTATTACCAAATCTGAATAGAATAAACAGAGATTAGAGTTTAGATATTCACCAGTATTCTAAGGTACATGGTTTATGCTATAGCTTGCAACTTAGTGTGTTTTATATCAATATACTAGTGAAATGCATGGTGTTACAAAGTCAAAGCAGATGTATTTTGGTGTTTGCATCATTCATGAAATTTGAATATAAAGTGGTACACATTTTGGAACAGTTTGTGTTTATAATTTCATGTCAACTGAGCTGACAGTTGTGGAATCATCTGTGAGGTATGGAAATGCTGCAGGGGAATAAGAATTCCCCATAAATAACATACATCTTTTTTATTAATGAATGAATGTGCTCTAGTGAAGTCTCCTTTATAGGGTTTTTGCTGCCTAGTTTCTCCTATAGGTTGAATTGACAATTTTGCTCCTTCAAAGTTTTGAAGTAATAGTAAGATGTAAAATTCACTATAAAAAATTGGGAGTCAGTGCAGTTGGTCATATTTACTCAAATGGTAGTATTTAAAAAAGAGCAGGCCAGAATTCAGTTTATTTTTATACCTTTTAATAATAGCTTCTTATAGTAAGATTTAAATAATGGAATTAACTGTCACTTTCAAAAGAAGAGGGAATCAAGGATTCATAGAGTTATAAAATTTTAATGGAAACATCTTTCAAGGTGCAAATGTTGTGTCATAGCTGGGGATAATTTTGAATAAATTAGGGAATATTTTGAATAAAAATGTTTATCTGTATAAGAATAGTTTTATTGACAACTATTCTAAGGAAAGCTTGAAAAAATACATATTTGTTACAAGAACTAATAATTAGTTTTAAATTTTAACAGTAAATTGCTGTACAAGGCAATAAATATTTAGCTAGCTAAAGTAGCTAAACTCTCCATGTTCATTTGAGTGAATATTCACAAATACAGTTTCAAAGCTCAGTTTGGTTGGAGTGTTTAGTGTATGAAAGGCAGAATGAAAAGTCACAAATGTGTTTGAGAAAGAAAAGGTAACAATGAATGGAAATAGCTTTTGGATGAACAAAGAGAAATGCCAGATTAGAGAAGCCCAAATCCTTTCTGTGACTAATAAGGTCCTTGAGCGGTTTTGAAAACACCGAGGAGATACAGAGTCAAGGATTATGTGTTTGTTAATTATTTTGAAACTGGCTAACTAAAAAAAAAAGGGATAAGTTCTGTTGATAGTAAGGGATTATTCGGTGTACAGGAAATAATAAATTATAAAAAAATTAACTATTAATCTCAGGTTTGATTTAGTACTAAATTTCCATCTTGGATACAGTATGTAATTTTGCATCATGTTCCTGAAGAATGCTCTTAGCAAAAGACCTAGTGTTAAAAAATGTGAGTTTCTTGCTGAAAGTAGAGCTCTTCTGCCCAGTTTAGCAAAAAAGTGTGTCTAAGCTTTCAGTGGAAAATTGAACTTCTGTGTTTGAAATAAGGGAACATGGAGCCAGGTTTTTGATATTCAAGTTAGTTGCCACAAATGCCTCACTTACACTGTATTTTGCATATTACATCAACAAAATGTTTAATAAGCTATCTTGATACATGTAGTCTGAGGTCTGAGAGGTCAGACTTACGTGCTTGAGAGCAGAAGTCAATAAAGTGGTTGTGCCATTTTGTGCTTCATAGGAATTTCAAACCCAAAACTTGGGTAATTTTTGCATTGGAAGCATTGCTCAGGCCATTCATTATTCTAGGCATTGCCCAAGTTTGAAACAAAATTTTTTGTTTTGTTGACATTAATGATTTGAAGCTTTAAAAAATTGTATTTCCAGTGGAAGATAGACTGTTTGAAGGAAAAAAAATTTCTACTAAGCAGCAATTTTGTTGAAAATGAATCACTCTCTATAATGAAAGCTACAAAACATTATTTCCAAAATAAAATATATGTTCAGAGGTGACTTACTGGAGTCCAGTAGTGTGCTGTTATATTTTTCATGTTATTCTTTGATTTATTGTCAACAGTCACATTTTTTTCTCCTTTTACTGGGAAATTGTTCTTCTAGCATTTAAGAATATTCTGTGTCCTGCCTAAATTTACTCTGTGGCTATTTTAAACCCATTTATTTTGTGCCAACTGTGGCTCATCTTAAATTTTCCCATACCAAATTACCTATTTCAGAAGTATTTATACATAGCAGCTATCCCATTTTGGCCATAATTTTGGTAATCTAAGCCAGTCAAACTCTTTAAACCTTTCTAGGAGTGTGGCTTTCTCTAGTGATTCTATTGCCTTTCTGCCCCCAGTTCAGTTTCAATTAATCTTTCTTATGTTTCTGTCCTTGCCCATGCTATTATAGACGTGATCTCATCAGTGCCTAGCACAATGATAACATTTCCCTGTTAATTTTCAGAAAGGATGCATATTTCTTTTAGTGTCAGTTAATAAAAGTTATAAAGAAACCTGTTGTTGAAGAATTTGGATTAAAAGTTGTTATATACAGAATATTGTGCTAAACCAAATGTGTCATGTAATAAGAATAGTAATTACCGTTTTAATATTGAAAAGAAGGAATTGTTCAGGCAAGAAAAGAAGTTAAGTTTTCAGCAAAATTAGTTGCTTTCAAAGATACTGAAGCTGAAAGTTCAGGAAGGAGCTTCCATGAGCTTTACATGATATGAAAAGTAAAAACAACTAGGACAAAGCTAGTTAGGTTTTTGTTTGTTTCTTTGTTTTGTTTTACCACTGCAAATACTGGACGTTAAATATGGCAATTTAAAATAGGTTTTATAGCATCCAAAATTAACACTTTCAGAAAAATGATCAGTGTGCTGTTATGAATTCTTCAGGAAAATCTTTCTCAGGATTAAAATCTGTATTCTTTGAACCTGTAAGCGTGAGAACTGATAAACATGAGAGTAAATCACAGGAATGAGACCATGTAAATCAGTATTAAGGCCTAGACAAAAATTCTAGAACACTATGCATTTTGTCCAGATTTTAGAAATTCTGACTCAAAAAGATTTAGATTAAATCTTGAGGCTTAAGCCTAATCTTCAAGGCCTGGGGTGGGGGGGAAGAAAAAAAAAGTAGCAAAATTGGAAATAGGAGCTCAGCTCAAGGGAAGATAAGGACAGATTACTTCAGCAGCAGGGGAAGACCATGCACATACTCGATGCCATAGCACACTGGTTTAGGAGTATTATAACTTTCTCATAATGCAGAATTTTCTGTTCTGATCTGATTAACAATGTCAAGATGCTACTCAGCTTGGGTAAGGATGGAAAAACTTAGAGTTCCAGAAAGGGCAAGTTGACTAATGAGCTATAATTCAGTTCCCAGAAGAACGAGTTCTGAGGTACTGTATGGAGTGCATGATTTAGTTTCATGGCTGGGCTGAATTTTGTCAGTACCAAAATGTGAAGGTCTTTCCTTGCTTTATGTGGAGTTAATCTTCTCTCCCACAAACAGAGTCAAACATGGGGGCAAGAGGCTGAAAAGACGATTAATATTTGTCCATATTGTTGATAGTTCCCTTTCTTCTCCTGAAGCCCCTGAGACTGTATATCCTTCCTTAAACGTTTCCTCTGAAGTCTCTTTTCACCTAAGGGGCTTGTGGGGCTATGAATTAAGTCTCTAGGACCAATAGAGGTCTTCAGGACTAATAAAGATCAGCTTTTTCTTTTATTTGTCTTTTATCTTGTTCTTATTTCTTGCTTGTTCATTCAGTTCCTTCAATTTTCTGTACAATACTCAGTGTAGTGTCTAATGAAATTTTCTAGCACTAATCTACTCATCAGGGTTTTGAGAATAATTATTCTCAGGAGTCACAACATGAAGCATGCATGGCATAACTCTTCTCTCCCTCCCCTCCATCCCTCTTTGCTGGCATCATATAAAATTATATCCCCACATCACTATTTAGCATCTGGTTTAATTTATCAAAGTGTGTCTGGAAATCTTTTCTGTACTAAGTTCACCAAAGGTCTTTTTTAAAAAAAAAAGTTGAAGTATTTAAATAAACTTCTCTGAATCTTTTGTTAGATGAGTTAAGGACATTAAGAAAGGAAGGAGTTATTAGTATGCTATGCACTAGTTTTCTCTATGACCTGTAAATTAGAATGAGAAAGAGAACTACTATTCTTGATTATCCTGCCCGTTAACAAGGAACTTATTAAGTGGATATAGTTTCTGATGATGATTCTCCTTTATCTTATGCAGAAATGATGTCTAAATTCAGGTTAGTTCAGAAGTATTTTGGAGTGTTCAGTAAAGTTTTTCAATGCGTACTGTGGTGAAAAAACCTTGCTCACCTCCAACAACAACAAAAATAAATCTGTTCAGAATAGGATGAAACTAGGATTCTTCTCCACTTCCTCCTCCTTTATTTCTTTCTTCCTCAGCAACAGGGTGGTATTTCCTGGGAGAGCTACTAGTTTTGTGGTTTGAATCAGACAAAACAGGGAGTCTCCCAGCTGGATAAGCTGATTCCACCAACTAATCTCACTTGTTAGGAGAGTGGGAATCCTTTCCAAATGAAGTTTTCTGAAAACCCTATGAAATGGTTTTGTTTCAAGGAACATCTAATACACAGAAAATTGAAAAAGGATCTCAACCATCTTTACTAATAACTCAGTGTATTTATGTTTTTGTGATGGTACCTACATATGTTTATGTGAGGTTTGGTTGACTAACTTCTGCACAGTTATCATAGGAAGGATGGAAAAGCTGAGTCATTCTTTATATAGGTCCCATTACATAAATGTTATAAAGTATGCTCAAAGAATTAGATATTCCTTGCTGTTCTTTGAGTGGCGTGCAGAATAAAGCCTGCCTGCTGTTGTGAAATTCTTTAGCTACATGTGCACACTGGGAATTTAGGATTCCATCTGGGTATTTCTTTGGTACCTGAGAGCAAAAAAGGCTATTCTCTGCCATGTTGCGTACCTGATAATTTTAAGTTTGCAATTTTAAGTTCAAGAATATGCCGTGTCAAGTGGTACCCTAAGTAGAATGTGCAAAGATATTAGCACTGATAAACTATTGTGTCACAAGTAGGCTGAGATGTTATCTTTTTTGGGTTTGCTACAGGCCTAACTCAGGTATGCTGACATGCTGATAATTTTTTTTTAATTAAAACTTTTTTCATTAAAAAATTGTATTCTAAACAAAGAGTAAAATATCATATATCTGCATTCTTGAAAATGTGCATGACAGTGATTTGTTTTTCTAAGAAATGTATATAGGATATTCTGTAGATTTCTCCTACCAGTTTAAAGAAGTAGTAGTGTGGATAATCAGGTATGCATCTCAGTCAGAATCTGTAGAATAAGTTTGTTTACAACAGTCTTTGACTTATAGTTTGTCAAATTTTTTGTGGTTTACTGTGCATTTTTTTCTACTATTTGGCAGTTGAAAGAGATCTTGTTATCAAGCACTTAGTAGTGGGACCACACTGTCACAGGTAAAGTGTCTTGTGTAATAATATACTCGCTGGTTTGAAAGGAAGAAAATAAACTTCTGAAAACTGTGCTTTGAAGAAATGGAAAGCTGATCTAAATGACTGAAAGTTAACTAGTCTGTTACTAAAGCTGATCTCTAGCTCTGTTTTTTCCACTAAGGACAAATTGGCCAACTAACTTCAAAGTAAAAATATAATCAAAATTAATTCTAGTTACATTATGCAGTATTTGTAACCCCTGTGTATAATTTGGGTGTTTTGCTCAGCTATCATTGAATCTAAATCATTGAATTTTGTTTCCTATAAATGGTAAAAAAATTTCAAAATGTCATAAGTTAAGGAGAGTGCTTAATTTACTCTGAATTTGTGACGAAAAAGTGTAGACATAGCTACAGATGAAGAGTGCACCAGGAATTTCCCCACATACAGATGGATTAACAGCAAAGGATTCACATCACATATGATTTCATCTTATCTTTGGGCAGTCTGAATTCATGAAAGTTTTGTTGTATTGCTGGTTTTCACATTTACATTAAAAAAAAAATCTCCTCACAATTTTCAGGGCTGTTGAATTTTCAGTTAATAGAAACTACTTCCAGTTACTTCCAGTAACATTAAGTTAATGGGAGCTAAATAATTTGCTTTACATTTGCGAAGATCTCTTCCAGGACTGAATTAGTGAAATACTGTCATACATAATATTGCACAACAGTTCTGTTGTGTGAAAAGTTCTCATTTATCCCCATCTTGGTAATTGAAATGACAAATTTCAGTCTGATAATTATCCAATTTATGTCTATTAATGTAAGAAGGTCTGAATGAAGACAAACTAAAAGCCCACGTAGCTGGTGTGCTGTCTCAGACAGTGGCTTGTTGTGAATGCCATGAGAAGGGTAAGAGGGGAGCTGTTAGCGTGACTCCCCAGATTATTCTCCTGGCATCCAGTACCTTGTAGTTCAGTGAATTCCTAGCCAAGAAATAATTATTTATGTGTTCCCCTGGAATGAACTTTCCTTCTGCTAGCTTATTAAGTCACTTTTTAATCCTCTATAAGCTGTGAAAAATTTCTGATGTGCTTATTAAACATTACCCACTTACGGTATTTTTTCTAAATCTACTGTTATCTTGTATGATTTGGTGTTCTCTAGTTCTTGTACTGGCAGAATAGAAAAGAATTTCCTATTTTCTATGTCTCTTATGATTTTGTAGTCCTAGAACATATTTCAGATTATTGTCCATCTTCTGCTTTGAATGGTTATTTGGTTGTTTCTTGCGCAAAGGCCTTTCCGTCTGTTAACCAGACACATTTTCCAGCAGATTTCTCATTCTTGGGGGAAGAAAGATGATTGCTGTTGCTCTGTTACTTAATGTCTTTTTTATTTTCTTGGCTCATATCTTTTTACATATAATCACCCAGAGGGTACATTCACATTTTCATCATAAGGACACAACTTCAACTTTTTGTAGGTATCCTTCACAGCTGTACATTGAGTTTTTAACACTAAAGGGTATTGAATTCAATGTGAAAGTTTACCTGGGTCTCAAATTTTGAAGTCAGGAACAGTATGTATTTGCTAAAGCAAGAATAGAAAACATCTTGTCGAACTGCTTCATAAGCAAAAATGCAGAAGATTTTGAGCTTCAGAGAGGTATAAATGAATCTCAGTAATTTTCATATGGATTAATATTATTGTTACTTTCTCTGCAGTTTTGGATAGATATAACTTTTTTTTTTAATATCTGAATTTGACTTGACAGTGCTAAACAGAACATGAAGTGCTGCAGAGACATGGTCAGACCTGAGTAGATCACTCATTGGTCAACAATTATTCTACCAGCTAAATAACAGAATAAGGCTCCAAAAATTTTTTTGTTCGTCTTGGTTAGCTTAATTGATAAACTGTTTCACAGGAAGCTCAGAGCATAATAGAGGAAAAGGCAACAGATGGTCAATGGTGGCAAGAAAATGGCTTTTCATGGTGGCCAGGATGAATTTGCGAAGGTAAGACTAAGGGAAAGGCAAAGAACCTTTGAGAGGAAAGTGCCCTTTTTTTTTTTTAAATTTTGTCTACCCTAATTAAAAAATATATTGTACAGTGAAATTTCTGTACAGCAGTTCTTACAGCAGAGCTGGCAACTTACAGTACATTTTAAGTGTATATTTAATAAATATGAATCTTATCATAAATAATATATTGAAATAACTGAAAAACATTTTGTTTTAATGGTGGTTCTGTTTTGTTATTTTTGTCATTGAAAATATCATGAGCCATTTATTCTATTTGTCACTATTTACTCTTTATGCTTTTTAAAGTTCCTAAGAGTAAAAGAGGAGACGTGAATTTACTACAGTTTTTTTATTTGCCAAATATACAAATGTGTTGTCATGGAAATCAGTGCACAACTCAGATGCCTGAGTCGGTGCTGGTAAAGGGAGCACCTCAGTGGAGTATCAGGTAAATGTTTGACTCTATTAATAGGTATTTAAAGTACAGGAGTTAGAACACATTTTTTTAGGATGCAAGGGAAGTTATTAATATCCCAATACCTACTCTCAAATTCCAGTAAGTACTTGTAAAAACACAGCTTTGCATTCACTGCTGCTGTTCCATGTCACAGATTCTTAGCACCACAAAAGAACTTGTACCAATTATAGCCCTTGGAGAAGTGCACTGTAAAACTGAACTGAGAAGCTGATGTAAATATGAACTCAAAGCTGCATCCACGGGGGCACTCAAAGAGCAGGAGTATGTTGCACAAGTGATTTGAAGTGGTGTAAAAATATCTTTTCTTTCTATGTTTAAAGTGGAACAATAGAATCTTGTTACTGACTGAACATCTCAGAGGCAGGATGGAGATTTCTTCCTTGGATCTTTCATATCCTGTAGCTGATTTGGGCTCCTGGTGCTATTTTTTGCCATGACACAACTGAGGGACTGACAGCAAGGCCATGTTGTGTTTTTTTTACTGGAACTATTCCCTAACATTTCTGCAATTAGGAGCTAATCTCACTTGTTCTCTGCTTACATTGTGGAGATTCTTACTGAGCAGCTCAGATACAGATTTGAGAAGGGAAGAAGATCCAGCTGTACTGTTTCTTCTTTCTGGTTACTTGCAGAGGCCAGTTGCCCAGTGAGAACATATAGTAGTCAGAGAGTGACTCCAGGGACATAGTATTATCTGTTGTGTGAGGGGGAGCTGGGACATTTACATGACTTCTCTCCCACATGGATCTCCTTATACAAAGAGCTGTTATTCTTTGCCTTATAGATACTTTACATCACAGAGGCTTAACATACTTTACCTGTGTAGCACTTAATCTTCTGCTTTTATCTGAGCCTTCTGAGCACATTTTAATCCAATATCCCTGAAGCATAATGCAGGGAAGGAAGTGATCTCACCTCATGCTCATTGTGAGTAGTGCAAACTGAGGGAATTTAATGGCTGAGATGTTCATATTCACAGGGACTGTAGTTGTGACTGTCTTTTTGCAAATAGTGGGAAGGGGAAGGGGCTTCCACTGTCCTGTCCAACTAGACCATGTGTGCATTGATTTTAAAACAGAAATCATGTCAGAGCTGTTATTGGGGATTATATTTTCATCTTTTATCACTAGTAAAGTTTGTCCATTTAATCACAGTGTGAGGTTATATTCATCATCCTGCTAATTGGCACCATTTTCAGGAGTTCTGTCAGTTTGTCCTTATCTTTCCTCCTTAGTTTGTCTCTAATATGGATGAGTAAGCTGAGTTATGTGCTGTAGTGCTTGGATGTATCACAGCTCAGTGGTTTTAGCACATCTATTTACTTTGAATGTAAAAGGTTAATTCCATTTCAGTGTAGGTTCAATCTGGATACTGACCTTTACAACTGGAAAAACAGATAGAATCATAGTTTAATTAACCTTCCAGCCAGGACACATATTTGAAGCATACTCAAGAAGCCATATGTTTTAAATACTACTGGGAGTCACATTGGAGTAGTGGATCATTGGTATCCAGAAACATTATCATTGTCCTGCATTAGACAAAAGGAGAAGTTTCTTACTGAAGTGGTGAAGCACACCACAGCTGAGCTTGGAAAGAACTAAGGTAAACTGAAAACAGAATATTGAAATGACATCTTCATACTTTGTCTTTATTGTGAAATAGGAACAGCAAAGAAGATACTGAAACCCTCTCATTCTCTATTGACATTTTCTCTAACCTGTCCTCTTTTTCAGATCATTGTTGTAGTTTTCCATGGCCCTTCTAAGTTAAAACACAAACATGTTTTATGGAATTAGATTTTGTGCGCTATTTTTAAAGAAACTCAACTCTGGAAGCAAGTAAGGAAAAACAAATATAGATTTTAATCCCTTTACTTTGTTTTCTGCTTGATCAGTCATCATTTCTAATCAGTTAAATGCTTAATAAAAATATCAGGACCTAAAACTGAATCCTTAATCCTTCCTCTGAGGGTCTTCTCCATAATAATTTCTTCTCTACAATCTCACATTGTGAAAGCTTTGTTTTGCTTGTTTAGAGTAAATATTGGCAAGGTTACTGTTTCTATACGACGGAAAAAAGTTCATTTGGAGCTAAAGATGGTTTTTTAGGCCTAAAAGAGAATCACCTGAATACCATCTGCATTTTTGTATTTGTATAAGCCAATGTTTGCCAGTGTTAGGAGGGGAGGTTTCCAAAAATCAGAAAGGTAACTTGTTGCTGAGGATGTTCTATGAGCATCAGGTACAAACTGTGGGCCACGACCTGAGATGAATGAGCCAAATCTTCAGTAGACAGGTCTCCATTTGACTGTGTGTAAGTCACCAGTTGAATAACTGCTTCAGATACAAGTGGCAGAATATTGTATACTTTCTTAAAATAGTATAACTGGGCTTGAACATAGACTGCTGGAGATCTGGAAATGTATTGAAGACTGAAAATCTAGAGCATTTATTACAGTGAGATCTATTGAAATGCGAGGAAGTATGGTGTTTATTATTTTTGTGTTTAGAAAACGACACTAGGGATTTGGGTGTGATGTTATTTCACATTGTGTAGTGACTAAGAAAGGCAGGATTCCTTGGTGAGAAAGCACTGAAAAGAATAGAATGAAATCACACATGCTTCATTATTGCCTGCAGTAATGGAAAAAATGAAGAGCGTAAGGTATTAACTGATATCAAAGACAGTAATTAAAATGTTTCATGAATAAGAGACTGGATAATTTCAGTGGTGTTTTTAGCAGCTACAACCTTGAAGACAAACACAAGTAAGTGCATAGAATATTGTGTGTAAATACTCAAGTCAATTACAGTGTCAGGATGTTACTCCCAACACATTAGTCTAAATTCTGTGCAGTAATTAACAGATATTAATAAAATAAATGTAGTCTGTTCCATATTCTGCTAAGTAGTTATGTATAGCCACCCTGGGAAAGTTTGAATTATTGTCTGTCCTAATTGTGCCAGGGACTTTTTTATTAGGCATGAAGGTCTGACTGGGAGGAATTAGTAACTGCCTGCAAAGTCTTTGCATTACAATTTATCAGATATCTTGGCAGAGCCCCTTCTTATATTTTGGTCTTATTTTTCTGTTCATTCATTTGTCACATCTAGAATGAGAAATTGTGCTCTCAACAGTAAAATCTTCTCTTGCTAGTATAAAACTTTGTCTCCACCAGGACAGTGTCATTATTATCTGTTTTCCCCAACCTTCCTCCTCCTTAGCCCCTTGGTGTTCCTCTTCACATCTAAGAGACTTCTGTTTATAACACAAAATCTGCTAAGAAGGACTAATCAGTAAATGCTGTGCTGTACATGCCCATCTCTTAACACATCTTTGAGTCTAAATGTAGGTCGTGTCTGTCTGTAGAAACCTTCTGTCATGAATATATATAACTTACTTGGCAAGTTTGCTAACAAATAGGTGTATTCTGTGTTCCTCACTCCTTTTTGCTTGCATTATTTTATGTGGAAAATAGAATCAACATTCAGCCTTTTAATTAAACATTAAGGTAGCTCTAAAGGAAAAGAACCAAAAAAATCTTTTCTGTAATAGTTTCCTTCCATCCCCTGACTGAATAAATGAATATATAGCAATAGTTAGGGCTTGTGAGTTCTAAGAATAAGCCCAACTTAATTGTAATTTCCACAGCATCCTTTGATTAATGAATATAATGAATATTTCAGAAAGCAGAGGGGAAAAAAAATTGCTGTCCTAAAATATTCTAGAGGTAACTGAAACAAGGATGAAGCATTGGAACAGGCTGCCCAGGGAAGTGTTTGAGTCACCATCCCTGGAGTTATTTAAAAGACATGTGGATGTGGTGCTTGTGGACGTGGTTTAGTGGTAGATCTGGCAGTGCTGAGTTAACAGTTGACTTGGTGATTTTAGAGGTCTTTTCCAACCTAAACAATTCTGTGATTCTGTGTTTTATGAAGGATGGATTGAAGTACATAGAAGATTTGAGTTAACTTCAGTGTTAGTTCTAAAGCAGAGACACATAGGGTGTAGAGACACATTTTAACTTGAAGCAGTCTTTTTTCAAATTTTCTACGCACCTTTTACTGTGAATACAATATATCACTCCAGGAGCTTTCATATAGAGCTTTGTTGAAAAGAATTTTATAGAAATTTTGTCATTCAGGCCCTAAAGTTTATATTCTGCTTTGATGGTTAAAGAGACATGAGTTGCAATGTTCACATTTATGTTGAAAATTACAAACTACGTAATAACTAAATGAATTATATTAAATGTTAACCAAAAATCTCCTTAATTATTTATTAACCTAATCTTTCATTAAGATGAATTTAGGGATTTCCAGAAGAAATAGGGAAGTTGCTAATAAATATATCTATGGAGTCTATGTACATCTTGGATTCAACTGGTATAAAGTTTCCTCATATTCTTACATTTGTTATTTTCAGCTTGTGATTGTAAGGTTTCAGGCATGCTAAACCCATCGCACCAAGATTTACAGGGCCTGCTGGTAGCATTTATAGTTTTTTTGTCTGCATTCACAAATACGAATCCTGGCCACCAATGTACAACATAAAGACATAAAACTTTAATTAGATAGCAGATATAAAAAGGGTGGTATGGAACATACAGCACATAATCAAGTAATGTTTTATAGCTCTGTTGTAATTGAGGCACTTTGACTTTGTGTATTTAATTAAACTTTTGTTCTTTGATACACACTTGGCTGTTAGAAAACTACTTGACCGCCCAGAGGCTTTAATCTCTGGTACTAATTGATTGGAATCCAGGAGGTCACAAAAACACAGACAGCAAAGTGATCCCTGAATCCCAGCTTCTGAAATGCATTAGTTGGTCTTTTCAATTAAAAAATCTGCATATTTTCAAGGTTAACAAAGATAAATTAAAATGCACACCATACTATGAAATAAAAAAATCAAATTACGTAGTCCACACACCACATCTACTTTCTTGTAAAGAACTTAAAACTATTGGCTGAAATTTAAACTGACCACCAAGAGTGTTCTTACAAGAGAGAGGTTCACTGCAGAGACCAGATGTTTGGGCCAGCATCCTGAAGGATGAGAAAGGATGTTACTGATAAGAGAAAAATGAAGAGCATTCAGACTGATAATGGAACAGACATTGATTGAGGAGTTCAACATGGTGATGAAAAGCCTTCTCTTCAGATTCACTGAATCTTATGGAAAAGCAAAGTTGTGTCTCGTGCTGGGAGGTTTGGAAAATAAATGCAATGCCTAGTGTATGTATGAGACTGGAGGAACAGTTGATTGGCTCAAAACAACCAGGTGGGAAGTGCCTTATTCCATCAGAATGTTCTAAAGTTTGCAAGTAAAGGTTGTTTTGAACCTCCTGAGAATTTTGTTGTTTCTCCTGCTCAACTCCCAGAGTAAATCCAATTACCTCCTCCCCCTAATTCCGCTGAGCGGGCTGGGGATTACAGGTACTAAAGTGCTGTCATGTTGTACAAGACAGAATGAAAAGACAGATCTTTATTGATTAAGGATGGAAATATCTGTAAATGATAGTAATGGATAAATAATGGACCCATTCAATTTAAGAGTGCTACAGTGAAATTTATTGTGTTGCATTTCTGTTCATCCCAGAGAGAGACAAAATGATAGCTTGATGTCATGGTGAGGAGGATTCTATTTCACTTTCTTGTTCTATATGTCAAATCCATTTAAGACGGGTAACATGGTGTGAAAATAAGTGATAATTAAAGAGTTGCTTCATTTCATATCTGAAACCAAGATATGTACAGTGACATATATGTGTCACACCTGTCCAGAAGTAGTAAAACTAAGCTGAACTGCTAGTCTTACATTAGAAAAACAGATTGACAAATTAAAGTCTGCAGGCTGTTAATTGCATTTGTATTTTAGAGAAGAAAAAAAAAACCAACACCAAAACAGGGAAGTGGTGGTTGTCTTAATTTTCTATAGCTGAGAAATGCCAAGAAAAAGAAGTATAAAACATTTTCAGTTTTTCAAAGTATCTTTATCAACCACACCCAAACACAAAATCCCCATAGCATAGTGTTAAATAAATATAAATCAAGTGTTGGTGCAATCATGCAGGTTGTTTATAATTGCCAGGTAATTTTAAAATGAGCAAAAAAGTAGCAGAAGGTGGTTTTGACATGTGGAAATCTATCACAAATTCTGTGGCTTACCTGTTTTACCTAAAGTGCTTTGATTAACATAGTGAGATGATGGAAACTAAACGGTGCAGTTAGACATTGATACCATATTAATTAAAAGCTCTGTTTTTGCTGAAGAGAAGTAACTTGGCAAATAGCAGTGGAAAACAAAAACATTAATAAGACTTTTGTAGGCCAAGATGTGTTTCTAAATGTGACAAGTAAATCTGCAGACACTATGTGTTAGAGAAGTTTGAGCATTGTATTGAGTGTCAGTAAGTGCACATTTCTCTGGTGAAAAACTTAATGAATTCATGCAATTGCTCACTCTCCCTGTAGGTTTCTCTTTTGTCTCTAAAGAGCAGACTTTTTTAAATGTCTTTATGCATAGAGGAAATATTTATAAAAGAAATAGAGAAAATGCTTTATATGGTTCCATATTTCTACAAAACTGGGGAAACATTTTCCCATGTTTATTTTTCATTCCATCTCTTTTCTCTTGTATTTGCCTTTTTTTTTTGATTCATTTATTTTTATAAGATTTTCTTCAGATGTAATTAATATTATCCCTCTGCATTTTATTTAGTACCCTTTGCAAATAGTATTCTGTACGTCTTGATAATACCAGAGTATATGATTAGAGTACTGACTAGCAGTTTATTGGTTTTTAAATTATAGTCTTCCTATGCTTTTACTCTGTGACTTTTTAATAAAAAAGTAATGGCACGTTTCACTTGTCAAGTATCTGTCTTTGCAGATTTTAATTTTTAGCTATGTGATCAGCTTTGGATAAAACAGGCACCCAAGGTATAATGTGAAGAGCACAGGCAGCTAATTTTACTAGACTTTTCATGCAGTGCTATGCCTAATGCCTGGTGTTCACCACCCAGTTCCTGAGTCAACAAGGGCAGATACTATTTTAGATGTGTATTTTTGCATACTAAGTATTTTAGAATGTCTAATCGCAGAGAACAACCATGGCTTAGATGCTTGTGATTTTTCTTAAGGTTAAAGTATGGTCAGTCGGCTGATGGATTCAGTGAGTGAAACTAGTGCTGTGTGAAAACCTGACATCTATTTAAAGAATGAAAACAATCATGTGAAACTAAGGGGGGTTTAGAGTATGTTAAGCTAGAAACTGGTTAGGATGTTGTTGTCCCCGTCTCTGATAGATTGTGTCATTTGGAAGTGAGCTGGGTGGTATAAGACCAGGGGGTTTTTTGAAAAGAGGAGTGTCACAAACTTCTCTGCCAGGAGGTTCAGTCTGCCGTACTGCCCTAGACCAAGGAAGTAGAAAGATCCACTGTGACCAGGCTGCTGCCACACAGCAGTGTGCCGCTTATTTCCCAAGTCTATCCTTATCAACACAGAGTTTCACCTCCTAGTAGAGCTAAGTGGAGACATTTGTCAAAAATGAGTTGCATTGTATTGAATAATGCAAGTACTTGTACTTCTTGTACACTTGTTTCTATAAATCCCCTCAATTCTTTTTGTTATTTTAATAATTTGATGCTTTGGACCTAGAAATGTATCGTGTTTCATGACGCTTCAAGTGAGGGTGTGATAGCATCTTGTCTGCTCCAGATTTACTTTCCAAAGTATGTTCTATTTCTGAAGGATATGTGTACAATTTGTGATATTTTGGATACACTGGAACTCAACCAAAAAGCTTACATTGAGAACTTGTCCTATGGTAACTTCTTCAAGTGCTCAAAACTTCAGTCATGTGGGGCTGGGGCTGGATTGTTGCACAGCATTTTCTGAACTTGGATGAAGAAGTATGTAATCTGGAGCAGGAAAATGGGGAAGATGGTTCTTAGAACAGTTTAACATTCATCCAAGTTCTTTTCTTGTGTTCTGTGAAGGAAAGGAAATTATCTCCTTCAGCCTCTGAACTGAATGAAATGGCTCCTCTTTGCATGTGCAGAAGGAAATTATAGCTATTTCCATCCCTCAGTTCCTGGTTATCTTAATTGCAGTAGGACGAAGTTCACTTTGCTCCTAGAATGCAGGAGATATGAATGAGCAAGACCTTTTACCTGATTTGCATGACTTCTTTGTTTTAAGACTCTTGCTCACCCTTACATGTTGATCCTCTGAAATCCTGGCCTTTTTCTGTTTTGTTCCTTTAACCTATTGTTGTTGAAGCCCAGCTGGCAACTAAGCCCTACACAGCCACTCACTCACTTCACCTATGTTGGGATGCAGGAGAGAACTGGAAGAGTAAAAGTGAGAGAACTTTTGTGTTGTGGTGAAGGCAGTTTGATAGGTAAAGCAAAAGCCACACACACAAGCAAAGCAAAACAACTTTCTCCTCTTTCGCTGCTTTCCATGAGCAGGCAGGTGTTCAGCCATCCTCAGGAAAGTGGGGCTACATCATCTGTTTAACAGTTACTTGGGAAGACAAAAGTCATCACTCCAAACATCCCCTCTTCCTTCTTCTCCCAGGTTTAGATGCTGAGCATGACACCATGTGCTGTGGAATACTCTTTGGTCAGTTGGGATCAGCTGTCCCAGCTGTGTCCCCTCCCAGCTTCTTGTGCACCCACAGCCTCCTTGCTGGTGGGATGGGGTGAGAAGCAGAAGAGGCCTTGATTTTCTGTAAGGCCTGCTCAGCAACCAAAATATATCTGAATTATCAGCACTGTTTCCAGCACAGTCCAAAACACAGTCCCATACCAGCTACTGTGAAGAAAATTATCCCAGCCAAAACCAGCACAAACCTCATTCTCATTTGTAATAGGCACTGCCAAAAATAATTTTCCAATAAAAGCCTCTGACTAGATTCGTACCTCACGATCAGTCAAGGGCAGCTACGTGACACACATTATCTGTTAACTGATTTTGTGTTGAACAAATTCCCAGCTTCATGGTTGTTTAATTTGTAATTTTGGCAAGGATTTCTAGGCCCTTTTCATTTTTGCTACATATGGTAGAAAAAATTAAAATCAGGCCCTTTTTGTGATCTGAGAAAGGGATTTCACTTACGTCAGGTGAGTGTTCAGCATACTGTTTCCTGACTGTATTCTGTGCATGCCTGCGCTTTGTTTCAAGGTTGATTCAGTGCTGCATTTTTTTCTTTTTTTTTTTTTTGTAATGGTGCATTTGTTCCCATTTGACAACAGCTTTGACCTTGGACATCTGTGCAACATAGAGAAAGTAACTGAATGTTGTAACGTGGAAGAGATGCATGTAATTGCAGGTAAAAGCATCACTGTGAGAGCCTTAACAGGAAGCATGCTATTGACTCATCTTGGCCTGTGATGGAAAGTGCTCTGAGCCTCATTAAAGTGTAATTAGCATTTTCAGCTCAAAAGGAGGGTGGATCAGGTTCTGATGTACTTATCATACTTATTAGGAGCTTACACTGAAAAAAACTCTGACACAGTGAGACTGATATGGAGATAGGAATGTAGCACACTAGAGATACCAGGGCAGGAAGCAGCCATAAGTAACACAGCAATATGTCTGTGCCATGCAGTTGGTGGCACTGTAAATTTTTGTTTAGAGGATAAAATGCTGAAAAAGAAGGTAACTTCCTAAAATGTTTAACTCTGAACCTTTTCACAGTGGGACTACCAATTTAAAATTTTTATGGTCTCATGTGCTGCAGATCTGGCGACAAGGATTTCTTAGTTGCACAATAAGTGACTGGGCCTATGACAAGTAAAGCACCTGTACATTATTCTTAAGTAAGGTTACCCAACAGACTGTGAACAGGTAGGTTCCTTGATCATTGCTATGCACTCCTCCCCATATATAAGTGTGGCAAATACACAACTTCTAAGGTAATTAAACTAATTTTTTTAATGTCACATTGGAATATGTAGTCTGTTTCCACAGATGACAGTCAGAATGGCATTTTGAAATGCTTCAGCATCCTCAGAAGCTTTGTTTGTGGTAATTAGCTGGTTTTGCACAGTTGTGCTTTACAACAGAGACCTTCAGTCTGTTTAGATTCTCTTTCTCCTTTTGCTTTTCCCCTAGTGACCTTGTAGGTGACATTAATATTGAACTTCGTAGTAAAGTTAAAATGTCTTAGAATAAGCAAGCTGTTTACAAAGAAGGGAGATAGATTTTCTTACATTTTCAAATATAGATTTGACTACCAATAATTTTATATTTGGTGATTTAGTGGTATGATTCATTTATAAGAGGAATTATGTGTCTGACTTTTGAATATTTGAAAGTATGAAAAAATAGATAAAATATGTAGCAGCACAGAGAATAATTGCATGAAAAATAAAAGATAACTGTCAGCTGATGATAGGCTTTTTTCTCAGTATTATTTTAGAGCTAAAATCTTCTTCGACTTTCTTTCAGAACGTAAATTCCCCACATCAAACCTGCTTAGGAATTGTCAGTTACTCTAAATTTGCTAGGATGTTATCACCAGCAACTGGTTTCCCCCCTCTCCTTTCCCATGGAGAAAAGGCTGTCCAAGTCCAAACTGGCCAAGAGGCAGAGTGTATGCTCTGTCGGTAGTAACATTAGCATTATCTTCTTGGCATAAATAATTATAAATAAACAGTAATATGCTTGTATTTGTTTTAAAAATGTAGACCCCCAACACAAGAAACTGAAATAGTGTTTGGATAATGTAGCAATAGCCACACCATGGGAGACAGTGTTATCCTGGCTCTGGCTATTCACAGTAGCAGGTAACTAGTAGAGAGTAAATACATTTACATATCTATTCATACAAATAGATTAAGAGACAGTTATGTATTTTTAGATGTTTTATTTATACATGTGCAATACAGCTTATATGAATAATACAAATAGTAATATTCCATGTATTTTGTTGATATTTAATTTTATTAATAGTTACTCTTGTCTGTACTTTTTTCTTTAATTTAAAGGTTGCATCTGTATCACAGTCTTTATTCACAGTGAGGGTTTTTTCTGTCACTTGGCACTTTGAATCTAGCAATTCTGTCTTATCGAAAAAAATCTGGGTTCCAGTAAAATTATGCATGATGCCCAGTAATTACAGTGTGTTTATGTCTTAGTTAATTATGGGCATTGGAGTTTTTGTTAAACAGTTAAAGTAAATGTTGCCTGGTTTGTGATTTTGTCTTTCCGTTTTCATGTTGAGATATTGAAACAAGTGTATCAAGTCCGTACATCAATTTTAATACTGTCAGTTCCTGCTCTTTCAGTGACTGATGTTCCTACTTGAGATCATCTAGGTATGTGATAGCTCAGGCCATAAAGGGAAAGCCAAAATTCTAGAAGTAAAAAGGTACTGAGAAGAGGCTCCTGTGTAGATCCAGTGAGGGGGTACTATGTGGAAAGGCACTTCAGGCAGGCAAAACTGTGTTTGTTTGTCATGTATTGTGCTTACATTTAGGAGGTATTTATTTTTGTGACGTGTTGTGACATGACTTCCAGATGAAAATCTGTCATTACAATCACGTGTGGAACTCTAAGGCTGAGGACTGTGTGTGGATGGGTGAAGCAGCACGTGGCACCAGTGGGATGCAAAGATTAGAGTCCACAAAAAAGCTTAAGACAAAATATTTTGTAAAAGGGTTTTTTTGGGGGATGAGTTGGGTGTGTTTGTATGACAAAAGCTGTTGCTTAAGATTCTCCTGTGAACTGAGATATTCTGATTAATTCTTGATGCTGTTGTGCTCACTTCAGAGAGATGAAGTGCAATCCGTTAGCAAGGTGCTTGGGTCAGCCCAATGATGCTCAAAGCCAGGGCAAACCAAGGGGCAGCTGAGGAAGAAACCAGACAAATGGATTAGTTTAAAATGTGCTGTGCTGCCCAGCAAGACTTAAAATCATTAACCGTGTGTATGAATATTTATACATGAGCCAGAAAGCAAATGGCTGATTTCCTACCTTCCTCTTTATAATGAGAGCCTGAACTGTTCACAGCAGTATTTTAGAAATTTGTTATTACTAACCTCTTCCTCTACCCAGTCAGATTTTTATTCTCTTGCTTTAAAAACAAAAATCTGTAAACAGTGCAAGTCACATTTCCAAATTGAAAAAAAAACCCAAAACCCAAGAAGCTGTATCTAAGTATTAGAAAGTTTAATGGACTTAGATTTAAGATGGTCACTGAAAATAATATATCACTTCAAAAACCCAGTCATGGGCTGAAATGAAGTTTTAGGAGGTAGTTTACTGTTGTAAAACAAAAAAATAGTTTTTGCACTTATTTTTAATTATATTAATTACTAATGGCATACAGAAATTTTTATTATTATTATACGGTGGGACAGCTGCATGTAACATTCCTCCCAAATCACTTTTATGAACATGTCATAATCTGACATTTTGTGGTATTATTTCTCCTTTGTCTTCCTCCCAGAATTTATATGGAAGGCTAAACGTAATTTTCAATTATATCCTTGTAAGTGATCTTGGTAAAACTGAATTCTTAGGAAATTTACAAACACAGACTGATTTTTCTCAATATTCGAGTAGAACAGTTACAGGAACTTATTTTTCTGCCATCACATCTTTGAAAATATACCTGATGACTGCTTGCAGGATGTAGTGTAGGATAGAAGAGATGAGATATTGGTGGTACAGGACATCTGGTAATAAGGAGAGGCATTTCAGTGTGGTCTTCATAAGACAACCCAAAAAGCTCATGCCTGTCCAGGAGGAGTCTTGGGAGGAGTTGTTTTGGTATTTTGTTGACTGGAGGGAAGCACAGTTTAAGAATTTTATCGAGAAGTCTCTCTGAATATCTTGTTTTCACTTTGTTCAAGGACCAGAACTGTGTGCGTATAAATTTAGAAAACTCAGTCACAGAGATCAAAAATCCTCTTTACAGACATTAAATAATTCCTACTGAGAAGTGTAATTCTAAAAGGTGAGTGCTACTTTCTTTGAAATAGTCTGATTTGAAGATTCGGGAAATTGAATCTGATTTCCTTGATGCACAAAAATATGTATAGATATTTGAATATGTATGTCTTCGGTTAAATCCTATGATATGTCTTTCCTCTGCTCTGCCGTGCTGTGGACTCACCTCAAGTCCTTTGTGCAATTTTGGGGACCACAATATAAAAAAAGGTATTAATGCGTTAGAGAGAGTCAAGAGGAGAGCCACAGGGATGGAGAAGGGCCTTGAGAGGAAGGTGTATGAGGAGCAGCTGAGGTCACTTGGTCTGTTCAGCCTGGAGAAGAGGAGACTGAGGGGAGAGCTCATTGCAGTTACAACTTCCTTGTGAGCAGAAGAGGAGGGGCAGACACTGATCTCCTCTTTTTGGTGACGAGTGACAGAACCCGAGGGAATGGCCTGAATTTGTGTCAGGGGAGGTTTAGGTTGGATATCAGGAAGGGTTTCTTTACCCACAGGCTGGCTGGGCACTGGAACAGGCTCCCCAGGGAAGTGGTCACAGCACCAAGCCTGACGGAGCTCAAGAAGCATTTGGACAATGCTCTCAGGCACATGGTGTGACTCTTGGAGTGTCCTGTGCAGGGCCAAGAGGTGGACTTGATAATCCTCGTGGGTCCCTTCCAACTCAGCATATTCTGTGATGCTTTCATTGTTAACTTTTAAAATGTAGATTAGTATTGAATCTGTGCAAAAAAAATTGTTACTGTTTAGCACGCTTGTAGGGAAAGCATTCTTCAATAAAGATAGTTCCTCTTCACTTAGTTATAACAAAAATCAATTATTCTTAACAATGTGAGTACTTTGTAAATATAAATCATTAGAACAGAAGTACGCAGGCGCTCTTTAATGACACATTTCCAAAGTGATTTTGCCATAACTTTTCTATTCTGTTCTTTTGTTGTATGAATAGTCGTGCAAGTTGAATAGGAACTTCAATGAAGAATTCTGTATTTGATTGATGTACTGTTATTTAGTGCAACACTTTTTGTTCTATTTATACTGTGTTTTTCAGGATAAATCACCATGAAATTCCTGAACCTAGTAATGATGATTAAATTTATTTATTTGTTTTTCCAGAGAAGCTGTTTAGACAGCACTCTTTTTCTCAGTCTAGCCCATTCAGTGTATGAGCAGTACTTTGCAGAGTGTGGATGTGCTGAATTTTCAGTTGGAGAGTCAGAATCTTGTAACTCAAGTGAAGGAGATAATGTGCCAAAGAGAAGAATGAATCATGTAAAAAGCCCGGAGACCTGTAGTCAAGAAACAGATTTTGAAAATGAATCTTGAGTGACAGATTGTTGAAAGAAAAGAAGTTAGAATTCCAGGGTTCACTACACTGTCAGAAAATACAATGTATTTTTAGTCCAAGTGATGGACTGCACTAAAGGCTGCATGCTTTTAGCAGGGAGTTTCCTAGCTGTGATCCCCGTTCATAATTTCTAACCACAAAATGGGAATTAATTTCATGGGTCCATAACTTCTATTATTTTGAGGTCAAAGCAGAGCTCCTCCGAATGATGTACCCAGAATATCCAAAGTGTATTTTCTATGGATATAAATGCAGACATTCAAAACTGTATCTATTTAATGTTGTTGAGAAAGGATAAGCAATTATGAATTTATTACCAAAGCTACAGTGGATAATACACCACAGAAGTAATATTTGGATCATAGGATACTTCAGGTCAGAAGGAATAATCTACTCCGCATCCCTGTTCAAAGTGGGGCCAACCTCAAGGACAAAATGCAATAAATGAATGCATAACTTAAATAATTTATTTTTCCAAAATTGTTCTTAAAAAAAAAAAGATGAGACTGACAAACCTGAAGGTGGTTAAGTCCTGAGAATTAATTTCTATGATAGAATAAAATGGAAAGTGCTGTGTGTCAGTGGTGCTCATTTTGATGACAAGTGTCCATTGTGCTACTTAGTCCTAGTGAAGATAAAGTAGAAAGAGAGATAGTTCAGGATATTAATATTTGCAATACAAAAAAAAAATGATGGCACTGAGGGATGGAATAAAAACATAAGCCACCTACAGTCTGGAGGAAGAGAGATATGTAGGTATATGAAACAACAAGTAGTTTTAAAACTGTTTTTTCATATGGGTGTGCTTACTGGGGTTGAGATCAAAGTGGCTTTTTTATTACAAAAATGACACATAAAAGTGGTTTTTATTTTCTACATGTTTGCTGACAAATTGCCTAAGGCTTATTTTTGGTCATTTTTGCCACCACAAAACTGTTCTGTGCTACAAAGTATTGGGGGGATACTAATTTCTAGACTAGACAAGCATTAATAGAGGAAGAAATTTAGCCTTTGATAGCTGGCAGCTTCTGTATTTTTCTGTGGTTTTATTGGATACAGGTTGAGGAGAGATGGCTCATAGTCAAGTTGAAAGCCTCTTGTGGATGTGTATGCATGTATGTTTGGATGATCGATGAGTTGCAAATAAAGCTGCACAAGTGAAAGCTCTGCTTTGGGTTTTGACCCCCTGTTCCTCCAAGCAGGTTATCTACCAGACTTACACATGATATCTAGTTCAACTCCTTCTAGGTAAAAATCAGTCTTGTTGATGTGCATGTTTCACTTGGGTGTTAGAACCTACATTCTCAAGTGCTGAGAAAAATATTTTCATGATTCCCTTAAGATACATGCATTTACTGAGGGGATGAACCCTGTTTCTGAAATCTCTTACCTTTCAGTGTAAATGAAGCTGAATCAATTGCCAGGGAAGTGTAAATACGGAACAAATTTTTGAACCCCTGCTCCACTTCCTCCTTTGGATTGCTAGGAAAAACCCCACAACCAACATGTGCTATAGAAAGGTAGCTCTTTGACATACACTTTATTAATGCATTCCAGCCTGTGGTGCTGGTTTGTGCATATGTATTGTTTGCAAGAGTGAGAGGAGATGGAGGAGTAGGTGTTAAATTGATCTGCATCTCTGCATGGTTACAATTTGTTGTTCTCAGAACATATCTGTCCAGGAAGTCATCTAGTACTGTTGATTTTCCTGAGAGGATGAATTCTACATTTTTTCAAAGCAGGAATATATTCAGTGTGACTAGGAAGTTTTTATTTTTGTCATGAAACATTCCTTTTCATACATAAGTACCAGTTTTCATGAGAAGCTCTGATGATTCATTTCACTCAAAATGTATTTTCTAAAAAAATGCAAAAGAAACCAACAGTAATTAAATTCTAGCATTAATTTCTTACAGAACTTTTAAAAACTTTTACTCATCTAATTCACAAGACTATTGTGATGGTTTATTTCTTGAACTGTCTTCCAGTGTACAGTCAGTAGCCAAACTGAAGAAAATAGAGGAAGAGAATCTCTGTGCATTCACAATCACAGAAAAGATTAGGTAAAATCCAAATGACATAACTTTTTTCACCTTTTAATTTTGTTTTCCAGAATGACAAATCCCCAGGGCGTTCCACAAGTCGATCAAGTAATATTTCAAAGGTATGTGAAATCTATTTCCTTTTTCTAGAATTTAAAGAAAACTGAGTTATTAAATATAATACAGTACTTTAATCCATTATACTCCTTATATAGTATTTTATTTATAAAAATCAGGTTTTAAAATTTTGCTGCCAAACTTATGGTTACCCTGTAAACTCCATCATAAAGAATAAATATACAATTAGTCATTACTGTAAAATGTGTAATAATAATAAGCAAATAACACATGCACTTTTTTCACCTGCTTTCCCCAAGTGTTTAATGTTACCTTAACACTTTGACTTAAGACAGAATTACTTGATTTTTCTCCTCCTGCCCTGCCCAAATAATAACAGCTGTAATGTGTAAAGCTATGAATCTGTCTTCATTTCAAACTGAATTCTGAATTCTCTTTACAGGGATAGATGGTTCACTGAAGCCAGGACTTTACATCTAGATGCTTTTTGGTTTCTAGGAAACAGAGAAGGGAAACATTAGGAAAGGCAAAACATGACTTGCACAGGAATTCTCCTATTTTAACCCCCTTTTTTTTCTGTATTTTTGATTCAGATGTGGCTGAAATCTATGCCAAAAAGCCAGGATATACAGGAGGTAAAAGACAAAAACTCACTATTTGACTCCAAGCCTAAACACCTGCCATGTATTATGTTTGGTTCTAAATATTTTGCATTCAGGGCAAGCACAATATCCTTAAACCTCCTCCCTACAATATTTTTGTCTGTGGGGTACCCACTGTAAAACCTTTTTCTTCTCAGACCCGTAAAAGAAAAAAAAGACAACAAACCCCAACTGTGATTTTAATTTAAAATACTAATTCTATGTTAAGTTCTGTTGTCATACATAAAGAAGGGAAAAAAGAAGGCAGGGGAAAAGATGTAGAATAAATCCAGCCTGCTGTAGGATATGGCTGAAACTCTTCCAGACTTAGTGCCTATCTTTAAAAATTATATAGTTATAGACTTACAAACTTGATCACCAGGAATTGTATTAATTACATTAATTAAGAGTTTTAAATGCATGTCTCTAGCTATAGTTACTGTAAATCTATTATGACTTAATATGACTTTTTCTGTTTTTTTTAAATACAGGTTCATGGGTTGCACTGTGACAAAGTATAAATATATTCACTGACATGCGAAACATGCCAGTGACTAACATTTATTTTGAAGTGATTGCTGCAGAAATCAGTATAGTTGCTTATTAGAAAGTGATATTTGCACTGATTTTAGTTGCAAGTTAAAAAAACAGGTTTTCAATGATGCACTTGATCTTTTTCTGATGTATAGCATCATTCATTGTTTTGGATCAATTTTTCTATGAGAAGTTGCCTGTCAATGAAGTTTTTCAAATGCTGGAAGACATTTGGTTGGAATTCCAACTTCGTTTGTTGTCTGACTTAAAATACTGTTTTTGTAAAGCAGGTTTTTATAGGTATATGTACACATAGAAAAGCAAACACCTGACTTTTCAGGTTAATATTGCATGGCAGAAAGTGATAGTAAAAAATACTCCACCTCAAAACAAGACTGAAAGCTTGTAGGCCAGATAAACTACATGCCAAAAGCAAGAGCTGGGATCTGTGCAGTGTCAGATCTTGCACACAATAAAAATTTCAATGGGCAGAAAAATTAGACAGTCTTTATGTAAAACTATAAATTAGTGTCATCAAAACATTGTCTTTCACTGTTTTCCTTTGTCTGTATGTATAAGTTAAAAGGGTCAAATATATATTTTAAGATTTACCATGTGTTGTGTATTCCACCCTTGGCTGGATGTGGAGCTCCTGCCCCAGAGCAGAGCAGAGCAGATACCACTGGATTTTGTACCAGCCTATTTGTGAAATGAAATATAGCGAAGATTCTGTAAATACAGATTCATATTTCATAATGCCCTTAAGTTGTTTATTTGGAGAGGACACCTGACATTTGCAGTGTCTGCTTGGGCAATTTTGCATGCTAGGTACATTAACTCAGAATTTTGTGGTATAACAGATTAAACAGAATTGCTGAACATTGAATATGTCTTACCTCGTTTTCCAGAGAAGGAATGGTTTTGATTTGTTATTTTCCAGATACTAGTTAGTGTATACCTATTCAATCCAGAGATTCTAAAATCAAACATTCCCAAGAGGGGGGGGGGTGTGTGTGTGTGTGTGTGTGTGTGTGTGTGTGTGTGTGTGTGTGTGTGTGTGTGTGTGTGTGTGTGTGTGTGTGTGTGTGTGTGTATGTGTGTGTGGAAATCAACACTTTGATTTTACCATTCACTTTTGCTGTCTGTTGAGAGTGCAGAAGTTTAGCATGTTGCAAGGACATTTCTTATTGCATGCAATTTTCTGGCAAGAATTTCACTATTTAAGGTAATTTCACTATTTAAGGTAAGACTATTTAAGATAAATGAAAGAACAAAAAATATTTGACTGACAGCTGTGGCTGTCTTCAGTGAACAGCCACCTGGGAATTCATTCATTTACCTCAGCCTTTTATTTATTTATATCAGGAAAACTGCCCTGGAACTACAAAAGCAGCTGCTTCTGTTAGTTTTCCAATCAGAGACAATTAGGAAAATCTATCAGTGTCTGATTTTTGCTGCTCTTTTGGTAATAACCTAGATTTTCCCTGTGCAATCAATAAATCAATAAACAATCTTTTTGCATTCTGTCCTATTAGCATTACATTATTAAATCATATTTTGGACTGGTCAGTATTTCACATTACCTTATATTGAAAAAATGTAGCCCTAGTTAGTAGTTGTGGCTTTCAAAACCTATCTGCATAAAGAAACCTGTACACATAAAGAAAAATATAAAGTATTTGGAAATGTGAGTTGTGAACCAGCCTTGATGGTTTTAAATTATTACTGTTTTTTAAGCATTAGACTTTTTTCCCTACCTATTTCGTGTTGCTGGTAGCAGAAGGAACTTTATTATTCTTTGTAAGAGATAGTATTGTGCAGTGTTCTGGATTTCAGAATTGAAATTATCCTATCTGCATGTGTTTAAAATCTAAGTAAATTAAAAACTTGACCTTGTTCATTATGTATTTGCCATTGCTTAGTTTTCTGTGCACTGTAACTTTTTTCATTAAAATTCTTATGTCTTCCTAAACACATGTATAATTTAAGAGGAAAGCTGGTCAGAGAAGGATCTGGTGGATTCATTGTTTTCTGTTGTGGTTAACCAGTGGAACAAATCTCATGTCTAAATTACAGTCTGTAGAGGTTATGTGTTTCTGAGGCTGCCTGGTTATGTTAAAATGCTTTCTGGAAGAAGTGTTTCTAAAACATTATAATTATCTTTCTGTATGTTAATTATGATTCAAGAGCTCATTAGAGAAGGATGCTCTCTCGGCAGTAAGATCTGAAATTCTCTGATGGGAACTTTGGGCTTATTTTTCAGTGCAGGGAAAATCAGGCTTGGAGCAAATTTCCTGAATTTTGTTTTGCCTCAATTACTTTTCAAAAGCCTGGAGCAGGTGTTAGAACACTTTTTATTTACAAGTCTCTGAAGCATCCATCTAATAAAACTCTGTTGAGTTACATCAGGAAGTGAGGTGGTTGTTTTGGAATATTCTGTGTGATAATATTCACATGTTTAATTTAGAGTATGAATAACAATAGAGGAAAGAAAGAAGGAAAGAATTGTTTTTACTGTATGTTAGCAAATTCTGATTTCTTGTGTCGGATGGGGCTCCTCTCAATAAGATACAAATGAAAACCAAAAGGCACCAGGATGCCAAAGTAGTGCTCACTAAAGTTCTAGATGAAAAATTTATTGTTGCCAATGTATTGATTGTTGATTCAAGCCACTCAGTTTGTGACTTTGAAATAAATTTCACAAACTGGGTATCAAATTCTGTAATAAGTAATATAATATTTATCCTTTTGAATTATAAAGTACCATTTATTCTCTTCCATTAAAATTGAATAATCTTTTACACGGGTTTTGATATTCTCAAATATTTCATCCTCTCTCAGTATGAGGTGACTGTGTGTCCTGTTTGGCAGTTTGGATGATTTACACAGCTTGAGGCAGAACTCACTATTACCCACTATAAGTGTTTGTAATGGGCCAAACATGCCACCATGTCTTAGGCAGCGACACCAACAGAGAGCACATAATATCTCCTGTCAGCATTATTGTAAGGGTAAATGATAGGTTTATGGTGAAAAAACATAAAGGAACTTAAATGTTCTTTTCAAAGAAGTTCTTACCATGGACTTTGATAGCCAGAACCAGGATTGCAGCATTTCTAAGATCGCCTGATGCATGACTGAATCCTAAAGACCAGCTGTGTGACCCCTTGTGTTTTGCTACAGGGAACTACAATACTACAAGTTCATCCCTAGTTCTTACTGTTCTTTGCCAATTTCACACTAATCATAAATGAAAATTCTCTTCCAGATTGGTGGTTGGTTTTTTTTCACAGGACCATGTAGCTCTGCCCCTTCCAAGTGTAGGTTCTAGATTACCATGGTGAGCAACTCAGAAAAAAACTTAGGGCTTTCAAAAAAGAAAACAAATCAAGAAAAAAAAAAGTCCTTGCTCTTGTAAAGCATAAAATGTCAGCCTTCAAAAGTGCTTTTACAGTAAATAATACCATGTATACAAATCTGGCATTAAAATATGAGTATAAATGTTACATTAGTCATCAAATCGTTCCTCTTGCTCATAAACAGAATCATCATTATGAAAGGTGAAGACTAACCTAGCACTTAGCTCTCATTTACTGAAAACAGTGCAAAGTAGACAAGTTAGTGAAAAGATTTTGTTCATCAAAACAGAATTTGAAGGCAAAAAAAAGGGCAGAGAACCAGAAAAACTAAAACTAGATCCATTGCATAGTAACTGTTTGTGCACTTTTTTTAACTCCTAGATATGAATGTTTGATTTTTATGTGTAGAGAATGCTTTGTGGTTTGTCCATACAATTTATACTCTATTTACAATAAGCTTAACAAAAGGCAGGACAGCAGAATTTACCTAAGTCTGCCCAAAACTTGAACTTCTGAATAAAATTGCATGAATATATGTTGATAATAAACACTTGGGGACAACCATTAGAAAATAACTCCATTTCAGTTTACTCTTGGATACACTTTTTTTTGGACCTGTTATAAACTCTTGTTCTGATGAGAGGAAATACATAAAAATGTGTGATTGTATGTATACAAGAATGCGTACAGCTTTACAGATTCAGCTTTATTAAATCACAGTTCTTACCAACAGAGTATTCTGAGTATACCTAAATGTGTTACATTGACACATCCAGATGAAACTGCATATATCTGTGGAATGTGTTGTGCCACAATTTTCATGTTTTTATACAAGCTTACTCAGTGTGTAGTGCCTGTATATAATTTTAATTTCTCTTATTGCAAAATTCAGTCCTATCCTATGATAGCCAATATCATACAGAAGTAGCTTTGATTTGTTTTCAGTAAATGGAAGATACAAGTTATTACTTAGGCTTATTGTTTATAATTATTATAATTATTTCCATAAATATAAATAATAATTATGATCTGTTACATATATGCTCCTGGAAATGTTTGCATGGCATTTAGTTTTTCACCATGGCACTCTGAAGCACATTTCGTGCATTTGTCCTAAAATCAAATTCAATTAAGCAGATTTTATCTCTGCAGAGGTACAAAACTGGGGGTGGGTCGTGCAGTTTTAGGTTTATTACACTTCATGAAGAATATGGTATCTCCTGTTTTTCACAACGATGCATTCTCAGGGTTTCACTTCTTTCAGTTCAGTCGTTTCAATATTCTTACTACAGCTCTTTTGCTGTGGCACATTTAGACTTCCCCCTTCCCTTAGGGATGGAATAAAATAGACATCAAATGCACACCAGAATGGAGTTGTTCAGATATAACAATGATAACCTGAAGGATGGGAGTTTGTCCGGTCCGTCTCCTGCATGGTCCACCAGACCAAAGGAGAATGTGGTGGGTGTGTGCACTCACGTGCACAGGCACTTGTGAGGGCATGGCAGGAGCGTCGTCTGAGTGGAAGCTGTTTAGTGAATAGGAATGTTTTGGGAGTTTCGGTCTTGCAGATAGAGGGATATGTGAAAACAGATGCCCCCTTTGGAATAGAAATTCTAAATGGTTCTCTGAGTACTGACTACCTTTAGAAATAAAGGGCTGCAAAATCCAGTAACAAAGAAAATACGTTTTGTGATTCACCTTTCCTATAGGCTAGATTTCCATTTAGCTCCCTCCAGACAGTTAAAAGCTGGTGGTCTCATGGCTCTGCATCTTTTGTATAAAACCTGGCACATCCTTTGTACCAATTGCCTACATTTTTTTTTAAGAAGGATGAAACATTTTTATTAAGAAAGTGATAATGACTAGAAAGATGAATCCTTGAAGAGAATAATGAATGAAAAATATTGTGTTGCTACGATACAAAGACTTTTGCATACTATAATCCATCTGATAATTCAAAGTTTGGCTAGCAGTGCTTCTATGCCTATACAAAAAGTGGATTTTTTAGTCAAACCTGTACCTTGAAAATGAAGATTAACATAGATTAGTAAGGCAGGAGAAAACAACTTAAACAAGCTGATTGAATCTGCAAGTTAAAGCTGTAATTACTTGTTTGCTTCATTTTTAAAATGATAGTATGGATTTGCCATTTGCAATTTTGATTTTAGATTTCAAACCACTTTATACCATGACCATACTGCCTTTCAAAGGTGCTGAATGGTATTGTTTGGCAGAATCCTAAGGATATTTCTGCTCCTTCCTTGTGAGTTACTTTTCCCTTTATTCCTTCTCTTCAGAGGCAGATGAAAGGAGGGGAAGGAGGAAAGGAGAGAAAGAAAAAGTTTGGAGAAGAAATGTGCAAGGAATAATTTACAAAAAAAAGAAAATCTGTGTAAGATAATTTAACAGAAATTCGGTTACCAATTAATGTAGCAGTTGCTGTAAAGGCATCAATCAGATCTGAACAACTTTGAAGTCTGAGCACAAAGCAGGAACTCCATCACAAAGAAACAAATAAAGAAAAGAAAAAAACCCACCCAAACAAATCAAAACCCAGAAACCCCCTCCCCGAAACCCATGCTCATAAATTTCAGTTGCCATCGAGACTGAGCTCGTAAAGTAACACCCGGCTTGGGTCACCTTCACCATCTTTTTGAACTTTTTAGACCTGAGGAAATGTCCACATAAAAGTTCATAAATGTGGATGTTTTCCAAAAAATGTTGCATTGTTTACAAAGCAGAAATTTTCAGATTAAAATCCACAGACTGGGTCTCCTGCTGAGTTTATTGCCTTACAAACTGCTCTAATCTTCTAAGGTATCCATTCCTTTGTGTGCTGTTTTTCAAATAGGATAGAGTTTCAGCTTTTTAACTATAATGGCTGGTGGGATCTGGAGTATTCTGTGATGCATCACTGCTATTAGAGCAAACTCAGTAGGAGAATAAAGGCATTAGACATATTCCCTGTCTGCCCTATCACCCATCAGTTGTCTGCAGCTTTCTACTTCAGCAGTGTTGTAAGTTGACCAGCTTTTGGAAATGCCTCTGTTCAGAACAGAGACAGGAGAGGGTTCATTAGCCTTTCTGGTGATATCTGTGAGGCCATTTTATATAAGCTGTCCATTACATCATCTGATCTGTTAATTTAAGGCTTCACTCCCTTCCTGTGTGAATCTTTGCATTTCTGGAGTCTGTTTTTACTCAGCTTTTTGGTTAGGCCAAAGCAGAGCCCTTCTCTGTTCTCAGGAAGAGCACAACGTGACTCATGTTCTTGCACTAGTTTCAACACGCAGGTTAAGCAATACATGGCCTGTAAGGACTCTCTTTTTTTAAATTATTTTTTTATTATTTGGAGACTTCTGTCAGATCCTGAACACCTAAGTAAAGGCAGTCTTGGTTTGAAATTCTTACTGTTTTCACCAGTTTAATTCTGAATTTAATTCTGTTCCCCATATCTGTCTTTGCTGGTCATTTAACACAGACATGTGTGATTGAAGTCCCCTTGTGTCGGGTAAGTGATTATCATCTCACTTACCCTGAAAACTCTGCATTTACCAGTATTCTGTTTGAAAAGCACACTATCAACATACCAAAAATAATTATGGATGAGTGCCTGTCATGTCTGTTAATTGAATTGCATATCCTTGTCAAGAGAGTTCATCTAAATTGGCCAAGACAGCAGAAGGTGGTGACTGGGGAATCTCTCTCTCCTAACAATCTTTTTGAAATGCCAAACCTAATCAGCTGGAGTTGGCATTATCCCTTAGACCTCTTCCTTGTGTTGATGGCATAGAGAAATGAGTTGCCTTGCTTATAAATGAATTGTGAGACAGCTTTATTTTGCATTGCCACATTTAATTCTGCTACTGATATAATTTTTTATAATAAAATTAGTACAGTGCTTGTTTTGTTTTCCCATTCCAGTGAGCTTTACAATATACCTGTCTGAAGAAGACATTCATTCAAGGAGTACTATTTTTAAAAATTTCATTATTCTGCCTCTCAGGTGGAACTGAGTCCTCAGCATCAATCTGATCCCTCTATTCACTAAATACAGTATCTCAAAATATTCAGTGTGCTGCATAACAATATAGCAATGGGATAGCAATTATAGCAATGAGATCTTCTGTCTGCTTGAGACTGTTTCCAACATCTGTTGCAAATACATTCCCAAAAGAGCTGGACGGATAAGACGTGAGCAGAATATATTCAAATTATCATGCTCTGGTTTGTCAGATATGCCTTGAAAACACACAATTCTCTCTGTAAATACACTATCCAAGTAAATGCCCCTTTAGGTATCTTTGCTCTCAGACTGGATTTAAGAGATGTAATTATTTAATTTTTTAAAATAATTTTGGGATGTATAGCTTGTAGAAGAGATGGCAAAGAGGGAATGTTGCCAAAAGCATTGGGTTAAACCCAGAGGCAGTGCTGGTAGCAGAAAGCAGCTTCAGTTACTGCTGTCAGAACAGGGTAGGATGAAAATGCAAAGGAGTTTGGGGATAGAGATCTGGACCAGGCATCCAGCTGAGCTGAAATTTACAAGTTCTTAAAAACAGCTCATCTAGCTGAATTATTATATTCATATGAAATGTGGTAGCAAGGACAGACCTGACGTTAGGTCCTTCCGCTCCTGTTCAATTTACAAAGACTGGACCTATTTAGAAAATGAGGGCCTCCATTTCCTGTGAGGTATACAAATCAACATCACAAAATTAATATCAGAAACACTAACGTTTTTGATTTTAGAAATCACTCCATCAGTTCATTTTTGTTTCCACAACATCAAACACTTTTATGAGTCAGCTGGACAGGGTGGTGGGACATTTTGTCCACACTGTGCTTTTGCCAGGAGAGGTTATTCTTTGAGGTCCCATCCAACCCGATAGTCTATGATTCCATGATTTTGCCATTAAAAGCTAATTTTATGTAGATAAAAATCAAAATCTGTGTTACGAAGTTGTAGAAACCAAATAAATTAAATTTGATCACAGGTAAGAATCTGAGTTATCTTGTGTATAACTTGTCATGTTGGAGTTTTTATGCTTTGTTTTTGAAGACTTAAGTGGTGCATTGGCTTTTTGCCTGCCAGTTGTTACGTTTACTCCAATAGGGTTTAGACAAACAAGCAAAAAGCATTCATTTTTTAAAAAGATATTTATGTAAATTGTTTTTAAAGGAAATAAACTTTTCTCTGAGTTATGTGCAGCTAAACATAACATCATTATGCCTGCACAGGGGAACTAGAAAGTAAATGTGACTGAGCAGGGCTGAAACAGTCCAGACCTCTTGACAGTTGAAAGTGAAATGTAAGATTTAAGTAGTCAAACTGGTAATGTAATTTTCATCTTAAAATAATTAGATTTCCACCTGTCTGCAGTTCCAAATCATAAGTGTAAAAGCTTTTCAAGGAGTTTGTTTAATTTTTGGCTTTATTTCAGCTCTCTTAAGAACTGTCTAGCTGGCTTCCTGCTTTAATAGCTGCTGAAAGTTTCTTGAACTTGTGCAGACCTTCTGTATGGTTACTGGGTCAGCTTAGCAAGCCTCCTTATCCCTTCAAAGGGTACTGATTGTGGCAAGGTGATATAAAAATTCCTTTTACCATGTGGAGATGACCTGACCACCACTTAGGACCAGGCCAAACCCCTGTAGTACAGACATCCTGAAAGAAGCAGTGGTAACAGTCCTGGAGCTGTGAGGGGGAAAAAAGAAATGAGCTCATTGTGAGGGATGAATTCAGGAGTCTACACTCGACTCTGGGGCTGGGTTTCTTTAGCAGTCCTTCACCTGGGATTTAGTCTGGAGAGACGTTTTTTCACGCAGCAGCAGCATGTCACCCAGTAACATTAGTTATTGGTGCTGATGTCTGCATCTTTCCTCATTAAGTAGATTAAGATGTGCGTAATTACTTAATGCTAATCACAGAGGCTGAGGTGGAAGAAGATTACATGCCCAACCATGCATATAACATATGTTTCTAATATGTATGTAAGAAAAATTCATACTCTGTCACAACACATATAATTGAAGTATTGCTTTTGTAGAAAAGGAGATACAAAACACAATTTCTCTTACTGATACTTGTCCTTTTCTTCCAGCATGACACTGCATGTAGACACACTAATATTCCTCCTTTGACTGGTGAATCCAGACATGGCAAAAACTTAGAACACGAGGATTGTGTCCAAATGCTTTATCAATTTATTTCCTTATTTTGGCTTAGTTGTTGTATCTCTGAGTTTCGTTCATGGAACTGGAAGTAAAGAATTAGTAATACTGTTGGTGGTTTTGGTGTATTTTTGCAATATTAGGCAACAGGTAAAAATGGTTACTCGAATTCCAAGAGCTAGAAGATTGTTTTCATGCAAAAGCACTATTCTTAAGTCTCAGCTGGTATCCAAATAAAAGCAAAAATGCACATAGTGGTGACTGATGTTTCCAAAAGATGTACGCATTGAATATAATGGATATTGAGAACCCTGGATAAAAGTGAAGTGTTGGCAGGTACTTGCTATATGTAATTATTTTTCCTTGTACTACTAATTTTCAAACACCTTTTTAACACCACAAAAATGTCTGTGAAAGTTGAACTAGAAATAATTTTAATTATCGGACTGAATTTGATTTGCTAGTACAAAAGATTGGGATATCAGGCTTTATATCTTTGTATATGTTTTTATATCTTTGTACTCTTGCTTAATAGTCATCCTTCCCTTGCATCTGGTGCACGATCTTGTGGAATTCTGAGGCTTGTAGTATTTTGTCTGCATTTGGTAGTGGTGCTCACAATGGGATGGGGTTGCATACTAAAAGCTAATACCCCTGATCAGCTACAGGAAGGTCATAGCCTTAAGAGTGATTTGTCTTGAACCCACTTCCCACAATACTGTGTCTTGTGAGGGATCCTGAAGAATCACAATGCTTTGGATTTACTTTGGATTCCATACAGTTCTGCTGCCAATAGACAGCAAGGCAGATTGAAATGGTTTGCTGTTAACACCATCAAAATATGTTTTCAGTGAAAGTATTGGGTAACTGAATCCGCAATTTGTAGCAACAATCTTATGAGCAAAATGTCACATACTAAACATGTTTTATATCTCTTCTGCTGTTTGAGAATGTGATCAGCTCTGTAGAGATGCAGCCTGCACTTTGAATTTTTCAGGATCATCTTAGTTTAACATTTTCAGCTCTTCTAGAAGATCTGATTACCTTGAAAACCTTTTAAAACACACTCTAATCTTCCTGCTGTTTCATCAGTCCACTTAACCTAGGTTAGCTTTGGGTTCTTCATCACTCAATATATCACAAATGCACTTCACATGATTTGGAAAGGAATCATCATGGTTGTTTGCACAAAAGAAAACACAAAAGAAGTATTTTTTCCCATCAGACATGTACAATAGAGCCAAATGAAAATTCAAATGTTGAAAGCTGCTTCCTCAAACAGTGACAAAAAGTAGTCATGAGCGAATGAGAGCTCAAACACTTCAGTCGTACTTAGTTCCACAAATAGGTTTCACTTTTGTTCAAGCTTCCTGTATTTTGTGAGCTTCTATGTGTTCAACAGTGCGCTATGAACAGCAGAAACAGTTATTTTAATTTTGTGATCATGTGGCAAAGCAGTAAAATATCTGCAATGTATTTCATGGACAAAGATTCCAAACTGTCTAACTTATTTCAACAGGCAAGCAGTCCTACAACAGGAACAGCTCCCAGGAGTCAATCTCGGTTGTCTGTCTGCCCCTCCACTCAGGACATTTGTAGGTATGTGCTGAGAAAAATATACTCTTATCTGGCTGATACTTGTTAGTTGTTTTTTTTTAAATATTGTGTAGCTCTTGCTTCTGCTTAACTTTATTCATAATTAACATAGACTTTAGTTTTCTTTTGATCTCTCTTTTGGTTTTGTTTTTGCTTTTTAGTCTCATGTTTTTCTATTAAAATTCATGTTCTCATTCTCATTATTTTTTTTTTTTGTGATCTCTCTTTCCACCCACCCTTACCATTTCCATCCCTTTCCTTTGCTTACTGCTTTGTCTAGATCTACCTTGCATGATTTGTCAGAAGATGAGCTTGAATATGCAACCCCTGTCATGGTGCTGTCCCCTTCTAATAGGGAGCCTGGTGGTAAGAAACACATAAAACGAAGGTTTAGGCTGAAAAGAGAGACTGGAGACAATGGTGAGCACACAGAAAAACAAGGAAAGGGGAGAAACTGTAAATTGCATCCTGAGCCTCCAAGATCCAGCTGGAACACATCCGATTCATCATCATCTTTGGATGAGAGTCAGTGGGCTCAGGCTAGGAGGAGAGCAAGAGAAAAGGCCAGAATGGCCAGGAGAGGGAGAAGAAACAATAGATCATGCAGTAACCATGATGGGTCCTCAAACAATAATGCTGTTGAACTTGTCACCTTGGGGACAATGGGAAAAAAGAAACAAGAGGTATCTGACCCTGAGAATCCTACTTTAAATCACCGCCGAAGGATTCCAAGGCTTAAGGAATCGCAGTCTTCAGCATCATCTCAGGAAGCAAGGATTTCCTCAAGAAAATGTGGGAAAAGCAAAGGGAAAAGCTACCACAGAGATCGGCAGCCCACACCTTTCATTAGACACACGAAGGACTCCTTTGCAGAGGGAGGCTCTGGCAGCGACGCTCGGGCAGTCCCAGATAATGGAGCACCTGCTGGGGCAGGGCCCACTGTGCCTCATGCTGTTCAGAAGCCTCCAGTGTTGTATGATGACTGGTCTGATGATTTAGAAGTATGCAGGTTAGTCCCTAATAAGAAGGATTTAGCATTCTTAAAAGGAGTTTCTCCCTGCCACAGTCTGAGTGTCTTTCCCTTGACTGCTTTCTGTCACTATTTCTCAGTAATAAACTGCTAGGCAGGCCACAGGAAATAACACAAAAGTCTTTGCTACAGAGAAGTTAGCATATCTCAGTCTGAAGACATACATCACTTATTTAAAAAGAGTCCTATACTAAATCCTATAAAGGAACCAAATGTTTGTCTTTGCTCCATGAAGATGGACCCACTGTGTCCTCCAGCAGAGTATTGTTGTGTTTTAAATGTCCAGCTAGAGGCAGAGAGTGAAGCAGAGTGTCAAATAGCTCACTACAATGGGATATGGAGCTTTTCCTCCTTAAGTGATCAGTTCAAAACCAGCTTTGGTCTCTCTATGTCATTTTTCAATGACTTATATGAAATAAATTCATGGTCTTGATTCAGTGTCCTCCAGAGTTGCCATTACCTGAGGAATCCAGTGGATGGTGCCTGCAGAACATTGTATCCAGTGGGGCATAATTTGTCCGTGACTTCACACTGCCAAACACCTCCACACTGTGACTGTGTATGGGCTCTTAGTTCAGTCACCCCTCACAAGGATTGGAATGATACAAAAGGATGATTGGGCAGAATAAGCAGTAAAAAAAGCTTTGGAAAAGAAAAAGCAACACCAAGAGTTCTTTTTAGTTCAGAAGTTCAGACTTCTGACAACCTGATGGCCTTGGTGTGAAGCATGCAACCAGAACGTGAGCATTTTACCCTGGAAATGAGAGCAAGCTAGCCACTTCTGGGCTAACGTCCAAATTTGGAGCACACAGCTGGGAAGGCTTGAGTTACTTAGTTCAGTGGTAAATGAAAATGCACCATCCTGTAAGTCTAACAGAACTGAAACAAGTATTTCCTTTTTTTTCCTCACCAAACTTGTGAGCCAGCATTGGCTCTCATCTACAAAGTGTCAATCAGGCTTAGTTTCTTCATATGGTAACCCAAAACTTCTCACTTTTCTTTGCTGGGACGAATTTGCGTGGCAATGTAAACAGAGGATGAGGAAGTTCGTGATGCCACATCATGCAATTTCACAGTGTGCTTTAACCTAGTGAAACACTGCAAAGATCCTATTTCTAAAAAAGAAAAAAGGTAATATGCAGTCCTTTTGTGTTTTTTCGCAGCAGGAGATAGAAGCCATTACTAACACTGCTAGTGCTATGCACTCCTTGTACTTACCAAGCAAAAATGCACATTTCCATTGTCTGACCATTGTCTGTCATAATAATTTAAGGCTCTTCAAAGTCCAGCTGTGTTTGTGCATGAGCTGGTATATCAGGACCAGGCTTGGGATCTCTCTGCCTTATAGAAATGCAAAGAAACAGCAACAGTGGTAACCATGTTATTGACATGTATCTACAGGGCATGATGCAGAGGTGTGCACAGATAACTACAACAGCTTCAGAGTTGCCTTAAATTTCTGAGCTACCCAGCCTGCATGTGTTGAAGATCCAGTGTAGTACATGCAGTACATGTATAACAGGTCATTTAATAATTATTAAGAATATGAGTTACCCAAAACCTGAAAAAAAAATAGTTCAGCATGGGTCTTCATATGGGCTTAACTATACTTTAGTAAAAAAATACACAAATAAATAAATGTGTGCGTATATATATGTATATGTACATACTATATAGATATAAAATAAAATTCTGTAATTGCCTTATGTGGATTAGTCCTAACTGTTGCCCAAGTCACCAAACTTAGAATTTACTTTCAGATGGAAAGTGGATTCCAGTCTTTTATTTGTCTTCTCAATCCACTGAATTTTATTATAATTTTTCAGGCACTTTTTGAAAGACTTGGAGCTTGGTTCAAGGATGGACCTTTTAGGTGCACATGCAAACTTTTCAGCCAGGCTCTTGTTTAGCTGAGAAAGGTTGAAAACTTTTGATAGGTAGGTATATGCCTCTAGGCTCACTATCAGTGGAGATGTTCTTTGAACAACCAGCATTAAACTCAATATGGTTGATAATGAGATCTGTTCTGCAAAATTTCTCAAGACAGTCATAATCGCATTTTTCTTCATGTCAGGGATAATGCTATTTTTTTGTCATCATCATTATCAGATATATCATAGTGACTGTAATACATCTAGGAAAAAAGTGCAAAATCAAAAGCATGTTAATTTTTCATAGATAATAAGTTGTCTGTCTTAATCAGTTTGCAGACAGCTGAAGAAAACGAGACATGTTTTTGCTACCAATTCAGAACAAGCTGTAGTTTCTGTTTCTCAGGACAGGTCCATGCACTTCATTGATTTGTGATCTGTGTTACGGGGGTTTTTTTTCAAATTCACAACCTTCCATCTGAAACAAAAAAAAAATAATTACATGTCAATGTACTTCTGCAGATATACACCATTTTTCTGCATGAGAAATAAAAAAAGGAGGGTGCTTTTGTGATGTTTATTCTAAGACTAGGTTGGCATAGCTGGTTGTGATGTGGAAAATTTGTTTTCCTGGGATGTTTCTTCAAGCTTTTCATCCTAGCTATTCATGTCTTTTAGTTGATATGACAGCACTGGCTGAGAGGTATGGCCCTCACCTAAATGGGATTGTGTGGAAATAGCAGAGGAACAGGGATCATAAACATCTCTTGGTGACAGTTATTTTGTCTTTAAGTTTCTGGGTAGGGAACCTTTTTCCTTCATTTACTCATGGGTTGCTGCAGTTGCTTCAATCTGCATTTAGCAGCATGAGCTGGAATGTGGCAGGACACACCCGGTTCCAGCTTAAGCACATTAGTCAGATAAAGTATAGTACCATTGTGCAATATGTTCTTCAGCTAGCCTGAGGGGAGCCTCTTGGTCACTTCAGTGAAATATTTGCCCTTTTAGTGTCACTGATTCTTTCCAAAATGCTCAAACAATGTCATGGCGTCAGTGCTGACCTTTACAGTCTCTTCCCTGAACAACTACTTTCTTCTGGAGTCCATTAGGAGGCAAGGTTTCTTCTGAGATACAGCATTAGTTCTGGCCATGCCGAGTTGTTTTGGCACATAATTTTATTTAATTTTTTTTTTAAGGTTCACAGGATAGACTTTCTAAATCATTCAGTTGGATCCCCTTTTCCTAAGTTGCCCTGTGTCTGAGATTTTCTTCATATATACTTTATCCTGGAATTTGCCATGTGGCTTGAGACACAGTCTCAGAAATAGCTTTCTTTGGCCTGCATGTGGATAATCTCCCTGAAGGGAACAGCTCTGCATTGGACATGACAAAGTGAATGGATTGTGAGAGTTTAGTCCCATGGATTTTCACATGGAAATTACTAAAAGAAGAAAATTGGTTAGTTGATATTACCACTAGTGGATCATAAGTGCTTTGTGTATTGATTCTGAATATATCTTGTGGTATTTTTATTGATGATATAGTTGAAAGATATTTTCTGCTTGACTAGTTAGGCTTTTGGTGTAAAATCTTTTTGTAGTACAGATTCAGTCATTTTAGCAAAACCACATGAACTTAAATAAAGTGGAGTCCCTCACTTTGAAAAAAGATGCTTATTGGAAGTTGAATTTTGATTTTGTTGAACTCTGAATGACTCCTTCTGCAGTCAGGTAATGGCAGGCCCTCATTTGAGGAGGAGGGCATAACAGTAGGGCATGTGAGAAAACAGGCAGGGAAGGGGAGAAGTGAAGGAGATGATGAAGTTGATTCATGAGACCTGCAGAGTATATTTCAAGCATAATTTTTAAAAAACAGATTTAAAAATCTAGTGTGTTAAAAGGCCATTATAAACTTAAGAAAATACTAATATAGGTATTTCTGTGTGTTAGCACAATTATATATGGGAAGAAATAGAGTATATATATTGCACATGACAAGAGTCAATATGATTGTGTGGCTTCTCTCTGTGAAATCAAGTGCTGCAACAAGTTTGGGGTTTTTTTCTTAATATTATTTAATAGGACCTGCAAAAAAAAAATCTTTCATGAAATTATTTGCATTCTGAAATATTCACGTAGGGGAATGCTCACGAAATCAGCAGACAGAAAGGTGGTTGGTAGGAAACAAGTCCTTGAGGAAAAAAAAAGAAAGTTGAACAGAAGAGAGATACATAGGTTCAAATTCTACCACTGAAATTTAACACTCATTCTAAATACTTATGCTGAAACCTTGATGTTGGATCCAGTGAATAAACTGTAGTGCAGAGTATGTAGACTTGAAATACCATCCAGCGCCCTCTAAAATCACCCTAAAATGGAAGATGCTCTACTTCCAGACTGTGGTGTTTGGTTGGAGGGTTTTTAACCTGTTTCTCCCTGGGATGTTAGTGTGTACCTTGTGGTCTCAGGATGACATGTCCTTAGGAGCTAAGTCTCTGAGTCTTGCCCTGCATGCTCACTCCTCAGCCCTTCCTTGAAAGTAACTGTGACTGCTGCTTACTTTCCCATTCAGAGCCTCACTTTTACAAAGTGACTTTTTGATAGGAATCTCCTGCTTTTTGAGGAATCTCCTCCTCTGCATGATGGTCTGGTGGTTCATCAGTCTTTGAAGCAGTATGAAATTCTGGTTAATTCAGTTCTCTGCCTGATGGTTCAAATCCCCATCTGTCACCTCTTCAGCCATCTGGTTGTGCAGTCTCTTTTGGAAGCTCTCCATGATTCACAAGGGTGCAAGGAGAGCCAAAGTGAGGCAAGCATGTCTTTGTTGTGATTAGGATCACTTATCTGGGGGAGAACTGAGTCCTGGTTTCTGATTGTTTCTCTCAGAACTTATTATTATTTTTAATGAAAATAAGTGAAATGGCACAGCTTCCTGTTAGAAAATTACCCTTGGTTTTAGGGGTCCTGTTATTGAATACTTAAAGCTTGCATATTTTCTGTATGGAGTTTAGTTCCTTAAAGCTTTGACTTTCACTAGGTGGGTGGGAGGAAATCTATATCCTGTTTTAAGATGCAGTCCCTAGTTCTTTGAACTTGTTCAGTGCAGTAAATCTTGTCAGACATGTGTCTTGCGCTAACAGTGCATGAGGCAGCAATTACTTGTAGCTCTTATAGATATCCTATTTATCACCTATAAAGGAAGATTAATAGAAAGACAAGGAATGTTGACAAAGTAAAATATTTATGTGCTTTTGCTAATGTTGTTTGCTCTTGGGTCTCTTGCAAATTCTGATCACTTTTGCAAGAAAAAGCTTTGCCTAGGTCCTTATGAAATTCCACTAGTGTGGTGCAACATTTTACAAATGGTTTTTCCTCTAGTCAGGTAAAGACAGCTGACTGTAGAGCTTAATGGAAGGGCAGGAGTGACAGGGAAGAGATATACAAATGGATTACATTTGGTATGGAGAATTAATGTGCTTCACTCACACTGTGTTTAAATGGAGAGGAAGACCAATTTGTCATTTAGATTGCTTTGTAATTTAAAAGTGAAAAGAATGGAAATGAGATTAAGAAAAAAGACAAGCCTGTAAAATGAAAGCAAGAGAAACATGGCACTCTGTAGCCTATTGCAGGGTGGACATATTCAGTGAATTTAACCTTTTTTTTTCCAAGTGATAAACCATGCATGAGCAGAGTTTGATATTTTTGTGGATTCTTTTTATGAATGACAATTACTTGCTGTGGGTTGTTAATAAAGTTGTTTAATTTTAGGTTCTAACTATCTAAAAGTACTGTAAGCACTTTATAAATTGGCAAAAGAGAAAATGACCTTTTTTGGACAGAATAGTTTTCTTAAGAAAAAAATCAAACAGTAGCAACAGCAATTTTGTTTATCCTTTTGCAATCCCGGGGAATTGGATCCTTTTGGTCCAATTAAGATAACCTAGGAGCTCATGGCATTTCATGCTGGCAGCTAATAATCCTCACAGCCAAAAATCAAATCCAAGGATTCACTTGCTCCAACACTTTTCAGTTTTGCTGTTTCTTCCTGACTAAGCTCCCTTTAGCAAAAGTGAGATATAATGATGAGATGTACCCACTGAACAGAGTACAAATTTTTCTTTGCATAACCATTATGAATTCATATGTGCTTTCCAGTGAAGGGCCAGATTTAATAATTTCTCACCACAAATAATATTTCGGGAATAGACATTGTCTTCCTGGAGCATATTTATATGGAGAAAATATTTCCCTCTTTTATTAAGGAAATCTGTTAAAAGTTCAAAAGTATTTCTCTTGCACTGGTATTCTTCCATCTTCAAGAAAATTACGTTATGGTTATTAGGCATCTGTGTTAATTTCGTTCACATTGCCTAGAAATTGCATCACAGTTGGTGTAAACATGCCACAGTCACAAGGCTGTAGCTCCTCCTAATTTTGCAAGTGAAGGGGCCTCCATTGGTGCTTTAGTTCAGATCAGGAGCCTGCTTTTGAAGCACATCTGATCAATGTTACTTTTCCCGTGGTTTAGATCATGCTGAGAATTTGTCTCAGGGTTCTCCAGCTGTATTCCCTCTGAGTGTATTCCTGCTCCAACCCCAAATCAGTTCCAAATCAAAGAAACGCCCACCAAGATGTGTCTGGTGTAGATACCCCAGGTTTTAGCACTAGCTGTTTTTTTTAATAGGTTTGCTAAACTTTCACTGTAATGCTTGTTAGCATGGATATAGCTGTACAGCTCCCAGAATATTAAAGAACAGTGCAGGTTTTACATAATTACATCATTTATAGCCCTTAAGCATAATTGTACCTCATCATCAGTATGCCCATGCCCCATATACATTTCTATTGTTTGAAGCCTCAGAGGCATTCCCCTACACTGTACATTTGTTAATGACAGTAAAATTTGATCTGGTGTATTTTTAAGGAAGTCTATAAAGATTTCTGTAGCTAAACCCTTGGTCTATGTGTAATGGCCAAAAATCCTTAAAAATTTTACCAGGTGCTGAGATATGGGGCCAATTGCAAATATGGGATCCACAGAAAGAGTTGTGGTGATGCAAAATTGCTGCAAACACTTTTCCACCAGCGCTGCTCCTAGTGACAAAGTTCTTAATGTGGCTTGCAGCAGGAGCAGGGACGTGCTGATTGATTCTTGTTCTTTATCACTTTCCTTTGGCAGTAGTCATCCATGGGAATCAGCTGGACAGACGCTGTCACAGAGGAGCACTTGCTGGCTGGGTAGGAGTGGAGCACTGAGTCTCACAGGACTCCTGCAGAATAAGTGTGTTTTCCACTTCACTTCAGAGGCACAGGGATCAGACTATTTTCTTAATTTCTGAAGTCAGGTGGATTACTGAAAGACAGGTTAGGGAAGCTGCTGGGTTTCCAATGAGGTTGGAGATTAGCAGCTGTTCTCTGTAATGAGAGTAAAGCTGTTAACTGCGTGTGAAGAAAAGGCTACAAATCTGTCGGAATCTGCCTGTATCTCTTGCAATAAGCAGCTTAGATGCTAACCATCTAGATTGCAATTTCGGTTGCCATGATTTTGCCAGAATAAATAACTGTTGGGAAAACCTGAAAGTCTTCCAAGTGATCTCCTTGTTCCATACTGATTTTAGACCTTTTAAACTGAGATTATGCTTGTCTGTATGGAAAATGAAAATGTTTGTCTGTATGGAAAAAAAAAATCTTAATTTGCTGAGAAGTGAAGGTCAATCATCCAAGACAGCTCTTGCTGTTTTTCTGAAAATCAGCCAAAATCCAGTGGGCATAGCCTACAAGAAAACAGCCTAAAAGACTGTTTTCATACTTCCCTTTTTGCCTTTTATCTTTTGTAATGCATAGGACTGTGGAAGACATGGGAAAGCAATTCATAGTCATGGAATTTAAGACAGTATGACAACACTACATTCTGAAGATGCCTCATTTCTGAGTGTTTTCTTTAGCTGCATCTCATTATTTTGATCTGATAAGAAATTTCTTTTGTTTATATATGTGTGATGGCAATATGTTTTGTAAGGAACATACAAGAGCTCTGCAACAGTTTTTATATTAATTATGAAAAATCTTTCACAAACACCGATGTTTTCAGTTTTAAAATTTTGGGGTTTTTTTTCCTGTAAAATATTTTTCTTAACTTATTGCATTATATGTGAACCTGCTGTTTAAGAACATCCTTTAAAGAATTTTTGTGCTTTTTTTTTTTTCATCTCATATGTGCACAGTGTTGGCATTAATTTCTCTGTTTGATACATCTGTTTGCTGAAGGTTGTAGAAACAATTCTGTGCTAGAAAAATACGTGCTGGGTTATTAAAATACTGGCATATAAAGCAAAAACTTATGCATAAGGATGACAGCACTGTTAGAGTATTATTTAATAAGGACTCACAGTGAGTTTTATTTAAAGAAATATAGATATTCTGTGATCTCACTGTGTAGGGATATGTTTGTGGGTGTATACACATACACAAAATTTTGTATATTTGAATTAGAAGATCATCTAATGGCTCATCTATCCTGTGTTGTCTGGTGTACACATGATTCATAGAGAAAAAGGTCCTTTGGAGTCCTGTGCTCATCTTTTTCCCTGGAAAAGAAAGGTCCATCGACAGTCTCATAGACAGGAATCTTTAAAGCACTGAGCTGTGAAACCTAAAAAAAAAAGAAAAAAAAGCAGGCTCAATTTGTGAGGATTTGGTCAAATGACTGACTTCCTTCCCCTCCATTTCCAGATAGTCAAAGGTATTTCTCTATAATGAAGGCCATTTATCTACTAAAGGACAAAAAAGTTGGGAAAGGCTGAGTATGTAAACTCTGTAGGTGTGTCTGAGCAGCTAAAACGGCACCTAAACTATTAATGATGATCAGTGCTGTATTACAACTTGTAAATAAATCAGTATAGGTTTATCAAATTATGCCTTTTTTTCTTTATGGTAGAGAGTGTTTTGGGTTTTTTTTCCATTCAGTTAATTTCTAAAGTGTGCAAACAAATTTTACTCTCAGGACAAGTTCAGCCCACTAAATAATCCGATGCATGAAAATTTCAAACAGTGATCGTGTGACAACAGGGAACTAGAATGAAAGTTCTTTGCCTCCAACTTGGTTGAGATATGGTTCAGGTATGTCTGTGCTTTGTATCCCTACCTCCATTCTGTTTACACAACAAACTTCTCAACACCATTATTAACAATTTATTTTCTATAATTTGTGATAATTATGATGTACATTATAGATGAACACATCAAAGGGCACAGGCGCACAGAATTGTGATTCAGTTCTAACGGCTGAGGAAGAGAGAGCAAGTTCTCTGCTCCAAGTCTTCAAAAGGTGTTTAAGCATTTAGCCAACAGTCTGTTACCACGGGTGCTGGGCACTGAAAAATCTTTAGACTGTCACTATGAGTTTAGGTAGTACAAATGTCTTTTAAGCTAATTTCTTCTGGTCAAACAAATAACAAAGAGTTAAATTGCACCAAAGAGACCAAAGAGCATTCAAGCTAATGAAAGCCATGCCTTTGGTCATTTTCTCTGGACTTTAATTCCTGCTGAAGTTTGTTTTAATTCTCATTACATATTTCATGGTTAAAATATAAGCTTGAAAAGGCCATTAGAATATTTAGTTCAAGGTTCTTCATACTGTAAGTTCTTAGTGTCACCCTGTTATTTATACAATTGGCTTGTGACTTACATACAGGGAAAGCCCAAACAGAATGTATAATGCGTATAGTGTTCTTCTGTAGAAGTATTTCTATTAAGGATTATTTTTATTCATTTCAAATTTGCAGTGTCACTTTATTTTAAGATCCCAGTGGAATTTTAGGCTTGTATTTTAGGTCTGAAAATAATTTTAAACAATCTTGGCAGTAGTAGAAAAAAAGACTATTGGGTACATAGCTTAGTTGTCTAATTTCTAAATAGTTTAAATGCTAAAGCTGTAAAATAAATTATGTATGGCTTGAATTTAAATGAACAAAGACTGCTGGTCTTCCTTTGGGGAACAGCTTTAATTTAAAAAGAAAATTATGGTTTTTATGAAACTCTCACTTGGGAATGCATTTGTTAGAAAAATAACTATTCAGTGTTTTGAAAATATAGTTCTGTTTAAGCTAGGGGCTTGGTAAGAAATTGCCATATAGGCAAGTCCCATCTAAGAACTAGGCTACTGATGCACCTAGCTCAGCTGGATTAGTAAAGACAGGACTGTAAATTGAGCTCTTGTAAAATGTGTCCCAAAAAATGAACATGTGCAAGAAGGAAGTTGTGGGTAATTTGTTCTCCTCTTCACTGCTGTGGGGCATGAAATCCAGTATGAGCACCACTGAAGAAATTGAAACCTGGCTTTTGTGGACCAGGTGTTCAGAGCTTCATTTATCTGTTGAATTTTTTTGGTCTCTTTATTTCTATATGTCCAGCAAAGCAGCTTTGTTGTGCTTTCCCATTATGATAGATTAATTTTCTTGTGGCTCTGGGCTACACTGTGGAAGAATAGTGGAGCTGCCAGTTTTGATCTATAGATCTTTCATGTAGACACTGGAATTTCCTCCTCCCCTGCTTATAGACTGGGCAGCCTCAGAGCTGTACAGTAGCCAGTCTTTCCTGGGATGTCTTTGCCAGGTTGCCTCCTGACATACGTCAGGAGCTCCTGTGCGAGGAAGGTCACCCATCTTCCCTTAGCTGCCCAGTAGGAAGGCAGCCACATCCTAGGGCTCTCCTACTCCTTTTCCTACCCCAGGGGTGGTGCAGTCACAGTTTTCTGTATAAAAGGGTGAGTTATTCCTCAGATGTGTTCAGACACTTCTGCATCTGCGCTGAGGGTGCTGTTCCTAAGTACTAAATTTCTAAGGCCTAATTTAGTGACAGCAGGATCTGTGCTGTTATTGCTACTTCTTTGTTTTGAAATAGCATTTCCCAGGCTTCAGCTTTTTTTTTTCTTTTTTTTCTCTTGCATGCCAGCTTGACACTTCAGACACTCATTAGGCCTTGGGTGCTTTGTTGTGTTTTTCTAGGTTGGGGATGGGAGTGAATTACTCTTAATTGAGGTGAACCTCTGTAACTTCAGGTGTTTGGTTAAGCATTCTGCTCGCTGTAGAGATTTCTCTGCCTTCAAAGAGATGCTTGCCGATAAACCTGACATTGTTTTTGATGGGTGAATGTTTTCCTGATGTGATCAGGAGACTGTTTGGAAGAGGGGGAGATCAGCAGGACATTTGGACATGTGTCACAGAAGAAACCCTTCAGATGATGTTAGAACACTGATCACTTTATGCAAAACCACAACATGAAAAGCTCTGTATCCCATCATAAGGTAAAACAGGTCTGGGATCAGCCTCTATCTTAGGGTCTGCTTACAGAGTAGTTTTTGTTTTCCCAGATAATGCAGCTGTCTGCTTCACTGGGACGATGAAGAGTACAAAAAATGACCATGACTTTTCAATACCTGCCTCCTAAAAAGTGTGCGTGTGTGTACATATGTGCCATATGCATAACTCCAGAGTGCTCAAAACTGTTCTCTGATTCTTTTAACTGTGTAACTTCAAAGAGATATTCTAGGAACTTTTTGTTCTTCTCATGCTAGACATTTTCAGCTTGGGTTAGATTTCTCTACCTTTGAGGATTTTATTGGCATTACTTACAGACCAAGAACTATTCCGTTCTGGTATTTGTCTTAAAGATTTTGCCGTGCATAAAAGGGAAAAAACTGTTATTTCTGTTGATTCACCTTCAGACCACATAGCAAATTCAAAGAGAAATAACTAAGTGAAGAGAAATTACTAAATGGCAGAAAGAAACAAGGAATATGTTCCTGGGCCTCCATCTGAAAGGTCATATACCTGGCATCTTTTGAATGTCAAGCCTGAAGATGAGAAAGCAGTGTAAATAAGCCACTGCCTTTGCATTGCTGCTTGGCACGTTGCCTCACTCGCTCTTGCTGTCCTTCCTGTCAGGATCTGTCACTGTGAGGGAGATGATGAAAGCCCCCTCATCACGCCGTGTCGCTGCACGGGGACCCTGCGCTTTGTTCACCAGGCCTGCCTGCACCAGTGGATTAAGAGCTCGGACACGCGCTGCTGCGAGCTCTGCAAGTACGACTTCATCATGGAGACCAAGCTCAAACCTCTGCGGAAGGTAGGGTGTTTTGGGGTTTAATTGTCCTCAAGTGCCAGAGCTCCAGAATGGCTGTGAAAAGTGCAAGCACTGTTAAAGAAACATCTGTCCAAAATGGCATTTTGTATTTGCTGTTGTTAATCAGTCCCAGTGATTTTGTTCTTACATTTAAGTTGGTTAATTTTCAGCAGCAGAGAATTTGACTAAAGACTCTCTTTCATTACACATACAATATAAATGCACAAATAATAGTCTTTTGTTTTGGACTTTTTATCTTCAGCTTTTTGGTATTGGTTTAAATGCCTATTTCATATTTTGCTCTGAAGTAACACAGTCCAGTTCACCCAGTAATTTTTACATGGAGCCCATAACTTTTGGTTGAGAATGATGCTTGTACCATTGTGGAGACAGCAGTTATGAAGTAACACAGTCAATTTAGCTGCATCTGTTGTAGCTGTTACACTCATGGGCAAATTAATCACTTCTACATTAAAATTAGTTAATGGAATTTAAAATACAGGGTGACCTTGCAACCTGAAAGTCATATGTATGTTATCTGCACTCATCTATTTTCTAAGATAAATCAATATAATGTTGCACAGACTGTCAGTATAGAGAAGGTGAAGAGTTTATTAAACATATGTGGGCTCTGTTTTCTTTGGAGTGGGTAATTTCTCTCCAAATTTTTATTTTAAAATGCTCTCATCCTTCTGGAGTTTTGTTGAATCTTTGAAGTTTGAGTCAATCTGGAACTGGGCAAATTTTGATTTAAAATAAATTTCAGAATGAGAGTCCTTGACAAACATACAGAAACTATTGCTTATGACTAGAATTTGCCTATATAGTAGTGTTTTAATGGCAAAAGACATTTTATTTTTATCGGCCTTACACAGGTAGCAGTAGTTCAGAGAAAGGAGAATCAATGGAATTCCTTCACATTTCCCATTCAGATGAATTTTCTAGTAAGTCGCTGGTGATAAAACACTTCTGAAGAGAGAATTTGGGCTAATTTGGCAAGCAAAGCTTGTGACAGGAGAAGACACAGTTCTCAAATGCCAGGTAGATCTGGCCACATAAGCCAGAAATTGAAACAGATGTAAATAGAAAAAAAGATGGCTAAAAACTTAATTATATTGATTTCAGTTTTAGTAATTGTGGATAAATTTTAACTAATGTGACAGGATGAGATAATAATATAAAAAACCCTGCCTGTTGCATATCTTTGGGGGATTCTTTCAGTATATATGTTTCTATTTTCAAACCAAATTGCTTTACCATCTAACATCTAACAAGTTAACAACATCTAACATCTCACAACAGTTACTTTTCTCAAGAGAATACACAGGTATCGGTATTTTTAACACAAGCCTTTTCCTTGTTTTGTTAGATAATACAGCATCTTTTATAAAAGGGAAACAAAATTTATAGCAATCAAGGAGAAAAGGAATGAAAAATGTGCATAACTCGACATCAGAAGTAGGCACTTTTAACTCTGTGTGTGATCAGTGCCACATCTCCTCCCCCATTTAGAGTGGTAATGTAATGCCTGCAAGTCTCTAATTTCTTAATTGAATGATTGCCGCCTTATTCAGCTTATCATTGGTTCTCAGGTATGGTTTAGATTTCTGACATAGGGAAGATTAACCTCTTTTTTCAGGCAGGATATTTTTGTTTCTGCTCAAAGCAGCACTCAAAAGTAGTTTATCTGCCTGGCAGTCTATGCTGTCAACATTCCTCCCTTCAAATGCAGTGCTAACAAATATCTGTTTGTGCAGAATGGACCCAGCATCTAATTATAAATCTTTCCCTATAAGTCACACCTATTTCAGATACCAAAGTTTCCAAATATTTCAAAGTTAAAATTAGTTGTCCTTTGGCATTTATGGCATCCAACTGTGACACCTTTCACACATTACATTTAATTAAACATATGATCCTTAATAAGTGTGAGCACTATCATCACCATTGCTCACAATTTATGAAACACTAAACAGTTTATTAGAAGCTGTTTTGCAAACCAAGTGTTTTGGCAGCTGTAGCAAAGCCAAGGTAAGGGAGGAAAGAGTGATCATGAGACCTGCCATATGAGTAGAGCTGACTGGTAAATTTCCACCCAAACATCCTTTATAAAAATCACTGAAACTGTTTTGTTTGGTTTTCTTTTTTGTCAAAACCTATATCTTTTGTAAAAGTGGAAAGTCCCGGTGAAACACTGTCAAATTTCTTGGCAGCTTTTATGAAGCCCAAAATCTCAGCTTTGGGGCATTCCTTGGTAGTCTGTGTTTTCACAAGATTGGCACAAAGGGTGGTTACCAGAGACTGAAATACTGCAGGACAGGCAGCTCCTAACACCGAAGCTCTCCACAATCCCATCTCCTCGATGCAGGATCTGAAAAGCACTATGGACTCTGGGATTTCCAGGCCTCGAGAGCTTTGGGTTTTGCTAAGGCTTGATTCTGTACTAGTCCTCAAGAGCCTTCAGTCCCCAGCACAAAATCTGGCCTGTCAGCAATGATCAAAATTTCCAAACTTCTGAAATTCTCTTGTCATGATGGCAGGGATATTATGAGTAGTTATATCTGAAAGCAATGCAATTCTTGTCAACTTTGTTGGATGCCGACTGGAACAGCAAAATTGACCCAAAACAATTATTAATTTTGCTAATAAGCTTTGAGGAATTCTGAAAACAGATTTCTTTTCAGTGCTTCCTAAACAGAAGACCACATATTTTGTTTCAAGAAAGGAGTGCCTATTCAATTCCATAAGACTCTAATTTATTAAAAAAATAAAAAGGAATTTATTTCCCCTAAAGTGAAAGTTCCTGGCCAGCTCCAGATGATGCAGTTTCCATTGGACCTGAATGTGAAGTGACATTCTACAAGAGCAAGGGCCGCACCTCTTAACAAGTTCTGATTTTTTGATTTTTAATCTCTCTCGTCACTCATGATATGAGATTCTAAAGTGTGGTTCCTGACTGTGCCTTGTTTCATTATGATGAATTTTATCATAATGCCTTTGTAAAATTCCCACTGCTGGTCTCCTGAAGGGAAAAATGTACAAACTACTGACCTTAATTACAGAAATCTATACTTTTGCATTTTGCAGTATCGCAAAAGCATGATTTAAATATAAAACAAACTATTTAATTCAATAGTGAATTACCATCTTTATTTATGCGTCAGCCTTTCATGCACCCTCAATGTTTCATAACAGATTTTGTATCAAAGTCTCAGGTTTTCTAACACAATCATTTTGGAATATCATGCCGTATCTGTTAGCACCCATAAGTGACAATGTAGAGCATACTAAGTTAACACAAATTAAGATAATCACTATTAAATCAATAGGTTTGTGCCAATGTGCAACAGTTATTTAATTCAAGAATCCCTGAAAGCATCAGACATCAAATAAAACTCAGTTTAATCATTTTAGTGAGTCTTTGCATCGAGGTAATCCTTTTAAGCATTGATCAACAGACATTGCAAGTGTTTCATATATTTGGACAGGTCTAATTACTCAGCTCAAGATAAATATAGAGATTAAATATTAAACATTGCTTAGTGTTTCTGGTTTATTTCTCACGGTCTCTGTTACATCTGTCTGTCATTATAAATAATACAGTTGCATTTGTAGCTTTGCCTCTCAGCATCTGCAATCTATGATGCAGCATTTATAAGGTGTCTTTATCACAGAGGGAATCAGAAAGTGGCGAGAAGCTTGTGTGAGTTCCTTATTGAGCTCATTCAGGTAATTGCTCAATCCTGAGAAAAACATTTCTTCTTTAAAAAAGATGCAATCCTAGAAATTAGCACCTGCATTTCATATCTCTTGAATTTGGTGTTTGAAGACTAATAGAAACAAAAATTAAATGAAAATACTGTGAGTATGAAATGGATTAAAGTAAATTAAAAGGAGCTTAAAATGCAGAAATGTCTTTAAATAAAGATTTCTCAACAATGTCTTGCTATACTTCAAAATACTTTCCATATTTAAATTTTGCTATCCATTTAAGATGTCTGGTATCTGATGCTATGTCTTACTTTGATGCATTATCCCAACAGATTATTGTGTGGTGTCAGAGATGTCTATTTTCTCTCCCAATTTTACTTTTGAAATGATTTAAAAATAATGTCTTACTATGTGAGGCATAAGCAATATTGCACATTGTTACCATGTGGTTGCTCTTGGTCATTAAGGAAGAGCAAGTCAATTATTTGTTTACAGAAGCATTACATACCAGTTGAGGTTAATTTTCTTTCTGATGGAAAGGGTATCTGAATTTATCCCTTTTAAAAAATAGAGGACTGGGAATGTTCTTTTAGTACAGAGTAATATGTTTCTATTAAATTAAACAGAAGCAAAAGCAAATGCTGATAATGAAATAAACTTGATCTTATTTATTTTGAATGTGTACATATATCTTCTAAGTGCTTACCACTCTTGTATTCTGTATTTGCTTATATGCTGATATTAAAAAAATCTGGTAGGATGCCTGAAAAATTCAGTGATGGCAAAATAAGGGTGGGGTTTTTTTTACTTTTGGTTCAATGGTAGCTTGGTAATTCGTATTTACATTCGTTATTTAAGGGTATGGTGATCACTGCCAAGTCACAGAACCTGCAGAGACATTTCTGTGATATACTGCTATATAAATCAAAAGTGCTTGCCTTTAGAAACTACTTCTGCCAGAGTAAACTCTCAGATCTAGAACTGACCAGAAGAGTTACACAGGAAAAAACCCCAAACTTTTGAGCAGTCATTGCCATACTGCTTGCTGTTCGATTCTTATTCCCTGTGCTGTGAGGTATGAACCACCTGGCTGTATCATTGGTTTTCTAATAATGCTCATGATAAGAAGTGATACCAAATATTGCATAGGACTTGCTGTGGGACTAGTTCCATTTTAACCCAATTTGATGAATATTTTGCAGTCCTCAACATAGAAGGAGCTCCTGCTTTTTTTTTTTTTTTTTCTTTTTTTGATTTCTTGTGCAGCTACATAGTGTCGTCAAGGCAACCTGCTCCAGTGTTATCTTTCTTCCAGTCAACTGTCTCAAAACATCAGTAACCTCAAATAATTGCCTGCAATATGTGGGGTCAGGCACTTCACCAGTATGCACAAAGGCACAAAGCTATTATTTTCTCGTTGGCTATCATGTCATTATAGCAAATAGCTTTGGGCTCAAGGGACAATGTGTATATTAAAGCTTGTAAAGTAAAAATAATTCTATAGCATTTATATCCTATTGTGATGCCTTGGGGATGCAAGGGACTACTTTGTTCAGACAGTTGTATTCTTAGTTTTTGAGGATAATAGAGCATTGCTGCTAATTTATCTGTATATGGATAGCATACTGTAGTTCACAGAATAATGCTGTCTTGCATTTTCTGCCACAAGAACAATACTAGAACTTAGCTTTCTTGTAGTGGTAGAATTTGTGCTAACCTGCCATCTCCATATGTCTTTCTCTTCCATTCAAAACACAGCTTTATTCACACAGCTGTTCCAGTTCCCACGGACTTCTGACAAAAGATTCTTGTGCCTCTCACCTTGAAACCATCATAACACACCCTTAGGCTTAATAAAAGCCATCTTGCTGTGATACTTTGCTGGGACACCCCCATGTGCAGCATCCTACCTGGAGGTGGAGCAAGATGTTTGTACTGTCATTGCTTTGAACTTGCATTCTTTTGAGAAGCAAATGAAAAATATTATACCAGAAAATTAAATGAAAACTGTGTGTTCCTCTTCTAATTAAATGCCAGTAACCAAATTGGCTACTTCTGCTGCTCAGTAGCATTTACAAAAGCAAAGGGAATTTGGGAGATTGATCAGCTCTGGGTATTAATGTTGTTATCCATCATCGCACAGAACCATGAACATGAGCTCTGGGAGGTACAAATCTTCTGTGCTTTCTGAGGCTGAAATAAACACTTTGATTTGAGCTGTTTTACAGATGGAATTGGAATCAAAAGATTCAATTTCCATTTTAGTTAGAGAGCCCTACTCCATCCTGCAGTTCATCAGCCTCTCTTCTTATTTTTTAAGAACCTAGGGTCTCCTTTTCATTTTTTTTTATTTCAGCCCTTTCAGTGTTTTGTTTTAGAGCTTGACCTCATCAATAGTTATAACCAAGGAAGGGCTGGGAAGCTGAAGCATTGAAAATAATTAAGAGAATCTCTGGCTTTGCAAATAAAGAAAGTGTAAATGGAATGCTGACACAAAACGTATAGCTAGTAATATGAAATTTAAAGAGCATAATCAGCCCAAGCATTGACCTAAACCAATTATTGTTATTCATGGAGTTTTCTAAAAATGCCATTTTTTTCCATTTAATTTTAAAGTTAGGAACTTTACCAGCTCCCATGGGAGAGGGCTGCTATTCATGATCTGATTAATGTACGTAATTACCTGTCACATATTTAACATGTACAATTTTACAGTTGTTATTTGCCTCGAATTTATTTTGCCTGGGACCTATTGATGTGAGAATGATCTGTTCACAGGTTGATTCTTGCTTGTTGGTGGAATGCATGCTAAAAATGGCTTTTCTTTAACACAGTGATGTTCTCTTGAACACAGAAATTCCAGTAATGGATCTAAATTGTGATCAAACAGGATAACTTTTAGTTTATTCAGGTATGGTGGTTTTTGTTAATTTAATTTTATTCCTGTAGCATTTTATTAAAATTATTGAGAAAAAAATAAAATTTCTCCCTTTTGTCAGAATGGATAGCTTCCCTCAGCTCTTTACTAGAGCACTAGGCTGTAGTTTTGTGTTAATTACTGTAGCTTTCCTCAGCACAAATTTCCTCTATTTTATTTTTATTTAATTGGATTGAAAGAACCTCTCTTGTGGGAAAATTAAAAGACAGAGAAGGCAACAGTAGCTATACATTGGGAAGTCAGTATTCTTGCTAAAGCCACATTTATAGATAATTAAAAGCATCAGATCCTCTCTTTAATCTTTGTTACGTGGCCATTCAGACATATGCATAAATACTGTATAGATAGCTGCAAAAATAGGGTATGTCTGGGTATGTTTAAACAACAATGTATTTAAAAATACCAGGGTTTTGGTAAACAAAGACATTTAAACCAAACCATATCTTTGTAACAATTTGGGCTGATTCTCAGCAGGCTGAACAATTTGACATTGAGGAAATTAACCACTGTGATGAATACTGGAGAGAAGGCGATTGAAGTAAAGACTCTCTAACAAAACTGTGATCATATACTACAACTATGGTTTAGGTGCCTAAAGCAACAGATCTTCAGAGAAACTTCCTTCAGTTGGACATGACTGAAGGACTAAAGGAGGTGAAGAGGCGTACAAAGCTATGTAATAGAATGTTGGTCTCCAGCATGTTGCTATAACCATTTTTCTAATTTCGCTCCTCTTCCAGTTTCTACCATGCTATCCGAGCCCTCCGTCCACATCCATCACACTGTAAACACCTAGATACGCAAAAGGAACCCATCCCACTTGGTATTCAAAGACAGACTCTCAGGCACAGACTGTTGGGAGATGGTTTGTTATGGCTTCTGTAGTGGAGAAAGGACTTGTGGTTGCTTTGACCCCAGCAGAATCCATCTCAAATCCACCACTGAGCCTGTGTCATGGCTGCTCTTGTATAGCCTGTAGAGTACATACCACAAAATGGAGCAGCCCCACCTGCTTTGGTCAGAAAGGGAAATCTCAGCATAACTGGTCTTGCAGCAAAATTATGGTCTGTGCTCTTGTGGTGTGGCACTTCGACTGACTGGTATTTTTTATGGTTTTCTTTGTGCGTGTGCGTGTGCGTATCTCTGTGTGTGTGTGTGTGTGTGTGTGTGTGTGTGTGTGTCTCTCTAAGTTGTTGTTTGAGAACAGGACTGTGATTTAAAGGTATTTGCTACTCAGTGACTGGAGCAAATGCCATGCCTTCAATTAGATATGCTGCTCTTTTGGAAATAAAGAGTAGACAGAGGCAGGAGTTGACAACTGCAAAGAGAACAAAAGTGACAAACTAGATCCTTTTGATAGAATGATTATAGAAATACTGTTGGGAGAGCAGACAACCGTAGCATCTGTTTCTGTTCTTGCTAACTGTGATAAAAGTTAATGGAGACATAGATTCTAGCCTTTTTATCCTTGTTTTTTCATGGGTTACCAACATGTAGCTTGTTTTTTGATTTTTGAGTAATAAAGGCATGTGCCCAGGTACCTGAAGTAAATATTTTCTAGAGCTCTAGATGGGTGCCTGTTGTTCTTAGTACAAGGTATTCCCCATAGTTTTACATTATGGTGGTAGTTCACTCCTGATCAGTGGTTTAATGTTTTACATGCAGTTTATCTGTCAGGATTATCTTTTTAGATAAGGTAGCTGAAGTGTACTGTGCTTGGAGATAATGATAATTTTCTTAAAGGTCTTACAAGCCAAGAAAAGAAAAAGTAATTGTAAAAGAGGAGTTCATAATAGCACTGAAGACAAAACAGTTCTAGTGAACAAAAAATTGGTTAATGTCTTGTCAGTGTTCAAAGAAGATACTTGGAAAGTAAACATTTTGTCAAGTACTTCTGCATTCTATATATTGATGTAAAGCAATTTCTAGCAGATGGGAGCTGGAAAGAGGCTCCCAATATGGGGAGATTATGCTATAATTACTTGCCACGGGGTTTCTTGCACGTCTCTCTGAAGCATCTGGTGCTGGTCTCTATCCGAGACAGGGTATTTGATGAGAGGGACATGAGGTCTGGCTGTTCCTGGATTTCCAAAGCATAGCTTTTTTTTTTTGTTTGTTTAGTCTGTGTTGGGATGATTAGGATGCAGGTACTGAAGTTCTTTTAGTTGGTAAATGACAAGTGTTCTCAATGCTACTTTCAGATTGCAAAAACAGCTACTTCATTTTAGAAATTATATTCTTGAATTACTTTATTTTTACACTTCTTGATTTCTACACTTCTCTTTTACACTTTTTAAGGGTTTTCTAATTGATGTCATACACAGCTAAAAATTGCATAAGCTTGTAAAGCGTATACTGGTTTTATCACTTAAGTCCAGCTGTTTTAATTGTCCCTTAAAAAACAAATAACGTGCCATCTTGATTGATAAAACTGAATTATTAGCTCTTTGCAGATGATAAGGTGTTTATCAAAGTGTGATTTTTCATTATGTATTTATTTTATTACTCTAGGTGTGCATATCACACTAAAGTGAATTGTGTGTTTGTCTGTAGAAATGAACTCAATTCTCATTCAGCTTTAAATTTTAAATATGTGTTTTAAATACACCACAGAAATTCTTTTGAACTCCAGCCAAGTTTGTTTAGTATCTCCTAGGCACAGAAATAGATCTCGGGCAAACTTCAGACAGGTTTCGCAGACAATGATCTGCACTAGAACATCTAGTGAGATAATTAGATCAAGGTAAGGTTGTGTGTAGATAGGGCCATATGATGCACCAGATGACATGGGATTTTAAAAATTCATTTTATTTCCCTGTTCAGTGATTAATATATCAGGGGTCTAATTATGGCCTCCTATTCTTGATCCTTAAAAGAGTTTCTTCTCTGGGATACATCTTTTGAAAAAAGGCAGTGACAAATATGTTTTCTGTATTTTCTGTGAATCTGCTCAGTTGTTCCTTCTCTCTGGATGTGTTTGGGGAAAAGAACACAGTGTAGGTGTTTTCATGGCCCAAACCCTTCTCTCGTCATCCATCAGACCTGGCACATTCCGCTGGACTGTCTGAGGGGCACTTCTCACCTTGGAGCAGGATGTGGGGACACATGCCTTGTCCTTTAAGACACAGTCCCCACAGTACAGGCTGTAACCACATGTTGTTTAGATGGCACAGAGAGGCCCAGAATGCTTTTATTCAAATAACAAGGTTTGAAGTCTCATTTCTTAGGAACACTTCAAATCTCCACAAAGCTATTTTATTCTCCCAACATGAGTGGAGCCCTGTTGTCCTTTATTACTATTATTTCTTCCTCTTCCACCCACTGCATGAATTCCGTTCTGCAAACTACTGTGGCAGCTGCTTTCCTCCAGCTGGTAGGCTGATAGCAGTGAACAGCTCACTGTGGAGCCTGAGCCAATTAGTACTGCAACAAGTGACCAGAAAACCCTCCCTAATATAAACAACTCTGAGCTACATGTTCAGACTGTTGACATATCTTCACTGCTCAGCTCACTTCAGCATACACTGCCCCAATTCTTTTTCAAAAGTGCTGGCTAAACCCTTTGGGTCCAGTTTCAGATAAGAAAGATCTTCTTCTGTGTTTTTAGTCTGTGTGCAGAGTGCATTTTCTACAACAGCCCCTAGTAAGTAATTTTAGCCTTTATTTTACAGGCATAATTACTTTAAGATAAAGGTTGTCTCAAAGTATTTCTTTAGACTGTAGAAAGAATTCAGGAAATATTGCATGATGACTTTAGCTCTAGGCAAGAGCAGAAGTCCTTCCAGCTGTGAGTGTTGTTTACATACATGACATTACATACATAGTCATTTTTTTCTGCTAAATGGATGGATAAGGAGAAAAATGTCAGGAAAAATATTTAATATTAGCAATGTCACTCCCCTACCAGATTCCCCTGTCAGACCTCCTAACGTGCAATTTTTAAAACAGGGTTCCTGAAAATACCCAGGTGTTAAAAGTCCAGGCATTCATGGCATATTGCAAAGCAGCCCATTAACTTCACCTTCAATATTTGGCGTCCTCAGTGCTGAGCCCCTGCAGAAGAGAGACCTTCAGCTGTTGGAGGTGTGAACATGCAAACCTGCAGTAGAACTGCAGTTGCTTCCTGACATCTGTGTAGACAGAAATCTGTAGCCAGTGTGACAGAAGATTACCATGAGCAGGAGGCAACACGTGGACACAAAGTGGTGGATGGGAGCAGGCAGGCAGCAAATCTACAATGTGAAGGTGGGGAATAAAACCCACAAGCAGCCGAGTTTGCTGAGTGCCATTGTGAGGTGTGGAAACAGCTTTTGTGTGAGCAGTGTGAAGCTTTCGGTTCTGCATTGGGCCATCATGAAACCACTTTGCAGAAAGCGTCATGTATGGGAGGGAATTAAAATTGCAGACCTGCTTCTGTTAGGAAGAGAGGCTATGTTGCAATGTAGGATATGAAGCAGTATCCCCACACTCAGAAGGAGCATTTTCAGAAGATACTAAACAAAATATCTGTAATTATTTGTTGCATATTGATTAATCAAGCTTTTATTGGAAGTGACATGCAGGGAGGCAGATTTTTGTCCTTTAAAATAAATAGGAGAGATTTTCTCAAACTACGTTACAGGAAAGGGAAGTGGTTGGCTACACATGATTTAAAGTTCCCTGTATGTTGTTAGGGGTTTTTTTTCTTTTTTATTTTCCCAGAAGACTCATGACTACACTTTGTAATTACAAGAGTGGGATTTGAAATCAGTAACCATTCTCTTGAGGTTCCTGAGTGAAATAATATTTGAGAAACAAAACCAAAACATGAGGTAGAAACCTAGAACAGAGTACAGTTTTACAGCTGCCACTTTAAAGATTATTCCAAGTTTCTCTGGCAGTACAGCATAGGAATTCCAACTGAGGTGCACGGTGTGTTTCAGAAGCAGCTGTAAGTAGTAGTTGGGGTGGGACGAGTGTTTCTGATCACATTCACAATCCAGCTTCTTTCCATTCTCATTTCTTGGTAGGAACCTGTGAGTCAGGCAGTCTCCTACCACCCTCCAGTGGTTTTCAGAGCACAGTGCAAGCAACATGTTCAGAAAGCTTATTCAGAAAATAAAAAGGGGGCTGGGGATATTCCAAGCTTTCTACTGGGGGCACATATTATTACCCTTTGGATTTGTTTGGTGAATTGTGTAAAAGGTCTTTTGGTTCTGGTTAGATGTTATAAAGTGTTCTAGCATACCTGTTCTGTGAAGCATTATGATATTCATGCGGTTGCTTACACATTAAACCATCTGTATCTGTGATGATTTCCAGTCTGCGTTTGTATTGCTGCCAGGATTACAGGATCTGTGGGTGTGACAATTGGATGTACAACAGTGAAGGGGTGCTTTGGAGGGGGCTGGGCAAAAGCTACAGTTTTTCTATGAATTTAGTGACTCAATAACTTGCAAGTCATTATAAATGTCTCCTCTGACTCTTAGCCTTCCATTTCATTCTCTCGTTAGTCTCTAGAGCACCTTAGGGGTATTAACATCTAAGTTTCCAAGGAAAATTGCATCTGTGTACTTAATTTTGTGCTATTTTCTGTTCTTAGTGGCATCTGATGTGCTATCCATGGCATGTCACAGTGTCATCAATCTGATGACATTTTTCTTGGAGATCACTGATCAAGATAACAAAACATGACACAATTTATTTTTATCTTGCTATTAGGAATGTGGAAAGCTGTGAAAACTGCAGGAGCTTCAAAGCACAGCAGAGATGAATTTATCAGTGGTTAAGGAGGCATTAATGCACTGTGTGACATGAAAGGTAGCACCTGCCAAACTTCCCCACACAACTTTAGGCTGTATCAAGTCCTGGACTATAAAGCACGAGTAAAAGGGGCTGATGCTTTCATTGCTCAGTATATTGCTGTTTTGTCCTTTGTTATGGATTTTCAAGCCATTTTTATTTCACATAACTCTGCTTTTGTCCAAGCAAGTCTGTGCTAAAACTAACAGTTATTTTTTTGATATAAGCCTATTGGAAAAAACGTAAAATAGGGAATTGTGCTTTTCTGCTCCAGGACAACATAAATTGCTGGCTCATCTACTAGCATCACTCACCCAGTAGAGAGGGAGAGTAGTCACAAAGTACTCTCTGTTCAGCCAACCTAAAATACGTGAGTAGGATGGGGAAGTTACATCAGTTACAACTGGGATCACCAGAAGTACAGCACAAAGTTTAATTGAATTTTCCCTTCTGAGTTCAGCCCATAATCACCAAACCTGAGAGAACTGGGACTACAGCAGGACAGGGCAAAACAGAAGGGAAGCTTTGGGGCACACTAAGAGCTGTAAAATGCTCCCAGGTATCTGTCTGTGAGAGATGGAGTCTCTCCTTGGGCCTTATTCCTTTCTTGAATCCCAAACCGAGAGTACAAGATATTCTGCACAGTCTTCCAGTCCCATAATCACCTGTGCCCTGGTGACTTCTCCCAGTGTCCTGGCAGCCACCTTCTGTCGGGTGTGGTAATGTGTGCATGGATGGAAGAGACAGACAAGCAGGCA
>VZTH01010385.1:85178-132382 GCA_013397815.1 Aleadryas rufinucha
GATATTCCAAGCTTTCTACTGGGGGCACATATTATTACCCTTTGGATTTGTTTGGTGAATTGTGTAAAAGGTCTTTTGGTTCTGGTTAGATGTTATAAAGTGTTCTAGCATACCTGTTCTGTGAAGCATTATGATATTCATGCGGTTGCTTACACATTAAACCATCTGTATCTGTGATGATTTCCAGTCTGCGTTTGTATTGCTGCCAGGATTACAGGATCTGTGGGTGTGACAACTGGATGTACAACAGTGAAGGGGTGCTTTGGAGGGGGCTGGGCAAAAGCTACAGTTTTTCTATGAATTTAGTGACTCAATAACTTGCAAGTCATTATAAATGTCTCCTCTGACTCTTAGCCTTCCATTTCATTCTCTCGTTAGTCTCTAGAGCACCTTAGGGGTATTAACATCTAAGTTTCCAAGGAAAATTGCATCTGTGTACTTAATTTTGTGCTATTTTCTGTTCTTAGTGGCATCTGATGTGCTATCCATGGCATGTCACAGTGTCATCAATCTGATGACATTTTTCTTGGAGATCACTGATCAAGATAACAAAACATGACACAATTTATTTTTATCTTGCTATTAGGAATGTGGAAAGCTGTGAAAACTGCAGGAGCTTCAAAGCACAGCAGAGATGAATTTATCAGTGGTTAAGGAGGCATTAATGCACTGTGTGACATGAAAGGTAGCACCTGCCAAACTTCCCCACACAACTTTAGGCTGTATCAAGTCCTGGACTATAAAGCACGAGTAAAAGGGGCTGATGCTTTCATTGCTCAGTATATTGCTGTTTTGTCCTTTGTTATGGATTTTCAAGCCATTTTTATTTCACATAACTCTGCTTTTGTCCAAGCAAGTCTGTGCTAAAACTAACAGTTATTTTTTTGATATAAGCCTATTGGAAAAAACGTAAAATAGGGAATTGTGCTTTTCTGCTCCAGGACAACATAAATTGCTGGCTCATCTACTAACATCACTCACCCTGTAGAGAGTGAGAGTAGTCACAAAGTACTCTCTGTTCAGCCAACCTAAAATACGTGAGTAGGATGGGGAAGTTACATCAGTTACAACTGGGATCACCAGAAGTACAGCACAAAGTTTAATTGAATTTTCCCTTCTGAGTTCAGCCCATAATCACCAAACCTGAGAGAACTGGGACTACAGCAGGACAGGGCAAAACAGAAGGGAAGCTTTGGGGCACACTAAGAGCTGTAAAATGCTCCCAGGTATCTGTCTGTGAGAGATGGAGTCTCTCCTTGGGCCTTATTCCTTTCTTGAATCCCAAACCGAGAGTACAAGATATTCTGCACAGTCTTCCAGTCCCATAATCACCTGTGCCCTGGTGACTTCTCCCAGTGTCCTGGCAGCCACCTTCTGTCGGGTGTGGTAATGTGTGCATGGATGGAAGAGACAGACAAGCAGGCAGGGCAGGCAGGCAGGCAAGGCAAGGCAGGCTGTCTTGTGGGAGAAGAAAAGGGGCCAGTTAGAGAAAGCAGAGTCCAGTAGGCCTTGGGTTGCTTTCTGGCTGGATTTGATCACGGGATGTTAGCAAAAAGGCCTGCTTTAGCCAAAATCTGCTGGCTCCCTCTCCTGAGATACCTTTCTTGTAAATCTCAGCAGAGTTCTGTGAGCTTGTATCTTTACTTACCTATTCTTCCTGTTGGTTGGTTGATTTTGTCTGGGTTTTTCCTCCTACAAAATGTTTACATTTAGACTAATGCATTCGTCTTTGACTGGGCATTCAGATCAACACTAAGGCTTTTGAGTATGTTAGAGAGTAAAATGGCTAAAATGAGACTGCACATATACATGACAAGGACAATTTTGCAGAGAATCTTCTCTCCAACAGACCAAACAGTGGAGCATAAAAGTTGAGATGACAGACAAAATCTGTTTAAGAACAAATCATTCTTTATGTTCTGTGTTGATCTCTCACAAAGCATCCACTGACAAGTGAAGGGTTAAGGTAAAACCCTTTCTTCCATCTGGACAAAGACAAGGTTTCTTTCTTTGGAAAGAAAGTCTGTTACAAGACTTGAATTGAATTTTCACTGCAAAAAGGATGAAAGTCTCCAGGTCAAAGGCTGTGGAACCTGGTGACTGCAATGATGTAAGACTGTGATAATGCCACATAATGTCTGGTCTGACCACTGAATATAAAGTTTTGAGCTTTTATTACTTAAAAAAAAAAAAAAAAAAGTTAATACTTTTTAAAAATCTCCCATTTTTCCAGACTGCCATACAAAACCCAGCAACCTTAGTTTTCACTCCAAAGTAGATGTATCAGAAACTGAAATGAGGTCTCAGCTAATGAATGAACTGATGGCTCTGACTCTTTGTATATTACTCAGGAAATATTTACATCTTTCTGAACAGTTATTTTTGCTTTGTGTTCATGAAGCATGATCAGCAGGTCAGGAGAAGTGATTCTCAAGAGACCCCACTAGGACTGCTGCATCCAGCTCTAGGATGCCCACACAGCACATGTTGGAGTGTGTCCAGAAGAGACCACAAAATGTGATCAGAGGACTGGAGCACCTCTCCTATGAGGAAAAGCTGGGACAGCTGGGGTTGTTCAGCCTGGAGAAAAGAAGGCTCTGAGACCTTATTGCAGCCTTCCAGTACCTAAATGGGGCCTATAAGAAAGGTGGAGCAAACTTTTTAGCAGGGCTTGTTACAGTAGGACAAGGGTTAAATGATTTTAAACAACAACAACAACAACAAAAAGGGCAGATCTAACTACATTTAGAAGAAATTTTTTATGATGAGAGTGATGAAATGGTGGAACAGGTTGCCCAGGGAAGTGGTAGGTGCCCCATCCTGGGAAACATTAAGGTCAGGTTGGACAGGACTCTGAGCAAGCTGGTCTAATTGAAGATGTGCCTGCTCATTGCAGGGGGCTTGGACTGGATGACCCTTAAGGTCCCTTCCAACCCCAAATATTCTGTGATTCATAGAATTTTGTCAAGGGCTAGAAAATGTTCTAGAGATTGTGTTTTGAGGCAAAAGCTCTGAAACATGCAAGCTTTAACTGCCATTAAAGACTGAAATTTGTTTGGCCTAGTATGTCCTGCTCTACAAGCAGGAAGAAGTATTTCTGAGAGTTATTCCTCTTGGTGACATGGCACTGACCCTCCTCATGTTTTTCTGCAGTTGTGCTCCTTCAAAACGTAACGTGACAGCAAAGAGTTTTCAGAGTAGAATGGCCATGTTGGTTCAGGTTAAAGGCTAAACATCTAGCTTGGATGGCATCTCCAGCCCTATCCTTAAGGAATTTAGAGAAATTTGTTATTTCCTGGAAACAAAATTTAAAAAAAAAATCCCAAACAGTGAAAACAGGTAACAAAACCAAAACAATCCAGAAACCTAAACAAGGAAAACCAAGCCGAACTCACAGCTTGGCAGTAAATGTACAGCACAGCAGTGCTCTGCAGTGGCTGGGGTTGTTGTCCCAGCTGTAGCAGGCGGCAGCAGTGCTGTGGCACTGAGCTGAGTGCGGCTCAGTCGGTGTTTGCAGGGCCACAGGGAGGTGGCACTCGTGTCTCGTGCTTTGCACTGCTTTCCTTCCTCAGATGCCAGTGACTGACTCCAGGATTATCCATCGGAATTGAGGCATTTTGCTTTTTAGTGCCCTATGCTTTCATCTGTTTTCAAAGGCAAACATTTTAGGAGAGAAGGGTTTTGTTTTGAAGAAGTACTGGAAAGAAACCCCATGTCACAAGTGAGATTAAAAAAAAATCGCCTCAAGGGCTGCATTGTTCAATTGCAGAGAATAGCCTATTTCATATTCAAATTGCCATAACTTAAGCCAGGATTTAGTACCATAATTCACAAACACGTGCCTGGAAGATCCTCCTTGCATTACTGAGGCTACTTGGCTGCTATCATATATGATCATTTCCATGTAATCATCTTTTCAACTTTATTGAATTTAATCCTCAATGCGGTTGCATTTCCTGTGCTTTTATTTTATGGGAAGACTGTTACATAACTGCATTCCCCTCATTTTAATACATATTAAAAACTAATGTTTGGGCTTTTTCTTCTTTCACCACCAGAAACGCAAATTTAAAGTAAATATTCATCTTTTTACCTGTCTAATAACATATTATGGCTGTACTGTAATGAAATTACTCAAGATACCATTCACAAGCAGATACAGAACAGAGCTCTTCATTCCTCTGAATCTGTGAAAATGAGATCATTTTACAGGAACAATGCACACACTCCTGTAATGGGTATCACCAAAACCAAAGGATTTATTAATTTTATTACTGCTTGTGTTTTTGGTAGAAAGAGCCACAATAGCCTAATCAGTTTAATGTAAAATTTTACAAGTCAGATTTTTTTAATTTTTTTTTTTTTTATTTCAGTGGGAGAAACTACAGATGACAACAAGTGAGAGGAGAAAAATCGTGTGTTCAGTCACATTCCATATAATTGCAATTACCTGTGTTGTTTGGTCATTGTATGTTTTAATTGATAGAACCGCTGAAGAAATTAAACAAGGCAATGATAACGGTAAGTGTCTTTTACCTTCTTTGGTGCTGTTCATAATGCAATGGCTGGCTTTGAAAGGCAGCTCTGTAACCAGTCACATTCTGTTCTTAAATAACAGCTCATATGGCTACACCAAAGACTTTAATGCAGAAGTTCTGAATGGGTCAGTATGAAAATCTTATCTTATGTCCCTGCAGAGAGAACTCCTTGTAATCATTACAACAGCTTAACTAGCCTGCCGGTTCTTCTGTGTTAATCTCCCATTACCTAGGTAATTCTAAAGCTCAGGCAAAAAGATGAGTCAAGTTCAAACAGCTCAGTGCAAGTTCAGGTCCTTAAAATAGCAATTTATTTATATTAATCACTTGAACCTTGATAGGAAGTTAAGTACGATAGAGCTTCTTCATTAACAAGCTTCCTAATATGAACTTCCAAGAGAGAGTCTAACAGTTGTGTTAGTCCTTCATGTGGGACTTGAGTAGCATGGAAAGCCATTCCTGTGTCCTTTCAAACAGAATTTCACTGTGAATGTCCATGTTCCAGCTGTATTTATTGGTTAAGCACTGGAACAGAGAAGTCATGGAGTCTCCATCTGCGGAGATACTGAAAATCCAACTGGACATGTATAACAAAATGCATGCTTAATGTAAGTAGGAGCCACACTTAGCATATGTGGAAAATATATCCAAAATTGAACTACTGTTTCTCATTTCAAATCTAAGTTTAATTGGTCTTAAATTTAGTCTTAAATGTGATCATGATAAAAAGCTTTTGAGTTTTGATGTGAATTGAATTTAAGCACCCCAGAGGAGCAAAGGTCTCTAGCTTTGTGTTATGTTCTGAAGTTAACATGGAAAACAAAACAGGTGGAGCTTTGTGCCTTGCTAGTTAGATAAATATTTGATGATACTCCTAATGCTTGCCTTACTTGCCTCAGAGAGGAAAATAAGCAACAAGCCTCAGTAAGTCACAGATGAATACACACTACAAAGTCTTGTTTTGCATTCTTTCGCAATGGGTAACCTTGTTTTTTATCTCAAAAAACCTAGCCCAGAGGACAGGACTAGGAATGGCTTTGAACTTCTGAGTACAACTACATCACCCTACTCATTACTAGGGGAAACTATTTCTGTAGATTAGCTGAATTTACATAACAAAACAGCTAACAGGGATTTTTGTTGTTACACACAATGCAAAAGAATCGTGTTAATTATTCCTGGTAGGCTCGAAAAGTATTTATGATTTGTGTAGCATTCAGTATTTGCCAAATGTAACGGCTGATTCTTTACACTAAAAAATGGACAAAGAGATGCCCTGAAGCTACTTACAACATGCAAAAGTAAGTGTTTGTGCAGAGGAGGCTTCTGCACCAAAATTTGCTTGTTGCAGGGGAGAGTAGTTTTACAAAAGCAAATGTGTATTTGGGGAGGAGTAAGAAGGACATATATGTAGTTTATTTTCTTCTCCATTTTCTCTCTTTGAATGGGAATTGCCAAGACAAGGACAGTAAGCACTGGAGAAAAAACACTTTATAAACATATTTTGAGAAGGAGAAAAATTGAAAGCCCTGAATAATACTAATACTGTTTGTTAATATTCTGAGTTTAAAAATCCCATTTTTAAATGGGTATCTCAAATTATTTAAAGCATTAGGGTTTTTTTTTCTCTTTAGGGAAGTATATGATGCAAACCCTTTAATTGCTAAACCTTACACTGGTTTATAGAAAAGCCAGTTTAAAATATATTTCAAATATTCTAGAATTTATATGGCACCAGTGGTAGGGAATCAAGTTTCAAATAAATTTATTCTGGTTGAAGGAACAGGTCTAGGTTCAGCTGAACTTTCTCTCCCCTAATAAAGCTCAAATCTGAAAATTTGGCAATCCTGGAAAATACGAAAGATACAAAACTCTCTGTCCCATACCAGTTAATAAAAAAAGATGCTTCCTGTATTACCACGGAAGCAGCAGCAGCCTATCTTTTATGTTAAAAGGTGGAAGAAACACTGAAGGAAAGCTTTTGAGAGTGGCGTTGAGTTTCTTATTTGACCAAATGGTGGTAAAATCAGTTAAAAGTGGAAGCAGTTTCCTATTCCATAGGCAGTTTCTTGGCCAGCCTATGGAATAGGAAACCCTGTCTATTTTCTAGAGCCACAACTGCCCCAATAGCGTGTCCATACCTGGACATTCTTGGCAAGTGCCTTCTTTTCAATATATGTTACTGAAACTCAGTGCTTGATATTCAATATATAACACAAACTTTCTATTTCAAAGGTGTTCTTGAATGGCCATTTTGGACAAAACTCGTTGTGGTGGCCATTGGATTCACAGGAGGCCTGGTCTTCATGTATGTGCAGTGTAAGGTTTACGTCCAGCTGTGGCGCAGGTTGAAAGCCTACAACAGAGTGATCTTTGTTCAGAACTGCCCAGACACCATCAAAAAACTGGAGGAGAAAAGCTCTCCATGCACTCAGCCCTTGGAGGTGAAGGACACGGTGGTGGTGCCAGTAGCACAGACAGGTACAAACTCTCAGCTGGCGGCGGAAGAAGCGACATCGGAGGTCATGCCAGTTTGACACGGACAGCATTGCTTCTTCTTCACAGAGTAAGCCGTAGTGTTTGCTACACTACAAGTGCTACAAGAAAGTAGAAATGACTGTGCATTTTTTCAGTTAAAAAAACCCCAACCAAACAACAAAAAAATACCCCACACAATAACCAAAACCGTACAAGGAAAATGGATCCAGCAAAGCAACTTGTTACTGTATGGAATGTGACCGTTTGTGACGTAGTTTTGCAACTAGTCAGCAAGTGTAGTGGAAGTGTAGAAAGTGCAATAGAGAACAGGTTTAACAGACAATGCCAAACCAATGTGACAAGGTACTTTTGTTTTTTGTTTTTTCCTAACTGGGCTGGCTGGGAAAGTAGAAAACAGAACCGATACAATAATTTTGTTTACAGAAGACACAAAACCTTTCATCTGTTTACTACTAGAAGCTGTATTTCCTATTTACCTTTTCAAAGATACGCTTCAAAGGCTACCAATCCAGTTATACACATTAACAGAATCAAAATACAGAGAGCTGTATTGCAGCACTCTCTCTGAGCCTCGTGCGGTAACACCTTCACGTGACTGTAGTGGAGCCTGAATGTTTGGGCAGCTGTGTCAACTACGGATATTTGAACCAGTTGTTTTTAACTATGGCTGAATTTTTGAAAAGTAAGCAGTTCCAACCAGTATAAACTCATGTCTCCATAAGCTACAGACAGTTTTTTTAAATGTCAGTGAAGTAAGTACAGGAAGGAGAGAGTATGTAGATATGCATTTAGAAGAGCAGCTCCGCTGTTTATTTTACTTTACAGGTGTGAATTAGACATAAATTGGATATGCAAAGTATTGAGGCAGAACTGCAAATGAAAAAAAAGCAGTTTACTGCAGAATCACACAAAAGTAAATTGTCTATTATCAAAGATCTGGAAAAGGATGACAAATAGTGAAGATGGAAGCTATTTTTGGTTTTATTTTTTAAGATTCATCATGCAGAAAGGTAGATGTAAGAGAACATACCTACCTACATATCTTAAGAACACATTAGTTTTTATCTCCTTGTTCTAAAAAGTCAGTTTCTATCTTCCTGACAGAAAAAAACAAATCAATGGTTTCCTCCTGTACAGGTAAACTTAAGGTGTTAAGAGATTCAGCATTTCAGTTGTTAACTACGTATTTTGAGCACTGGCACATAAAAATGAAGTGTGGATAGCATTAAAAGGTGCAATAGATAAATGAATGTAGATATAATACTATGTCCAACAGGGTGAATTATATATAGAGAACCAATTTTGTGATTCACTTTGCAAAACTGTGGTGTTTACTACAAGGACACAAGAGCAAGTATTGACTTGGAGTAGTTATGTACTGGTGCGGATGAGTCTGTGGCCTGAACCTAATGTATATTTTTAAAAAAAGCTGAAAGTTCTTTTTAAATCTTGTATTTAGTAAAGGAGGAAAAGCAAAAAAGCAAATAAAGAACCAGAGTAATGAGGACAGGAGAGTAGAGATTCACTTAAAGGAGGGCTATCTGCCACAATTACAAGTGAACTAGAGTTCTACAGAAGCCTTGAAGTTTCTACTGGTAAATTTTCTCTTTATACACTCACATATTTACAGTGAAATAACAGATTAATCCCATTCTTGCAAATACCCAGGCTGCTGGGCCTAAGATGTATTGGAGTTTATATATTAGGTATTCCTTTGTGAATGTTTACTGGCTTAAGGCTCAGGGAATACTAGAAGTAGCAGTGTTAGCAAGAAATGTGTCTTTAATCAGATCAGTATATTCTTTTGTATTGGAATTGCTCTTGTAATTTGGCTGTGACTAAGTGATTGTTATCTGGATAGACAGGACACAAAATCTTGGTGCTTGAATGGGTCCTTATACACGTCAATAATTGCTGTAAATTACTCCAGGTGAGTTGGATTAATGTTGAAGTTTCTTCATGTAATGGCACGCACTTTTTATATAAAATAATTTCCCAGCTATACAACTGCAACTTCCAATTGTAGCAGCTTCTTATTTGAAGTTACATACAAGACAAACCAAATCATCTCTCCATTTAAAACTGTGGAGGAGACTTCACAAGGTCTTCAGAGCATGATGACACGACTAAGGAATGTCTTGTAACTGCAAATGCTTAAGATAGTCTGCAATGGCATGGTTTTCAAAAAGCTACTTGTTGAAAGGTGAATCTCATATCTGAAGTTAGACACTTAAAATTACTAACTGCATCTGAATGTTTGGAAGGATGTTTACAATAAACCTGAGGAATCAGCAAAATTTACTGACAAGGAACATTATAATGAAGGATAATTAAGAGCTTTCTGAAACAATAGTTTATTACTAAGTGAAAGTAACCCTGCTTCTTTAGTCAGCTTGTTCTTTGACTGCTGTAGCATCATGACCCCATTGAAAGTACTTTATCCCCTCTTTTGTCAGTTTACTGAAGACTAATGCAATTGGGGTTTTTTTCTTGAACAAGTACAAAATTCACCTCAAATAAGAAAATACCTGAAGATTCTGAAAGCAGAACTGTAGCATCCAACAAGATTTTACATTTTTTTAAAAATACACTGAAGAGTCAGCAACAGAAAAGACAACGTGCGAAATTTTATACTAATGCCTTCAACTTCAAACACTGTTCTGGCACTCAACCATATATGCAACTGAGTTTACAGTTAATTAAATAAAAGAAAGGAGAAAGACTTCAGTTGAAATTCCTTCTCTCCCTTGGAAATATTTAATGTGGACAGCAGGAAAAGGAGCAAAATGGGACACTGTCTGCTGAGAGGGATAATGAGACAAGACACCAGCAAGAAGATTTCAGCTGGCTTGAAGCAGCCTTTAGCCTTTTAAAGCATTACAGTGTTAGTCCATGCATCCCTTTCTCTTCTTAGGTGCACTGGATTTTCTAGAGCTTTCAGGGATTTCATGCAGGATTGGAATTTGTTTCTGAAGCAGGGTACAACCTCTTCAAGAGGGCAAGGAGCTATTCATACCACCATGCCTTGGATTCTGGTCTTCAGTAATATGGAAAGTACACAAATAGAGAAACTAGACAGATCCTTATCAACCAATGCTTTTTCCCCCGAAGTACAGTTTTCTGTATTAATTTATTAACCACAGTATTCTATCATGAAGAAAAACCTAAACAAAACAGTGTACTGAAGGTTATAAGATAAAGTCTAAAGACTTTTTAATGAAGATGCCATCTCAAATAAAGAACTGTATCAAACTCCTGTGTAGCCACAGTGCAGCTCTGGCAAATATGCCGACAGTGGAATTTGGCCTGGCTAAACCCACAAGGGCAGAATCTGGCTCTGAGCTACCATTAACAAGAACAGCTTAATCTGCATTCTTGTTTAAACAAAGTTTTAATAAAGGTAGGTAAAAGTAATTTGGTGTCAGGTCAGATCTGAATGTTTAAACAAGATACTCCTGTATTCACTCCTGTGAACATGCACATTTCTTTTCCTGCTTTTAAGTTACAAGCATTATAAAGTTTATTTCAAACTGGCATAAATATACCACTTTTGACTATCAGTAGCATTACAAAGATTCTTGACTACTCCAACTGTGCCATTCACGCACTGCTCTGTCCGAAGGTAGTGTTTATTTTTGTTGTGTAGAATAAATAGTAATTCCCCATCTCCAGAACAAACGGTTTCTAATTTCCAATAATGCAATGAAACTTACACTCTGATGAAAAGATTTTACTGTGTATAATATTTGGAACTACAAGTTTGTGTTATTTGTTTAACTCCCTCTCTTTTGCAAAAGCAAAAGTGTATGTTTTTGTGGGTGAATGTGTACTGGAAGACAGAAGGTAAGGGAAACAAAAGTAATGTATCTGCTTAATGTTGTGAAAAAAATGTATTTGTATTAAACAAATTACTCAAAGTACTGTAGTATTCTGCATTTGTCACCTTGTTACATAGAGCATCACATGCTGAACATGAATTGGCAAGACCACACTTGCAAGGAAGATGAACAGTATATATTCTGCCACTTAATACTGATAAACCTGCTAAGCTGCAAGGGGCTACTTTTGGGTACCCCACCTTGGCAGAATGCTCAGGAAAAGAACTCGTAGTACAAAAACACTTGAAAAGAATTATAGTTACTTAACTTGCAGGCTTCAACCCTATAAAAAAGCCCAGAAAGCAACTGGTTTTACATCCACAGAATAATGGACAACTAGTACTGGGTTTCAGCTCCAGGAGGGTAAGAGGACGAAAGCGTCCTAAGGAAAGCAGTGCCTTGGAACGAACCATTGGTTACAGTGATTTTGGTATGTCCAACACATAAAAGCTTTAAATATGGACTGGACCATTAAATACTTTAAAGCTAATCCCAGCTCAGATGGTCAGCATGGATCCTGTTCCTTTTTGTATTATTTTGTACTTTGACTTGGTGAGGTTTTCTCCTTTTTCAAAACCCTAAGGACATTTTTTTAAATGAAAAGGAATATTACATGTTTGCATTATAAAAAAGCCTGTACATTTTGTGAAGTATAAAACCAAAGAAAATATCTTACCTTGACTAAAACAGAATGTTCCAAACAAGGTCCAAATTTAGTTTTCTACAGATCCACCTACCCCACATCTTTATCCTAGATGGTCAGCTGGGGAGAGTGGGCTAAGTTTCAAAATACCACAACTTCAGCTGGAGTAAGTCATCATATGGCTGCTGATTAATAAGAATATATGTTCAAAACACAGAAGTAATGTTCTAACTAATTTAATTCCCTACATCCAAGGCTAACCACTTGTTCATTTTCTTAAAGCTGCCCTAACTAGCTCACTATGTAAATCAAAATGAATTCACAAATCCCTGCAAGATACAATACAGAAGAAACAGCATAACCAAAGAAGTTATAGTAATAAAGATATATTAATTTCCATTTACTAGCATATGGAAAAGTGGAGCCAAATTTGGTTTCAGGAATAAGAGCGTAGAGGTATGGGTTCTTGTGTCTTTTTTCTTTGCGCACAAGAGTTTGAATCCCTTGATGAAGGGTACCATTAGAACACGAAACATGTTTCTGTTTAGTGTGATGTCTGTATACACACATCCCAGCCAATAAAATATTAAGGCTGTTCTGCATGAGCTTTCCTAAAAGTCAAAGAAATTGTCAAAGAACTTGCCAAAAATCCTGACTGGTGTACCACATCTCCACTACCTATCACACAGAGCTCAGAAAATAACCTTGATTGAGAACAGAATTATTCCAGTCTGCCGGAGAATGTGGGCCCTGGGACAAATTTGCCCTTTTACTACTTGCAAATACCTGTAACTGGTACTAACTGAATCACAGGACTTTTTTTTTTTACCACATAAAAGATAATAGAAATAAAAATACAGTAATCAGCACTATTCCAAATAAAAACCAAAGAAGAAAGGTCACAGTAATTTTTAAGTGCATTAAGTAAATTACTAATAATTGGAGGAAATACTTCTATAATGAAACATAGATCATTACACCTGTGGATGCACATGCCTGGGAACATGGTGAACAACATGATCAACAAACTTTAATAATTGCTCACAAACAGCATAGAAGTGAAAAGCAAAGGAGCAAGATTTAGATGGGGTAATATTAAACTCAGAAATAAACAAACTCATGTGTTAAAGGCTCACAGAAGAAAAACTGCTACTTACAGGAGCCCCAAAGATACAATCAAAGAACAAATCAGTCTAGAAATTCAGGCAAAGGCTTTAATGAATCTTGAAGTGCCACTTTACCTCTAGGTTTGCTACCAAATTTTGAGAGCTGGGGAAAAAGAATATTTCATTTAAAAGTATGGGTAAGATTTTTTGAGCACTTCCTATCTTAGCAATGGGCATCATCACTTTATCCGTTTTCAAAGCAGCATGGTATTTGCCTTGGTTAATTGTGTGAACTTGAGTAAGAGCTGACATTAGTAGGATGCCTCCATCTTTATTTAGAAAATATGTCCGTTTTTAAAGTAATGCTGTCATTTTGGTCTAATAACTTGATTAGTTTTATTTTTCCTTTGTGACAGGTAACTAGTTACATATTAAACCCTCCATTTTAGTAAAATTGGACAGTATTTGCAATCAAGCAGTCAAGGCTTAGGGAAGATGATTACAGGACCACTATGGTGTGTCACTATCAGCTTATTTTCAGTTTCAGTACAGGAACTCTCACAGGACCTTGCCAGCTGTTTTTAAGACGACAGCTTAAACTGTACTGTGTAAATCCCAACACCGCATGAGCAAAGTCTCTTACCTTCATGAAACACTTCTTTTGGGGAAGTCTGGAAACCAATTATAATGAATTTTTACTCTTGAAAGAGCTAGAAGATAGAAAGAATGTATGCATTGTATCATGCTGAGACTGACCAAACAAGCCAATTTGACATAATTCTTTACTGCAGCCATTTTATTGCCCTGTATTAGAAAACTAAACTTGGAAGGTTCCTTAAGCAGAGAACTTTTTTTGATGAGAAAAAGAGATTTTTTTTTTACTACCCTTTCCTATCTGCCAGGTGTCTAGTAAACCCCAGTTTTAAAAAAAGTTAAACTCCAATATACACATTTTTGATCCCAGACTCTGCCTCACATATGGCAGTGTCATCACAGAGATGAGTAAATATGCTATTGCATTGAAAGACAAACAAACAAACAAAAAATCATGACACTCTGTAAGTATATTCCCTTACGAACGGCTTGTTTCCAATACTAAAGAATTGTAAATTAATTAATTTACATTTCCTGCATATAACCAGCTTTCAGAACGTCAGCATCTTCTACTTGGTTTTGGTTTTTCTTTTTCTTAAATCACATTTGCTTTGTTTACATGAAAGAAAAAAATAATTATTTCTGCTGGACTTATAGTCAGTTGGTTCTTTCCAGCTGAGACCATCCATAGGGTATGTTCCACAACTAACAATTTAGCTGCTACTGAAAGTTTGAATGTAATTCAGCCAGTTCCTTAGAGAAGTCTTAGCTCTACTCCAAGGCTGGCTGAACTAGAAGTACAACTTAGTAAGAACACTGCAACAAATTGGAAAGTACACTAAAAACCCCCAAAGTTCTTACATGAAAGTGGCTTTATGTGTAAAAATAGTACTTTTTTGTTTGAAATGTTGTATATTTAACACGAGCCCTGATAATTAAAGGAACATGAATTTTAACTGTTACAGCTTTGAGATGAAAACTAAAAAAACACAGAAACATTGCAAAACAGTATCTGACAAATTAGAATGAAGAAATCTTCTCTAAAATTAATCCTTTACCAGAAAAAAAAAGACCTGTAAATTACGGAGAATTATAACAGAGAATTTAACATTAAAATCTGGAATCCTTAGCTCCAAAAGAACATAATTTCAAGATATTACCCACAGCAGTTTTTGTAAGAATAGACAACAACACTTAACTATTTCCCATTCCCACTGTTACCAGCATCTACTTTCTAGATTTTAAAGAAACAGAATAACAATTCAGAACTCCTGAGAGCATTCGTCTTTTTTTCACCTGTAGGGAAGAAACTCATCAACATACAAAACTCTAATAGCTGGCTATAAAGCATGATTAAATTATGAAATTAAATGAAGAGATTCCAGCAGCTCATCTCAGGAACACATGAGGCAAAAAACATTCTCTACATCCCCCCCCCAACTCCAGGCCCGTCAGGACAAAAAACTCTCAGCACAGAAATTATAAATAAATAAATAAATACATGGCCTTGGGGGTTTTTGTTCTTTCCCATTGTCACATTAATATTCTGCAACAGCTCATCTGATAAATTGGTCACGCACATCATCAGTTTAAGCCTAGATTATTTTCAATTCAAATATGAATACCTGACAGCTACATATGATTTTTTCTGATAATTCAATGTAAGAAGTTCTCATGCATACACTGTTGTTTTTTCATTACTTGTGCAGTACGTTAACAAGACAGTTTAAAAGCCTCCTAAACAAGCAATGAATATATGGACTTCAAGGGAGAGAACCGAAATCACAGTCAATAAGGTCTGATAATAAACATGTTCCTGTAGTCTGAATGAAAAATGTTAAAAAAGACATAATTTCAAATATTTCACTATCACATTAACCAGATTTTCATAACATCTTATTACTGGATTGTTTCAAGTAATATAGAACATATCATTCTTCATAACTCTGCATGACAATCTTTTTGAAGCATCCACCAGGATGTCAGCCTAATATACTGTAATTACTCTGACACCTTCCAGTTATTGAGTTATCTGCTCATTTTCCTTTCGTATTTTACAGAATGTCATGGGAAAGTGACTCAATGTTTCTACCTGCAATTTCAAACATCAGACTTTGTATACAAGCAAAAATTCAAAATGAACTTCCAAAAGGTAAAATCTGCCCAAGCACTGAAACAACCACATACACAACTTTAGTTCAATCTAATTACCCTGGCTGAATTTCTACCACAGTTTAACACCTCAAATTTCGTAAATCAAAACAAGATAAATTCCACCACACAGCTCAATTTAAAAAAGATAAAAAAATACCTAAGGCCTGCCCTGAACTTTAGCACACTTATCTCTCAAACACAAGCACCAAGCAGTGATGTGATGGCCTGGAGATGTGGCTGGTGTCAGAGGGTAAGACCTCTAGTCAGGTTTAAAACTTGCAGCCCATCTGAAGATGAATTAGATCACCCACTCATGCTTCAGGTCTGTTAAATTTATTTAGCTTTCTTCTTTAGATTAATTTAAGGGGACAATTGTTAATTCTGTATAACCTAAACAGATTGGTTTCCTAAAACGTGAAAGGATAGCACAAGCCTATTTGTAAAGAGGGAAGAAATTAATATACATATTAACAGACTTAACACTCATCAGTAACTCTTGCTGCACAGCTATGAAAATACACACCTGGATGTCAGTAAAAGAAATCTGGGAAACCCACGTAACTATTTACTATGACAAAGACTTGATTGTTTAGCACACAGAAGTGTACTAGGGATCACATTATTAGAAACATCATCCACCAGGAATAATTATTTCCACATAATTGACAGGCATCTGAGCCGTGACTACTACCATGTGTGCAAACAGTTCAGCTGAACTGTGACTGCTGTGCCCGGACAACCTAATATGCACTGAGATGTCCTACTTAATGCCTGCTGTGAAATTATCCCTAGTTTTGCCCTTGCCTTTTTTTCTTCTTATTTTTATTCACTTTACAGCTTTTAAAGTGATAATCTGCTAAGAACTTTCCTGAAAGACAAATTTAAAAGCATCTAAAGAGTTGCTTCATAAAGCAAGCCTGCTATTGAAAAGTCCTGAGCAGCTTCAATTCAATTCTCAACAGAGGGGTTAGAAAAAGAATATGGACTAAGATACATTTAAAAACAGACTGTAGGGACTTTGATTGGCCTTTGATCTGAATTCTGCAATACAGATTGCTGAGGATAGTAACTCTTTCAAATTCTCTTGACAAAACATAAAATACTCAGTATCTTATTGAAGCATTTCCAGCTCTCTATGATCCTGACACAGATTCTCAGAGAACAGAAGGTACAAGAGAAGAGTTCCTCATGTTTAGCAGGTTATTGCAATTACCACGAAAAGGTAAAGATTTCTGACCACAAAGTATTCCAGTCTGAATCTAGACAGGGAAAAGGTACTCAGCTAGTTGAGATTTCAAGATATAAACTTACACAAGTAAGATTTTAAGTATTTATTTATAGTAAGAAATTTTTATCCAAAAATATACAGCTTTACCCAGTAATATTGTTTACTCTTTACCATAGGTACACAAATCATAAAAAGAGCAACTAACAAAGCCTTTAGAAATATAGTTAAATTTTATTTTTGTTTCCAGTCATAAAATATGTTTCTTACAATTCCTTTCACTATTTCAGCTCTTGAATCAGCTGGTGCTCCTCAGGCCCCACCGCTTCTCCTTCATTCAAGTCTTCTTTTGCTTCTGCATCTGTCACCTCAGGGTGACTGCAGGCAGCATCCCTAGCTGAGAGCTTTTTCATTTTGATGTTTGGCAGTTTCCTCAGATCACCATCCCATTCTCTTAGAGAGAAAAAAAAAAGTAATGAAAACCAATTACCAATAGAAAGGAAGGGATGGCAGAGTTAACTCACATTTCCTCAGTGAGGCTGCTTTTCTAAGCTATCCTCTGTCCCACTGTGGTATGAATAAGCACCAAAGATTTAACCTGATTTTGTACACTACAGAAGCTGTAATTTCTCTGTGAAGAAATAGGTACTTTCAGATGTGATATTCTGAAACAAAAATATATTATTCACTTTATTCCCACAGACTTATTGTACCCTCAATTACTTTCGGCCACCTGCTTTTAGGTTTGTCTTATTCAACTTGCAGTTTGGTACGCAACAGAAAAACAGGTCAGAAGAGTTTCTTCATCTGGATGCTTGATTTGCATATGCAATATCACATGTACATAAGTCCCTCGTGATTTATGGTAAATGTTAACACGTTGTGTGACTGACTTCAAGAGAACACAAAGTGTTAATAAGTATTAATTCACATGGTGAATGTATTATTTCCAAACGCTGCATGAAGGAGAAAGGGTTGTTTTAAATGTAAGTCAAACCCAGTACTCACTTAATAGAATGCTTTCTTGATTATAGTAAGTGCGCTTCATGGATAATTCTTCCCAAGGGCAAAGACAGTGTTTGCCAATTATGTTTTTGCTCTACCAAGACAATACAGTAACACTCCTATTGGATGTCCCAGTTCAAGAAGTCAATTGCATATTTATAATCACAGCAATCTTTCTTCTTTGGGATTTCTGGCTTTATTCCAACATCCTGTAAGTATGTCTTCTGGCTACATACCATCCCTGGAAGTCTGTGATATATCATTCCTTGCAACATAACCATTCCTTTTTTTTTTTTTTCCCTTTAAAGCTTTTCATTTGATAGAGCTGACAGCAAAAATGTTCACTCAATCTATTACCAGAACATACCAACATGCTGGCCCAGATGAGCCAGTTTCACAGCTCCCACATCTTTTAACTGCATGCAAGTTGTAAATTAATTTAAGATTTTCAACTAGTACATACACACATACCAAAACTACTATGAACAGCTGAGGTCAGCATTTTAGGTAAAATATTATCTAAGATATTGAGAAGGGAAGTTACTTAAGTTACAGAAATGGCATTCTACTGTTGAATCTAAATCTTCCAAAGTTTTAATTAATAACTATCACCAGTGTTTAGCTTGTAACAGCTAAGAAATGCCAAAATAGCAGTGCCATACCTACTCTGCTTTTTCAAATGACAGATTCCTTGCCAGTTTTGCATAAGTTCCCTTTTTTTTGAAAAGAGACATACAACAGGTGAACTTCAGAAACACTATTTTGCATAAACAGATTATTAGTGATAACAAAAAAAACCTACCTGAAAAATTTAAGATGCTTTCTGTTCATAATGTCTGGGATTTCTAACAGGAAAGAAATTAAATTCTATTAGATGTGTTACATTATTCAAGCGAGTCTCATTTCAAAGGAAGAAATGTGAGCTAAATGGCCTCTAAGCAAAACGGCTACATACTTCCTTTCCATTTAAACCAAACTGTTATAAAAGAAACCTGCCATGCATGTATACAAAACCACCACTCATTCTGTGTTGCTTCGCTCTAATCTGCCCCAAGGGACCTATTAGCAAGAATCTGTTACCCTCACCTTCAGGGCCAGGACATAATATTTATAAAGTACTGAACACAGAGAAACTAACATTCTGTAATTACTGAAATGCCTTTTAAATACTGCAGTAAATGCAACAGAACATTTCTAGAGACTGCTGGCATCTGTCTCCTCTCAGTAGTTCAGGTTTATCTTGGTTGAACAGAAACAAACACCAATAATTTTAATGACTGCAAGTTTTCAGTCTTCCCCATTAATAGAAATAAGTACTCATAATAAATCTGTATTACCTATGGTAGTAAAAAGGAAGGCAAATATTTTGTATTGAGACCTGTGGGACAGACCATTTTGCTTGTTTCCTCTTGGAATAGCCAAAATCTTCCTACAAGATCTGTAACTTATAAATTTAGGCAGGTTTTTACATAGGATGCCAAAGCTGCTTTCCCTCAATTCAGTGTCCTTCTTTTCTTGGTCAGTCCTGCAGTTTTGCAAGTAGCCCGTGTTTAACATCACTGCTAATTTATGGAGATTTATGCCTTAGGAGCCTTGACATCTTTCCACAGTATAAAACACCTCATTACTGTCTATGAACTGTACAGATTTCACAGCCAGCAGGTTTCTCAATAAGACAGATGTTTTCTGCCTCTGTAACATTAAATACACTTTATTTTAGCTCTTAAAATTGTGACATTTCAGCAACTTTTATACTGTCCTTGAATAAACAGTTCTGCCTTTGTTCATCTATTAATTTTCTCAAGTCTTAGAGTAATAAATGAGATCATACTATCAATACAGGATTATGGATGATTTTGCTCCTACAAAACATAGGATGATGATACCTGTGTCATTTATCTTCATGGCCAGGCAGTCCTTACTATTCAGAAACCTATTCCTTCCTTTCACACTTGGTTATAAAGTTACCAACTGAAGAACAATAACATACGCAAAATGTTTTCATAACAATTACAGTGATTTCTGCAACTGCTTCTCGGTAAACAGATGAGGTGATACTGCTCACAGCTGAGCAAGGCAAAGCAAAGAAACATTTACCTAATGCTTTTTCAGTCTGCTGATTCCTTGGTTTCGATAAACATCCATGCCACATTAGGTCCATCCTTCTCAATAAAGCCTTGAAACAAAGCCATGGCTGCTCTTGCCTTCTTTGCAGTCCCTTGAACTGCACTCGTGGCAGCACAGTGTCAAACACGGGAACATCCCACCTCCCACAAGGGAAAGAAGTTCTTCCCTTCTCCCAGGTATTTTACAAGGAGCAATCAATGCTACTCTGTTTGCCTCTAGTAGTGCAAGTAGTGATGTAAACAGTGAGTTTGGCAGAAGTGGCACCACGCTGAGATTTGTATTTGTTCCTTTTATCGAAGCACTGATTCAACATACAGTTAGTTCACTGTTCTTGTCAGACAAACCAGGACTAAATGACAAGACTTTCAAATGCAGCTCTTTCAATTGCTATTCTCTTTTTTTTTTTTTGAAAACATTGAATGGGTTTAAGTTATGCAGGACCTTTTCCAAAGAGAATATTCTAACATTTTTATCTAGCTTATCATCCAGGGCTCATCAACATCATGAGAAAGCAGGCACTCTAAAGAGAAAAGATTCTGTGATAAACCAAGATTTGGCACTGAATTAATCTTTACTGCTTTGGCAGTGGCAAAATTTTTAAGCTACACTTACATGTGCATTTGCAGTATGTTACACAATAACAACTACTGAGTTGCCAGATTAGAACAGAACTGTGTGTAGAAATAAACTATATACTGCACAGTAACTGATTTTCTAAATTATGCTGAATTAATAACTCTTGTCTAACTCAGCTGCATCTCCTTAGCATGTACCGATGTCATGGTTTTTGCTGCTGCTTGTGAACTCCTCCATTTGCTTTAAAATGCTAAGTCACAGGAGCATGTTTTTCTGAACTAAAGATAGAAAAAAATATAAGAGAGAAATATGGCACAGGAGTTAGTGGGAAAGAAATGAAAACAGTTTTAGGGGGAGTAGATTATTGCCTGGCCTTTCTAAGACAAAGTATTCAGCAATTTATGTGCTTTAGCAAAACAGCAGTGATGATGCCTTAGGATTTTAGCTTCTATATTTTTCATATATCTGTAATCCTGTAATTCTTTAGTGTATAATTCTAAACTCCATATACAGTGTTAGCTACTGCTCTCCCATTTTCATCAGACAAAACAATTCCTGTCTAGGCCTGAAACTCAAGGACACCTTACTGTCTCAGGCCCCGAGAAATGTAAACAAAAGTGAGTTGGGGGGGAGCAAACTTGGGGTAAATGACTTCATTACCTGAAGCTATAATTGGAGAATTAACCCCCGACAGGCAAATGGGCCAAACTTATGAAAGTATGGAAACCTGTGACCCCGTCGACCACTTTGGGTGTAGCCCCTGGAGCTTTGACTGCCCTGATGTACCTGAAGGCCCTTCAATAAATAGAGCCGCTTTTTATTCTCTTAATTTTGTCTAGCCTCTGTTTTTAGGTAGACCCAACAAGGCACCAGTGAAAAGATTTAAGTAAATATTTTTTTAATGTTTCTGACTCTTTCAGATAGTTTTACTTTTCTTTCTTTTGAGGAAGAACAAACAGCCTGTTAAAAAGAAGGAAACTGCAGATGCTCTTTAGGCAAAGAACCATTCAGTTATACAATAATGTTCACTACAGAAAACAGCAGCTAATGAACAGTACAGAAGTTACATTAGCAGATACATGGAAATGATACAGCCTTCATCTGAATTAAATTTATTTCCCTGTAATATGAAGCCTCCAGAACTAATTAATAAAACTAGTGTATTTAGTTTTAAAAGCCACTTTCCCCCAAGATTAATACTATGCATCTGAGAGAACATGCAAGGTAATTAGAAGCAAATTATCAAAAATGGATGTTCAGATGAAGTAATTATGATGCTTTTCCACTGAAAGCATGCTAACTCTGCGTTACAAATAAATATCTAGCATTGTCTTTCAATAGGTTTGCTATAAACATATAAGACCAGAATAAACAAAAAATGCAAATACACAAAAATGAAAACAAGAGGAAGAAAACTGCAGTAAAACTACTGTAGATATATCTAAAGAGTAAGGACAAAGAGCTGCTAAACCTCAACAACCTCACTGATCACGTTCACTGTATAGCTACTGTTTGTTTAGAAAAGACTAAAATTTACTATATTTTGGGATGTCTACCACTTTTGTAAACAAATTTTTATATTTTGTAAAGAATTAGTTTTTCATTTACGTACATATATATGTTTGACAGGACAAGAGGAAATGCCCTCAAGCTACATGCAGGGAGGATTCATGTTGGACATCAGGACAGATGTTTTTTCACTGAAAGGGTGGTTAAGCATTGGAACAAGCTGCCCAAGGAAGTGGTGAAAGAATCAGCAGCCCAGGAAGTGTTCAAGAAATGACTGGATGTGGCACTTAGTGCAGTGGTCTAGTTGACATGGTGGTGGTTTGGTCAAAGGTTAGACTTAATGATCTTGGAAGTCTTTCCCAACCTAATTGATTCTATGATATAAATAGACTGCATCAAATTTTAGAAGACTTCCCTAAATGAAAAGAATACATATTATGCAGTCTCTTCACAGCAAATGCACCCACATACAAGAAATAACCCGAGTTCAAAAATGGCGGGGGGGTGGAAACACCCAACAAATCTAAGTCAATTATAAAAGCTCTGCTCACTAAAGCTTCCAGGATTAATAATGAGCTAGAGGCATAAAAGCGCTGTTTCCAGCTGATTTCCATTTATGCCCAATCTCTAATTACAGTATTTAGTTGCTATAGTACTTAGCAGGAACTATTTTCTCTGAATGAACACGGTCCTAGACAGACAGCAAAACCTGTAGCAGCTGTGATAACAAATAATGAATGATTCCAAAGTGTATTTAATATGTGAAGTTGCACTGTGTTCTCTGAATGCTTTATTTGCTAATTCTATAATAACCTCAAATTTTGCCTACAAGATTTCTAGCTTCTTCATTATTTTTATGTTGTGCTTGTGCATTTGACATCTTTTTCTCTAGCCCTACTGCTTTTTTCTGTCAGCTTTCCACAAAGCAGTAAGGAAAAAAAGAACTAAAATTTAAAAGCAAAAAACAAAAAGAATACTTTCTACAACTGAGCTATTTGATGACAATCACAGCATCTATTTTCCTATTATTTTTTTCCCCCTCCCTCTAAGAAATGAAAGATTACACATGAAGTCATACAGATACTCCTAAATTTCTCTGCTTCTGCAGGCTGCACTGGTAAATTTTAAAGCCATTATTTTTTTTTATTTGTACAATACATATCAGGGTGTGCTGATTTTGCAGGGGTAGAGTTAATTTTCTTCACAGTAGCTAGTACAGGGCTGTGTTTTGGATTAGTGCTGGAAATGGTGTTGATGAAAACAGGATGTTTTCATTATTCCTGAGCCGGGCTTGCACAGATCCGAGGTCCTTTCTGCTCCTCACCCCAGTCCACCAGCGAGGAGGCTGAGGGTACACAAGGAGCTGGGAGGGGACACAGCTGGGACAGCTGACTGGGGAATATGACACACGACCCGAACCTTGCTGGGCTTTGTATCCTAACTACAGAATAATGTAGATTTTTCACGTCTTCCATGACACACTTTTACTATTAGAATGACTGATTATGTCTGGATAACACTTTAGCATTAAAGCCAAGTTCATCACTCAGCTTCAACACGCCTATTATTGGTTAAAGCAAAATACAGACACATCACTGCTTATCTTGACTATCCTCAAAACAACTCTTCACTTCTTACACTTTCATCATCATCCCTTTGTCTTTCTTCCTTATTTCACCAAACTATTGCTGCTTCCCTTCAGCCTAGTTCCAGCTGTCAAATGAAGGTCCAAACAAGCTGCTGAACAGAATTTGTATTACAAATTCTGACAGGTGCATTAAAAGCTCACTTTAGTTTCAAAAATAGGTTATATACACCTGCACTGAAAAGACACTACTAGCAAAGATGCACAAAGGCAAAAGTAGAATATGTAAGTCAGATCTCCACCATCTTTTTTTCTCCTTTTCTTCACCCTGCTCCTCCTCCTCCCAAATAACTCTGCAAAGCATAAGCATGTAGAACTTAGTTAATTTCCTTAAAGAGAAATATAAGGGCAATGCCTAGAAGTTTGCTTAGATTCTGGTCTTGTGAGCAGGTGTGAGCACAGAATTCTTTCTAATGCTGTTACATACCTATTCCATAGCCCTCATAGAGCTGTCTTTCACGTTCTATTGTCTGCTTGATGACAGTTTCCCGTGAAGCATGCTGTCTTCCTTGTCTGCCTTTAATACTGTTTTGTAATTCAATCTGCTCCAATTCAGCATTGAATCGACATATATAGCTGAAAGAAATAAAATGCATTACAGCTAGATGCAGTCATGCAAAAAATTGCAAAACAGAATTACTCTGATAAATTATTTTACTAATTGTATTTATTTTCTAATTTATTTTCTAAATTGGAGATATTTCTTAGACTTGAACAACTACTTTAGTCTTCGAAGTGGAAGCTCCATTTAAAACTTCCTTTAAATCACATGGCTTCCAGAAGAATTAGTTTTTATTTGCCTTTTTTTTCTTAACTATGTTTGCATAAAACAAAACTCCTTCACTACTGTAATTCACCTGCTCTGGAAGACCCGTGTTTAATCTGAGCGAGTTAAATTCCTAACTTTTAATTGTTGGATTTCACCACCTCAATAGTATCTTCTGAAGTAAAATTCTTCTTTGGCATGTGTTCTACATCTCTTTGCAAACTTCCAACTCAAATCCCAAGAGTAAGCTTTCATTGTCTTTGCAGTGTCACTAGCATTGATAAGCATGCAGAACATGCTGTTCATGAACAGTGTCGAAAATATGTCAGAGCTTCTAAAGGAAACTGATAATAAATGTGGGTAAGAATACATATGAATCCCATGCTATTTAGCTAGCAGGTGATAAATGGTGACAAGCCACAGGCACATATATCCAACAGCAAAGAAATAACTGCATTTTTCCTCATCAGATTAAAATCTGGTAGCTCCTGCCCTACAAATTGACCCACCTGACTAGTGTTTAATCTTCTCAGCAAGGAAAATTAGAGACTAAAGGAGTAAGTAGTATGAAATCTGTGTGTTCAAGTGTCACGGAATAACCCAACAAGGAAACGCATGTGATTACTACTGTCCAAATCATTTAGAGTCCTCCACACACTACAAAACTAGGGATATACTTCAATGATTTAAAAAAAAGAAACTACAACACATGACTTATTTGAATAATTCTAATATGACTATATAAATCTCTTAATATATGTCAGAGGCAACAAAACCAACTACTTGATATTATTAATAGCAATATATAAAAGTCCTCCTCTGAGTCATCATCACTTTGCAGATCTTATTTTAAGAACATTATTTTTCAAGACAAGTCAAGCTTTTTAATCTTGTTTTTAACACCAGTCTTACTTTTCAATTAGTTCACCAGCTTCCTTCTTTGTGTACTCGATTTTACTGGGGTCAAGGTGACTTTGAAACCATTGCAGTTTTTCTCCTACAAGAATAAAGTTAACATTAATGATTATCCCACCACTGTAGCATCAATACAGATTAAAGTTTCCCACAGTTTTTTAAATGTCTCCCCATTTTTCAAGATTTTGACTGGCATCACAGACTCTGATACTGTGGGTACCAGGTATGAAGGTAGCCATAATAGAAACATTCCCACATCATTTCAGATTTATTTTATACCTTCCTTACAGGGAAATAAAAGACATTAACCTTGGTTTTACTGGAAATTAACTAAAATATCACTATATCAATTGCTTAGGAAGGAAACTTAGAAAGGGGAAAAAAACCAACACAATGGCTGAGTAAGAGTTCTGATCGTCACCATTTTTAAGCAGATTAAATTGAAAAGGTGCGGGATCAATCATATGGAAGAGAAAAATATTCCAGGTTGTGTCTCTAAGTTTTGAATTTACTTGCTAGCACAATGTGTCTTTTAAACTACATACATCATCTTCTTTTACAAGCAATTATAAAAAGCATAGAGACAAAATACAATAAATATGTGCACAAATGTACAAAACTCTCATTTGGTTTATATTGGTCCTGTTGTTGAGTACACTGACTAAAGATTAGCTATGCTCAGCCCCAAATTCAATCCTGTATATATTAAGTAGACGTCAGGTATTTCAGAATCAGATTATAGAGAAAGAAACTCTAACTGGACGTCTAAAACATTCATGAAACTTAGACTCTCTACTAAGAAGCTGAACACTGTACTCAGTAATAGAAGTTTCTGCTTACCAATAATGCTTAAACGCAAAGCTTTGTCAGTCTTCAACCTAGCAAAAGAAAACCAGATACGTTAGCCAGGAATGAGCACCATAAAAATAATGACCTCAGTTTTATTCTCCAAAAATTATTTTTTTCAGTCACAATGAAAGTCAAGGTAAAATTTCAAACAGAAATATTTGACAAATTCCAAACAATGTAAAACTTACTCTGTTTCATCCAAAAGATCTACTTTTTGGTAAAACTACTATCTGAAATTTGTCCAGTTTACCTATTAGGCTAAACGGTTTCTTGGAAGAAGTAAGGATGCAACATTTTTCTCAGAGCACAACAAAAGGAATTTCACCAAAGGATTGTCACAATTGTGCATTGTCACAATTTCCTTAAGTACTTCTGATATTCTTCTGGCACATTTAATGAGTTTGGAGATTTCACTGCACTGCACTCTTGCAAATTGGGCATACAATGTGAAAAATACCATTCTATTCCCTAAAAACATGTAATAATTAAAGTTTGTGCTTAGTGACCAGTAAAAGTTAATGTGTTAAGAAACCAAAGTTAACAACTTTATTAAAGAAGATGAAAAAAACCCCCAACTTTATCTCATAGTACTTTTATCTCCACCTCAATCTCTGGCAGGATACTCAGGTCTGCTGTACTCTATTGGATGTATATACACAATTCTATTTGGGATTAATTTTCATCCTAATTTGGAGTTCTCGAAAAAGAGAAGTTCTCTGACAGGAAATCCTGTGCCTTATGCTCTTTTGTCCTCAAGGTGTCAGATTCAATCTGCATCAAAGGACGTTGCAATGTTCTGCTGTCTCCAGAAAGGAAAATAAGACATTATTGGGGTAAGTATGAAATCTGTCACTGGAAAAAATATCCTAGCCATGCATAATCCGTGTATATATTCAAGGACCTCTGATAAAATTGACTTTTTATTATTAAATAGGAAAATTGGTAATGGATTAAGTAAATCATAAAGGGTATAACTGACAAAGAATAAATAATGCTAAAATTCATCACAGTTCAAAGCTATTGTGCTCCTTTATTAAATTCATTTTACTCTATAAAATTTAATGAGCATTTTAGATCTAACTGAAGTAACTCAGAGCACAGAAGTCTGTCACCTATCACAAAAATTGGGATCAAAAGATAAACTCTTACTTTCCAGAGACAAACATACGTGTGCCACTTGTCCACAAACCTACAAAACTTTAAATAAAGATTAGCTTTTTCAAGAAGTACTTCATCTTCTGAACACTGTCTAAAAGCCATGTAAAAGGAAATGCACAGCATGTGTGAGCTGCTAAGAATTCCACTAAGATATTAAAGAAATTTTTCCTGCTATGGATACCCCAGCATGCGTAGAAGAAGCCTTCAGTAAAAGCTGGGCAGGCTTTTATCCTTAGAGGACTTACAGCAGGGAGCTTTGGATGGTAATAGTGTCCAAGAAAAGGACACATACTCCACTCAGTGGAACTCCACACCAGGGTTCCTGCTGGGAACCCTGCATGGCAACACTGCCACACGAGCCTGTCTGCAAAGCTTTGCCATGGACAAAACTACAATGGCATCTAGAAAAGCTTCCTAAACAGAATCATGTCATGTATCTATGTTCTGAAACACTACAAATTGCCATTTGCACCTGCTAATGTCACTAAAACATTTATTTATCAAAACAGCGAAGTATAGAACCACCATTTTCTTCTGGAAGAAAAACCTCCAGTCTCCTGGTACACACACCTACTTTCAGTATGAGAAATAATGAATGACAGGCTCAGATGTTGCCTTATTGTACTTTTCATAAAAACCTCACCTCAGTGACTGCTACAAGACAATAGCATTAGCAGGGAGGCTCATCAAATCAGGTGAGCCAAAGAAAGTTCCTCTCATCTCCTTCCACACAATGAGTAATAGCTTTTGCTCAGGGGAAGGAGAGGGTAAGGACAGGGATACAACCTGGTGGCAGGCTGTTGTTTCGTGATGATTTTCTCCTTCACCCATCTCCTAGAAATCCTCTGCTTAGGCACTGATTATTAATAAGAATGATTAGTGGATTTTTGATGTCTACTAGGTACTTAGAAAGTAAATGCTACCTGTTCCTTCAGCAGGTCTTTATCTCTTGATACTGTATTCAACTGTTTTACTCTAAATACTAACAATGAATAAGTATTTCCCAAATCAGTTTACAAACTTAGTTGTTTTTCCCCACAATATCCACACATACAAATGCCATCTACAGCTCTGAAAACTAAGATAGACTTTTCACTAAGAAAGAAAAAAAAATTAATTGTTGACAAGACATATTTCATTGTTTCAGACTGCTAAATACCTTTCATAATTCTCCATACACGTGTCCATTTTTGTTAGCTTGGTTAAGCATTTTAGGATACTTCCATATGAAAATCCCTCTACAAGAATTAAAAATTTTGATTTTTTCTTTTGGTTCATTTATTTCTGTAAGCAAAATAAATTATTTTAAAAGCTAACATTTTTTCAGTTCCTCATGAAGAATCTGCAAGAGCATGTCACAGAGCATCACTACTGCAAGCAATGCAAGGAGAAGCATACTGGGCCAAGAGAGATTAGGAGGTTAGACAAGCGAAAACCTAAGGAAAAAGAAACAAACAAAGAGCTCTACCGGAAGACAGTTTAAGGTTATTGCTTACCCCCAAAGGGTCACTTCACGCCCCATCACTGTAAAAACTCCTTAGCTCTCATGTATCTCAGAGCACGGTCAGTTTTAGACTGGCTTATTTGTAATGAAAATGCACTGACTCCTAAGAAATTTATAATGCATGTACAACAGAAAGAGTCTATTTTGACTCAGGAGGGAAAATGACAGAAAAAATAATCCAGTGCTAGGTTAGCTTTAGCTACCAAAACCAGATAGGTGTTTCTGCAGTTGCAGGCAAAATATGACTGGTGTTGCTACATCACTACTACGCAAGTTCCATGAATATCCCACTAAGGTCTGGTTTCCTAAAGTGTAGAAAAATCAGTGTTCTACTACTGCCAGTGAAGCAGCTATTGCTGTCTCATAAAAACATCCATGTAATTATTTAACAGAGCAAATAAGCTGCCTAAAGGAATAAGGACTTACATGTAGATTAAGAGAGAATAAACTGGTAGTAATACAGTGGAAGTTGTTGCTGCTCATTAGACCTTGAAGAGAACTGAGAGTAGAGGGATGCAGGCAAGCAAAAGGTGTAATTCAAGTGAACAAGATGACTTAAGATTGTAGCCAGTTTTCTAAAAGCAATTGGTCTGTCTCCTCTTATTATGGTTAAGATTGGTCTTTTGTAGTGAAGTCACAGTTTCTGAACAGTGAACTTACAACTGCTGTCATATTTCGTTATGAATGCTTCCAGTGAAGAGTGGACAATGGAAGCTGTAAAAGACTTCTGCAACTTAATGCAGAATTTCTCCCTCCTTTTTCCCAGTGCTGCATTTGAAGTGTTAAAATCCTTTATGGATAACGGCTACCCTTTTCCATTATCTAGTTTGGGCAAAAGATACCGGAATATGCATCTCATAACTTAATGCAATTTTCCTTCCTATATAACATGAAAAGGAAAATTCACAGTAGTTACTTCTTTTTCTCCATCCTATAGGAAAGTTAGTAAGTAAATAAAAGCCTAAACTGTCTCCAGTCCCGAATCCTGTCTCCAGACAAGTACCAAAGGAAAAAAAGTAACAACAAAAACCAACTAAAACCAAAACAAGCAAAACAAAAAGAAACAAACCACATGAAACCAAAATCATTGACTGATACTTCTATAAAAGACATTCTCATCCTCCAGTAAGATGCCATTTGACGCCTTCCTACACCCAAGGTAATACCTTTGTATTAAATAGTGATCAACAGATCAAATGTACGCATGTTCAAAAAGTATTACTGCACAAATTTAGCCAGCCACAATTAGAGCATCTCATGGTAAGGAAATCCACAGCTTAATTAAAATAATACAGATGAATTCTATAGACTTCCTACATTCACTGACTACTCTGATCCAGTTTTTCCATTCTGCAGAAGTGCACTAGCCTGTACAGAGAAATTATCCCCTTTACTCAGGCCTGGTGAAATCATACCAAGAATTCTGTTTCCACTTTTGTGTTCTATTCATACTTCAGACAACTTACTTCTACACAATAACAAGCATGGTCAAAAAAGTACCAGATTTGTAAATGGGACTAAGGATGAAAATTCTGTAGAGATTACAAGGCAGCTTGTCCTATTTACCACCAAAAGATGTACTAACCTTCCAACCAGAGAACAGGGCTGTCATTCAATAGAAGCAATTTGGAAAATTGTTTAAAAACATTTAACAGACCCGCAGAAGCAACGCGGATGAACAAAACTGGTGTGAGCTATTTCTTTTTCCTGAGAGTGTAGGAGTGGAAAGCCTTCCTCCATCCACAGCATCAGAAATTTGTCTTTTTCAGAGCTATACAAAATTAATCCAAACCTCAGCATTATATTACAGAAACTGAAAGCTAAGTAATTACAATAAAAAGTTTAACACATATTTAATTCCCAATATTTAAAAAAATCCCAAAAATTTACCAAGCTGATCATTTAGATAATAGAGATTCAAAAGAAATTCAAAAGAATCCTTAACAAGTCTCTTAAAAACACCATGGAAAATAAAAAAATCAACATTATTCGTTCTTTTCAAATTAAATTGCTCTTTAAGTCAAGATAATACAGAAAATAGAATACAGACAATTGGAGGATGTTTTTAATGCAACATTTTTAGATGTATTTTTAGAACACCACAACAAAAGTGATCTACAAAGTGCAAATCTGTGAACATTAGTTAACTGTTGTTAACCCCAAAACCATAATATACAGAAATCCTATTTATAAGATACAAAGATATAAAATATAAGATAATTTTGCTATCACAATATGCTGTGGATGGTCAAAACCGACACACTATTCTTGGTGGAATAATTTCCCTATGCAAAATGAAAGGTTACATCTTTTACAATCAGCCTAGATTGAAACAGCAAGGATAAGGCTTCTTCAAATACATCAGTAACCAAAGGAAAACTAAGGGTAATATGGGCTCTTACTGAATTGAGGGGGACCCTGTAAAAGGACACAGAGAAGGCAGAAACACCGAACACCTTTTTTGCATGGGCATTCACTGCCAAGAGCAGCCCTCAGGAATCTCTGACCCAGTAGACTAGGGTTAAGGAATGTTAGAAGGAAGATTTTCCCTTGGTCAAGGAGGACTGGGTTAGAAAACACCCAGGCAAACCTGACATCCACAAAGCCATGGGCCCTGAGGGATGCATCCATGAGCGCCAAGGAAGCTGGCAGACACCATGGCCAGACGGCTCACAATTATCTTCGAAAGGTCCTGGAGATGAGGAGAGGTGCCTGAGGACTGGAAGGAAACAAATGTCACCCCAGTCTTCCAAGAGGGCAAGAAGGAGAACCCAGGGAACTACCAGCCAGTCAGCCCCACCTAAATCACTGCAAAGCCAACAGAGCACCTCATTCTGGAGGCCATCTCTATCCATATGGAGGACAAGGAGGTGATCAGGAGCAGTCAGCATGGATTTAGTAAAGGTAAGTCATGTTTGACCAACCTGATTGCCTTCTATGATGAAACAACTGCCTGCAAGGGTGAGGGGAGAGCAGTAGATATCGTCTACCTCAGCTTCAGCGAGGTCTTTCAACTTTTTGCTGTTGCAAGAGCAACAGAAACTATCGCTCCAAGAAGAAACAACAGCACAGGTGTTGGTATCATTGTAACTCTAACCACACGAGACAATCACTAAAAGATTTGAGTGTGCCATGTCATAATGAATAATCAGTAAGTATCACTCCCTCACGAAGTTTTCTTATGCACGTTTTTCTGTAAGGCAAAGTCACAAATGCAAGCACTAAGAATCAAGTAAGATTAAGTCATCTTTTATGATTAAGAGCTGTGAGTGGTTGTTTTGACACAAGGTGAGAGAGGTAAGGGACAAAGTGGTCAATTTAGCAGTAGGAAAATAATCTCCAATAAAAACATACAATCAATAGTCAGAGAGCACAGAAAAAATATGAAGCAGCAGGGAAAACTTCTTGTACATTGGGAAACTGCCCAATCCTCAAGACATGTTACCGGTGAATTCTTGCAGCAGCTCTGCTGGCGGCTACACGACCCCACTGTGGTAGCAAAGGCCTTCTTTCTAGTTAAAGCAGCAGTGCAACTGCTGTGGATAAGGTTGTACATCAATCCCAACAATAAAACTGCACAATCTCTGGGCCAGGAGCTTCGAATTTGACACCTTCAGACAAATGAGTATTTGGGCTCAGCTCACACGGTCCATCCAGACACTGTAATTTATACAGCATTATATAGTTTATATAGTGCTATATTATAATTTGACAAAAAATGCTGTAGTAACTTCCTAAATAAACATATTTATGCATAACAATGAGCAAGCTGAGACAATGTAAATTAAAGGCCAGTCTTCACCAGCTGTCTTTTCTCTCTGTGGGAGGGGGAAGTAAAACTTAAAAGCAGAAAAACAAATTTGCCATGGAACAGCAGAAAATCAACAAAGTGGAGTTAACTATACAGTTTTATTCAGAAGTCTGTCTTCTGCAGGAAGGTTTCTGGGTTTTCTTTTCTATTAACTCAGCATTTCAGCAGAAGCAGCTAGACCCTAAGCAGGATTCTTACTGAACCTGAAGTAAAGCCAAACTACGTGACTCACCTTCATGTGAAATCACCAGTACCATGCTATTTAGATTATCAAAGGCAAGAAATCTAACTTGTAAGGACAACACCCGAAGTCAAGCAGCAGAACTACATACTTTGTATAACCTGATTTAATGCATGCAACCCTGTCACTTCACGTGGCCCAGCAGCAGTACTAAGTCATACAGGCCTTTCTGTTATCTTATGATTATATCAGCATAACAGTCCGTGTCCACTACCACAAACACAAAGTATGCTTTGTGATGTTATTCTTTGGTCTGTACAGAGGTTTTGCAATCAACTTACTTTTCTTTCTTTTCCTGTTTGTGTACTTCCCTTGCAAGCTGTGCAGCTTTTCTGCTGTATGGATGGATAACTTTTTTCTCTTGCTTCCCTCCTTGAGGTTTTCGTAACTTTGGCTGAAAAGAAATCAAAGATACTATGCACTAATAAGGCTGAGTAAAACGTGAAAGAGAAGACAGAATTACACACCATGGTAAAGACTTAAAAGGTCATGCATTGATATCTCAGAAAGCCCTTAACTTCCAGTAGCACGTTATCAATTTCACCCACTTCAATAACAAAATTACTTGAAGTCAGTACATGCTGTAACAAAACCACTAGAGTACAGGAAATGCTGTAAGACATCTTACATAGTGACTACTGACAAAATACCTACTTTGTAGAACTCTGCAGCTAAGAAGCTAAGATTACTTCTCTGTACCTTTGCAGTAAATGTCCCCATTCAAGCGTCTATCAGATTGCTGCTTCTGGGTTTCTGACACAGGCCACATGTAACTTGTACAACACAACAAAAGGGATTTTCTTGTTCCTCCCAAGATATTATTGGAATGCCTCACACCAGGGAGCAGCTAGAGGCTCTCCTTCTCCACCCCTTCATATTGCACAGAGAGGGAATAGTACTCACAAATTTCAGAAGTTCAGTAATACTACTCTAATTTATGCTACTTTCTGGTAAAAGAAGTGTTTGAACAGAACTGAAAGGCTTTATGAAATAATATGCTATTTAACTGCGCGCAAAACAAACGCCTTAAAGCAAGGGGACTTTCCTGCATCACAGTAAATGGCTATCAACAAACGGACACCTTAGTACATCCAGTTCTGTGTGATAACATCACTGCTTAGAGCTGCGAGAAAAGGATGATGCCGAAGACAAAGCTACTGTGCCCACCTCGGCAGACCCCAGGCGGCGGCACCTCGCACCTGCCCCACACACGGACCGCGCCGCCCCCCGCCCGCCCTCCGGAGCCCCCGGCGCTGCCGGCCACGGTGCCCCCGCCCCGCGGCCGGCCTGCCGGCAAGGCCCAGCAGGACGCGAACCCCTCCGGGAGGAAATGCAGCAGTTTTTAAACGCAAGGGCGGGTCAGCGCCGGTATCGGCCCACAGGGCCGCCAGCCCGCCACGGGACCCGCCGCAGACTCCCGAGGCCTCTCCAGGGACGCGGTGGGGCCGCTCCCGGCGGGAATGAAGGGGCCGNGACCCCACCACACGCACCATGGCGAGAGAGCCTCTTTCCGGGCCGGCGGTGCAGCAGCCTCAGCGCTCCGGGCGGGCGGCGCGGGCGGCGCGCCGAGCGTTCCGCGGCTGCCACCGCCCCGAGCGGAGCTGGCTGGGCCCAGGGCACCGCGCGAGCTGCCGCTGTGACCGTAGAAGTGCGGCCACACAGCACAGCGGGGGCCACACCGCAATGAAACCTGCGTTATACCTTGGCAGCAGCTAAGGTGATTGCTAACACGTTACCAAAGAACCGGAAAAGTGTAAAAATTCTTCACCTCAGAACACTTGAACCAGTTGCGCTTCGACTTCCACACCAAATAGTGCCCAGCCTCGGTGAGCATGACAGGCAATGCTCTCTCTGTCTCAAGGGGCAAAAAAAAGACACCAAAAAACGCAGCTAAAAAGTTCAATTCAGGCCAAATCACTTTGGCTACTGAAATTAATGGGGCTGCTGCTACCCATTGAGCAGCAGCCCCATTGAGATTGAGATAAAAGTAGAAGTAGTCCAAGAACCTGGTGATCATTATGATGAAGAAATTCCACAACCGCTGCCTATGCAAAGAAGGAGCTTTGCTGAGCTGAAGAAAATGGAACAAAGTCAAGGAAAAGGTGACAGCCTGTGTGAGAAAACCAACCTTTCACTTGGTAAGAGAAAGAAACAACCTCTACTTCTGGCAAGTCCAAAATCAAAGCCTAAAGTTACAGGAATTACAGGAGAGCATAACTCTCAGACTTGCAGACATCACCACAACAGAAACTCTTTTAATATTAAGATAACATAATATTAATAATATTAACTCTTATAATATATAAAGAAATATAAATTTTAAAGATTGTCCCTAAACAGCAAGCCCCCACATATTTTACTAAAATATATATAAGGAAAGTGGGATTATCTAAAGCAAAGTCTTCATTCAGCTTGTATTAGAACATTACCTATTTGTGCACTTGCAATAAAACTGTTCCATAGATTTACAGAACTGCTACAGAAGGCAGTGGCAGTAGCAATTTTGGTTTTTAATCTAATAATTTAGGATGTAGCAGTCACAGACAGGAAACTGAGCATGGAATTTTAAATAGTCCATCCAAGTAAATAGATTTAATGCTGTCACACAGCACAGGAATCATAGTAGCAAACTGGGGAGTAGCTCTGTTTTAATACTGTTCAAACCTGCTTGGGACCAGCAACTCACATTTAACTGAGGGATGTGAATAAAAATACCACAGAGAAACTGATATGGTCTCCATCTAGCTTTCATTTCACAGAGAAATGCTAGGTGGGAAGCAGATGTATAACTGGCTTTACTTCTGAGCTGGAAGACATGGTTGGGACAGAAGTTGGAGCTGAAACGTATCCACAGTAAATTTTTAATTGGAAGTGTAAGAAAGAAACATAGACTTTATAGATACTTATACTTAATGGGCAGCTCTGAGGGGCCTTTCAGCTGGTCTTCTGCCACTGACTGTAATGAGACCCCTGGGTGATGATGCATTTAATCTGGTGACCTAGTTTAAACCCAAAAAGGATTCAGTGTCAATGTGCATTGCTTTCTAGTCTGGTCTTGTTCTTTAAATAGTTTGTTATCTGGAAAAATTTTTTTTTTTGCTTTTTAATACTTCACTGTCTTCATCTGCAAAGGATCTTTTGTAAAATGTCTTGACAGCTGTGTGGAGTAATTGCTGTGTAAGTTCTCCTAAGTCACATATTTATCCTGGGAGGGAGGGGCAGGAACAGACACAAGAATCCAAATTTGGCATGTTAATAACTGGATCTTAGTTTGCATTTTTGGCATTAATTTCACTGATGCTATTACAAATGCATAAGTTAAAGGGATATGTGGCTGTAACAGTCTTCCTTACAATGTTCAGTGATGCAAAATAAAATAGGTTTACTAAGTGCAGTTTAATTCTTTCATCCTTGAACTGATTTGCTATTAAATTCCAGTTACGTTCCATGAAATATTATGTTAAATATTATAAAGCAGTGACTGCAGTATGGTGCTTAGGATACAGTAGCCATACAATTCTGAGAAGGAGGCCCCATTATAATGACAATAGCATATATCAGCTTTTCAGAAATTCTGACATTTACGTGTCATGAATTAGACCAATTGACATAGGATTTTGACTGATTTCTGAATATTCTTAAAAATCTCATTTACAGTGTTATAACTGCATTAATAAGAATGGAATTTAAAGTTGTGTTTAGCTCAGCTGTAATAAAATTCAAATTTGCTGAGTTCAAGGGAATCAGCTAAAGGTTAAAGCAATTAACAGCTGCATTTAGAAATGAGGGGGGAAAAAGTAATGAGCAAGGGAAACTATATCATTGAGGGGACAGTGGGCAGTCAGAGTCAGGATCTGCCATAGTCTGAAATGCACCCATAGTAGGGCTTTAGTGGAGAGACACATGTAGAGTTTCTTGAGTATATTCCATGTTATCAACAAGACCAAGCAGTACAGGAGAAATAGAAAATTGCAGTTATGCTTGCAGTTGTTCAGTGGATTTTTTAAGCTAATCTCTCTTAAATTGGTGATTTTTTGCATGTGCTATTATCTTAATGAATAAAGGATATATCCCCCTGGTTCACTTAATGTATATTAATTGCAAACTTCCTGATTAATTATATGTTCCTAGGAATTCCAGTTTCTTTCTGCATATGCAGAGTTCAAATCTTCTCACAGCAGTGGGGGTATGAATGAAACTGGTATTGTTTAAATATAAATAAATTGGGTAAGAATCATAAAGCACTGAAACTGATACATAACCTGGGTTATTTTTAAATCAACCTTTATGAGAATAAATCAGCTAACAACTGAGCTCATTGTTGTCACCGGTGACTGACTGAGCTTCAGCAAATCTGAGGATGCATTCATTGCTTTAAAGACAGACCTTAATATTTGCTGTATCCTGAGTTCATAAATAGAATGCCATTTGCTTTTAATTTAGTCAGGCTTATGCTTTGACATTAAATTCTCATCAATTCAATGCCATTGTTTATGTCCACAGTTTACAGACTGTGAACATGCGTGGCTGAGGTAGTATTTCTACAAATTCAGCTTAAATGACTCAAGAGTTTTAAATAAAGGCAAGTTTTAAAACCTGTGTTCCAGATTTTCTAGCATTTGTCTGAAATTTTCTTTAAATTTCTTATATTCAGTAAATTTGGTTTTACTTATGCCATTGATAGTGATGCATTTTGCCCTGATATCTTAATTTTTCTGCTGACAAACTAAGAAAAGGTATGAGAGAAGTACCTGTTTTTATAACTCACTCTTTCCTACATGGTTTACAATAATATCTAATCTATATTGCACAAGAAACTACTAAGAACACCTAATATGCTCCTTTGATTATGTTGTAGGCTACCTATTTCTGCACTTCTAATTTTTCTAAATGCTTCTACTATTGTATTTCTTTTAATGTCTCCATTCTAATTACACTCAGGCTCTTCTTAATGGATTCCTGCTGCTAATCAGAACAGCAGAAGACCACTTATTCCTTTTGACAGAGCCTCCTTTTATCAATCTCTTTAACCTTTTAAAATGAGAGCTCTGGCCGCTTCATTTGTTTCGATTTGAAGAGGCTCTCTGCTGCTGTACACTTAGAATATGCTTCACCTTTTGCAAGTCCGTGGTAACACGGGAGCTATGGAGCTTACTCTGCAAGGTTCCAGTTTCAAGGTATCAACTGTAAAAGTGTCCACGTTTAAAACTTCCTGGAGAAAAGAACCTGAAATGGGGCTACAGCATAGCAGTGTAACATGCTGTCACTGTATAGCATGGCAGCTTCAGCAAAGAAAGGAAAATCTTTTGTACTAGGTTCTTTAGATGTTCTGTTTCGCAGACACCTTTCTGGACCAAATGATTCTGGTCAGGGTGCATGCGACTGTGTAAATACACAAAGATTTTCAACAGATTCTCTGGAACCCCCAGTTTCCTCAGGGCCCCTGGTGTGCCCAGTGGCTTAATGCTCAGATAAAATGATCAAAATTCAGTGTGGGGGCAGATATATGTGGGCAACATGCCTGAAGCTTAGAGAATAAACACTTCTGCCTCTGCTTAGACTTCTGTTTAGCCTGTCTGGGCATCCATTTGAGGAATTCCTCCTTACAACCATTCAAATGTACCCATTTGTGAAGTAGCAACCAAAATTCACAATTTTATTCTTGTGAGACTTTATTGTGACTTTTTTCTTCAATAGTGAATTGAATCTACTCTCCAATAAATTTATCAGGCCCATCCTTGATGTTTTAGGATATTTTCACTATACATTGAGAATGGAAAAATAAGGATAAAATTCTTTGACAATACAGGTGGTATTGAGTTAGCCTAAAAAAAATCATATTTCTATGTGAAACAAAAAAAAACACGAAAAGATTGAAATCTCAATGCTTTCATTAAAATTTGAGTGACAGTATGTAATTTCTTAATCTATCTGTCTGGTTTGAGTGGTCTCTTTCCTTCTTGTCCTTTTCAATCTTCAGGCCCTGTAGCTGCAGCAGTTGAGGCTATTACATGAACATATTGTATAATATTTTAGATGAGCTGACTCCAGAAATTTAATCTTGTCTGGGATTCCATCAGGTATCAGGAGGTTTTCTTCAGCTCCTCTAGCAGGCATATTGTGTTGTCAGGTGCCTGTGAGGCTACAAATAATTTCTGATTTTGTTGTTCATACTGATTTTAATTCTTTTTTTTTTCAATCTTGGAATAGACTTTCTCATTACTGCTGTCAAAACATGTCACAGTGTTATGCAAAGTTTAAATGTACATGTATACAACTGATGTTTTCAGTTTAAAATAATGTAATCCCCATAAATTCTGTGGCAGTATAACATGTTTCACCTCTCCTACAATGTTGGGTTTTTTTCAGTAGATATTCTGCATACTTCTGAGTTTCAAACTGTCTGCAAGAGTGATCTAGGCATAGTCTAGATAAACATGTTCAGGCTCACTGCAATATACCTGTATCACAAACCATATCCTTTTAAATTTGGGTTGAGTTATTTGGCTGATTGCCTAGCTTTCCTCCTTAAATAAATATAACTTCTCCTTGTGAACCTTCCACAGTCCTAATAATTCTGGTTATCTCTTTAGTCCCTTTAATGTTTTCTATTTTTCTCCTATGATCTCATTAGTGCCTGTTTAAAGGAATTAACTTTTCAGAAAAAGAGGAGAATAATGATGAGGTTGGATTGTTTATTCCTTAAAAAAATCTTACCCTACTAAATAGTAATATTTGTTTTGACAGAGGAGCCTCAGTCAAGAAAGTGGGGGACTAGTAGCTCCTTATTAATAATACTTAGAAAGAAAAAATATATTATTATTGATTATATTGTAAGAAACACTGGGAGCGCAGACTTAACAATTAAGTGATCTAAGTCATTAGTGAATGTTATTAGTATAAAAGCCATCACCGTGTACCACAGTGACTGCTGTGTAATGGAATTCTGTTGTGTGAAACTAAAATTGTCTCAAGGCAAAGATCTTCAGTGACCTCTGTGTAGTTTAATAGCACTGAATCACGGTCATGAAACCCTGTAAAACTCTGCCTCCATGTTCAGAGCTGTTCCTGTCTAGCTCTGAAGGGGTATAACTGCACCCATCCGCCAAAGGCAATTTTCCCACTAGCTATGACCTGACACAGCAAATGTGATGACATCCTCTGCAAGGTGGGTATTCTTTGGGTGTTAAGAATTACTTAGGGAAAAGAAAACCTCAGTGAACTTAAAATTGTTGTGTATCTTATGGTATTTAAAACAGGATAAAAAGAAATTATGTTTGAGTATGAACACTTTCACAGTATTACAAGACAGCTGTACTGAGTGATATGCCTAATAGGCTATGGCTCTGATCTTTGGTGTTGTTATTAATCATTAGTTCCCTTTCCTGTGAAATTATGAATCTCAAACCAAAACACAGCGTTTCTGGAATAAAGAGTAGGAAAAGATATTTCTTTACAAAATAAAGGAAGTTATTTATAAAAATAATTTTGAAATAATTTTAACTCATTTCCATAGAAGGTCTTTATATTAAATAACATTACATTCTAGGGAACCAGACTCTGATGCTTGTCACACAAATAAGGCCTCTGAGTCCTCTTGCTCACTGCTGCGGAGACTTGGAAGCTATGTTGGAGGGACTCTGGAAAAACCGTGTTCCCTGCCCCAGAGTCCCTGTTGAAGTGTTCATGAGCAATCCTGCCTCCAGCATATATTTCCTGCCATGCTACATAAAACATTACTTATTTGGTGGTTTGTAGTTTGTTTTTTTGACTTTTTTTCTGGATAAATGGCCTTCCAGGTTGGAAACTCAGAAGCATTCATATCAGTACTGAATTTCACATTATACCAGTTGTAATTTCCATGGCCAAGCCAGGAACCCAGAAGTTCTTGGTTTGACACTGGTGGGAAAAAGGCAAAACATTGCAACAGAAAGTCTGTTCCAAAAAACTCTCCAGCCAGACTTTCAGCTTTTATAAGGTGGCACTTCTGTGTGTGGAATAAGATTTAACATTACCTGTCCTTAGGGACAGCATTCATTCAAGCCAGTATTAGATTCAGGTCTTTATTATTTGTCCTGTAATATGACATGCATGAGAAACATAATTCTGCTGGCTTGGGCTAAAGCAAAATGAAAAGCCACATTATTTTTAAAATTAAGTACCACTACATAAAACTGTACAGAAATAACCAAATAATTTCTGAATTTTCTAGTAATCCAAAATGTCTTGAGATCTAAACAAACTAAAAAGCAGCTACTGGTGACAGTATTTCCTGAGGGAATATAATTATGGCTTCAAGATGCTAGTTTCTCTACCCTGCCTTTTGCTTTTGAGTGACAGGAGAGGGAAAAATAATTAAAACCAGGGATAAGAAACAACTAAAACCATATTAACTGAAGTGACATTAACTGAAATAGTATGATAGGCACTTATATGTCTAGAATACAAAACCATTTTTGCATGTCACTGTCACTGGCAAAGCACAGGAAACGGAAAAGTCCTTGACTTCAAGTAAGTGCTACTTAGCAACAACTGAAACATCAGTGTGTCTTCAGTATTGTTCTCATATGAAATACAAAACACAGACTGTACCAGCTACTAGGAAGAAAATGAACTCTATCCTAGACAAACCCAGGACTATGTCCACTCCTTATTCCATACCCTTTACATCATGCCCATGTCCCACACTTCCCAATACATCCCAGTTAACCACCATCATCTTTCTGGTCATTCAAGAGATGTATATATCCATATATATATATATATATATACACACAGATATCATGCCCTTAGTCTATGGACCATCCCTATAAAAGTCCACTGACTTCATTTAGTCCGTGACTTTGAGTTCCATCTTCCATAACAGTATTTCAGGACAGAAAAGATGGTGTGTGGTGTTGGATTGTTGCATGCCGAAGCCAGTTCTGGTTCCATCCCTGCTGTGCTTGTCCAGTTTCACCAAAATTCATTCTTCTTCTGGGTCACTGTGATGTGAAATTGAATGACGTCTTTTGGAGCTGTGCAAAAATGTTACTGACAATTGCTGCATTATATTATGGTGTGATACAAGTGGAAGTTGCAAGTGATTATGTAGTGCTGAATCTGGAGCCACCTTTGGCAAAATTCTTATTCCTTCCCCTACAAAAATCCTGCCTCCTGTCCATATTCATGCATAGTTGTTTCTCAGTGTTTGGATCACAGAGAGTTGGTTTGTATGGCTACCAGAATTCTGTCCAGTAAGAACATATATGGAAATAGAAGGCTATGGGGAACTGAAAGGGTCAAGTTCATCCCATTTGGAAATCTTAATGCCCCATACGGTGATAACCCGCAATCTGTTTTAAATATGACCATGTGTCTTCATGAAGTTGAAATGCAACCCATAGGAAGGGGTCCATAGGCACCACCCTTTGTTGTAAGTCTCCGTACATCAAGAAACTATGGGAAACCCTACTGTGTCCGGAGGTGCCAACAGTTACCCAAGGTTTCGAGGGTCTGCTGCTCTCAGGTACAAACAATCCACAGGAATGCCCTATGGTAAATTTGCCAGGAGATTTGCAAACAGGGTAGTAATTCCCTGCAAATGATGTTTGAGTCTTGCAATTAAATTCATGCCTAGAAACCTGTAGCTGAAATTTGGTATTTGTTCACAAATAAGCAAACACTTATTTGAAACCATGTTGTCTATTTGATTCCTGGTGTGTCAAGAAAACAGAAAACCACGTATCTTCAAACTATATTTGCTTTCTATTTTTCACATATAGGGAAAAAATATAACCTGGACTCTGATAAATCTAGCTGGACTGTTAGGCATCACAATTACCTACGTTTAAGCTGTAGCACAAGCCTGGCTTGAAACTTTGTCAGCTTTGAAATTCATCACAAGGTTATGGACAACATACCCATCTTGGAGTGTCCACCATTCAATGACTGAGTTGTATAGTCACTTAGCTGTACTGCTGCCCCCTCAGAAATCCTGAAATACTTCATGATGCTGGGCATCATAATTTTCTTTGTGTTACTGACAAATGAACAGATGCAGTAGTCTTCAATTAATTATTCACACCGTCAGTTTATACCATATTCAGAATAAAATTCAGAGCTCCTGAGAATGAAAAGCATTTATTATAAAATCTGCCTTGTGTGTCTGAATGTCTCCCAAACACAAGCTTGTTATGAAACATGTTAATTGTATAACTCTTGGTGATTTTTCATGAAAACAACCAGATCTGGTAGTTTGACTCAGTGTTCCGTGTCTACTTAGGTACATGAAGTGCACAATCTACTCAAGTCACACTAATTATTAAATATTGTTGTTAAATAATGAATTGTGTGGGTAGGTATAGACATACATCGATTACTATGAATTTTCTTTCTTTTTTTTTTTCCCTGATTAGTAAGGCCAGTTACTTTGGCTGACCCTTCCCTCCTTTGGTTTACAGACAGCTATTACTCCTAATGAGGTTCTGGAAATAATTTTATTTGTATAGGCAGAGAAGCAAACCACATCAATTAGTCAGACTGTATGATTGGTACCACAAAAAATGAGAAGAAAAAGCAATTAATCTGATTTTATTTCAATTTTTGTTTTTTTTTAAATTTCCCAGAGATAATTGGAAGGGTTTCAAAATGACATGTGCCATACTGCAGTCTCAATTAGTTCGTAGTGAAACAACGCCAGAGCAGGAAGATACAGTTTTATTGCATGGCATCATGTGGAATCTAGGAGATAAATTAACTTGCTATTCTCGTTTCTAATGATTTTTTTAAAAATTTACAACACAATAGAATTTGAGTGACTTCGAAAGGAGTGTTCCTTTGCTTTCTGATGCTTCAGTGTTATATCCTATTGCATGCATTTCACTTCTCTGTGCCTGAGAAGGTCATGGAACAGATCCTTCTAGAAACTCTGCTCAGGCACATGGAGGACAGGGAGGTGATTTGAGACAGCCAGCATGGCTTCACCAAGGGACTAGTTCTCTTTGTCAGGCTTTCAACTTGAGCCTACTTTCATCTTCAGCTACTCCTAACTTAGTGCTTGCTAAATAGAAATAATCAATACAAAGGCCTCATGATGAAGTGCATGGACATTACTGTTTGTTGTACACATGTAAGCAGAAAGTCTTGTGGACTTGGTGACTTCGCTGCGGCTCCTGGCTTTTGAAGAGTCACAGCAGCCCATGGGAAGTGTGCAGAGAGGCTTCTCTCTGCATTTATCTCCCGTGGTCATAGTGATCGCTAGATCTTGCATTTATATTACAGGAAAAGGTATTTATACATACATTTCTCTAGAAGATGGTCAGGAGAAGCATTTTCTTGGGTCATGAGAACCATGTTTCTTAGAAAGCAGGGAGGTGACATCTCTGCAGGCAGGCTGTTAGAAGGAGATAGACAAAATCTTTTGTTTATGACAGAACAATGCCCTTTAAAAACCCAGGCTAACTAACTTGAAAGAGAAGTTTTGCCCTATTTGGCAGGGGAAGTTGGTCAGATTTTGTTGCATCTGTTAAATAAAATCCTGTTGAAACTATTTATCAGCATAATTTCAGGAGTTTCTGCTGATAATAATGAGCATAAAAGTATTGCAGGTGTTTTACTCTAAACAAAGAAAAAACCTAAAATTATCATCTTAGAAAAGAATTTCTATAATGTTTCACACAATGTTATGCAGGTTCAATAATTGCCTAGTAATTTTTTGGTTTTGCATATTTTGCCCTCTTTCAAAAATTTATAGTGCAAAAATAAGGATATTTGGGAAGGTGTTGGTTTTACCATCTTTGATAGATCACAATGTTTTCTTTTTCAGACTTTCCAAAGAAACTCTGTTCCTCAGTGTGACAATTTCTATCAAGAAGAGTTGGTTTAGTTTGTAAAATCTGATGTATTGAAAAGCAGTTTTCTACTTTGTGGGCATTTGCTGCTTTCATTATGAAATTGTTCTTTCAGTTCATCTGACACTTCAAATAATAACCCGTTTATCCAGAGCTATTACCATCCACTATTGCAACAGAAAGATTTAAGAAGGGTTACCTAAGGACATGGCAAAAGTAGGCACTTTAAAAGAAAAGCTTTAATGGATGCTATGAGCCACATGTTAGGGTTGCAATTTTTGTGAACTAATAACAAACAGATTTTAAACAGCTTTAGAGTATGGCAGAAATCCTTTTCAGAGGTGGTAGAGGGGAAGTCTGCAAGTCCAAAATAAAGTGTATTTTAAAATGAGCACTGGCATAACTAGGAACATGAGAGGGAGGTAGCATTGCTATACATAACCTGAATGCTCACAGAGGTGTAAGAAGGAGAGAACAAGCTGGGCAGCTGGGCCAAGGTTGGTGTTGCAGCATACTGGTGAGTGCAAGGAGGCAGGAGAGATCTATGGCTTCCTTGAATCACCAAGGAATACCTGTCACAATCAATTTTAAATGAAAAGGCATTTCCATGCCCACTATGACTTGCCTCAGCTTGGTTCTTGATGCTCTGTTGAGCAATTCAGTTACGGAGATGCATTGCTAACCAGGCACATACATTTCACTGATGGGAATGGGAAGACAAGCTGAAGCTCTCTGGTATTACTTGATGCTTCTCACTGGGGTACTATAATTGGAAGAACCAGTATGAAATGCCTGTCCACTAAGAAATGAAGGTCTTGGTATAAAGAAAAACATCTACTGCAAGAGGCTCACTCTTTGGGAAACTGTTTTCTTTTTGTTTGTGCTATTTTTCTTCTGTAATGAAGCAATTTTGTAGGAACATTGAGCTGTCTTGTCTCATACACACTTGATTGCTGTTGTGTGAACTTTCAAAAATAGGTTTTAGCAGGATCTTTGATAACGATTTTTCTTTCCTCTCCACTTCTATGCAGCTTTAAGTTTTTTAAGATTTTTAGTGGTAGTGACAGACCTAAAACTTCTTCAAAAATATCCAAGGGATCTATTCATGTTATCCCTATTTGACAGTCTGAGTTACAGTGCCTAATGCTTCCTAAAATAGAATTACTGGACATTAAACTTCTAATGTTTTATATTAGAAGGTCAATACCTCAATCAAATTCAGAAATAGATTGATGATAGAAATGAGAATTTTTTATAAATTCCTTTAGCCAGTTCTTGCCCTGGCATCCAGTTATACTGGTTTCAACAAGAAAAAAGATGCTGTTAATGATGTACCTTTGGGCCCTATTTTACTCTAGAAAAAGAATTATTTTAGTGAGTTAAATTTTAAATCTTTGGGCAGACCTTGTTAGGCAGGTACCATGAGCAGCATAGCTGTTTGTTTATGACAGTATCTGCCTAACTGGTATCTTAAGTTAAATGGTTCAGAGAAACTGAATTCATAAAGGCACACAGAAATAATTAATTATCATCATTACAGTTCTTCTTTTGATCATTTGCCATTAGCTTTCTGCAAACATTGTATCAGAAAGTATTAGACATAATACTGGGGGTGGGGTTTTTTTTTAATATGTGTTGTCTTAAAACTTCCAACTTTTTCAGGTGGAATTTTGTAGTAATTTATAAATGGATCAGACCAGGGACTGGTGTGGCTTAGAACCTCCAAGTGGCAGTCAGAGAATATTTTATTCATGCGTTGTTTTTTTTAAACTAATTTACAACTGAGCCTGTGATCTCATGATTAAGTACTTCTATCACAGCAGGTGTAAAAAGATGTTTGTGTAAAAGTGCTGTTGTGTTGCCATTAAGTGATGCAGTTCACAAAGATTTTGACCTTTGCAATACTTTTGACAATAAATTTACAGATTAATTACGCATTGTATTAATAGTGTCCCTTTGCAGTTGCTGTTTATGTGAGAGCACGTCTCTGGAGGTATCATTCAAAGGGATAATTATGGGTTCCTACTAACTTTTCGTTAAAACTGTCTTTTTCTGAAGTTCACCAACTTACCTTTTTTCTCCTAGTAATGTATTTATGTGATGGGTTGAGCCTGAGCTGATGGACAGCTCGTTTGACCAGTGGCGCTTTTCAAAATTTCCATATATTAAGGCTGAAGGGACAGGAAGTTGCTCTTTTTGGGGGTTGGCGTTCCAGCAGGAGGTGGGGGGGGAATGGCGGCCGAGGCTTTCGCTCCTTGGAGCGGCCTCGAGCCTCTTCCCTCCCCCGCTGCTGGGGACACGGCCCCGGGATGCCGGTGGGACAATCTCCTCAGAACTCGGCAGCTGAGGAACAACTGTGTGCGCTGCAAGTAGCTGCAACATCCAGCCAGGGCTCCTGAGAACTGCCCCCTCCCCCCTCCACGTGGCTGCGGGGATCCGAGCCCAGACCGATGGACTGAAAGACTAACATCAAGAAGCCAGCAGCACAAAGGTGAATGGGGCTTTCTTCATCATAAAGCCTGAACGATGGAGACTACTCTTCATCATGGCATTTTTCGAAGTCAGAAAGAAAGAAAGAGAAAGTGAAAACTGGGAAATGGCGGACGAGGAAGAAAGAGGGGCGTGGTCAC
>VZTH01010385.1:134499-212881 GCA_013397815.1 Aleadryas rufinucha
TAAGTTTGAGCCTGTTTTGCATTCCTCCAAATCTCCTATCTCACAAAAGATACAGAGGTGAACTAAAACCACTACAATTTATCAGCTAGAGATCATCTTCTCTTCTGCTCTATATAAATACAGATGATCAGCATGATACATGTGACTGTAGATGAAAGCATACCATTAATTTAAAGGATTGCATGGCACATTATTTGCCACACTTTAATCGATTAAAAATAATCATCTCATATAATCCCTTCTAAAATAATACATCTTATTAGTTTACTGAATGAGACACACAGCTTTGAGTTTACTGAATTAGAGAAGGTACTAAGTAACTCTTTTCTTTTCTCTTTTCTTTTCTTTTCTTTTCTTTTCTTTTCTTTTCTTTTCTTTTCTTTTCTTTTCTTTTCTTTTCTTTTCTTTTCTTTTCTTTTCTTTTCTTTTTACCTCGGTGAGATGGTGCTTCCACTGATTTACCCCAAAATAATTTTACTCGATTAAATAAACTGGATTGGAACTAGATTTCCTGGCTGTACTTAGAAATGGTACATTAGGTATCTGAGGAGTCGAATCTTATATCTTGTTCTCCTGTTATTCTGTATCATCCTGTGGGCCTCGCTCTTGTGATCTGACGTGGGGACATGACAAGAAGGCGTGCACAGACCTAGGAAGTGCTACCAGGTATTTCTGCTTAGATATAGTACAAAAGCAGAGAGGAACAGGACAAAACTTCTACAGTTGTAGTTCATTTCCTCAGGGCCTCAAAAAAGAGGAAAAATGGAAGTTAATATGTGCGCCCTGTTTTACCTGCCTGTGAAGCATGTGAGTTGAGACTATAAGCATAGCTCCAGAAAGCAAGTGGCAGGCAGCAGAGCCCTCTGCTTTCCTCACAACTCCTGAATGGAGGTCAACAAGAAACATGTTCTCTCTTTGAGGTTTTTCTATGGTTTCTTTTGCCCCTGATTACACTGGTGTCTGCAGAGCATTTACCACATCTGAAAACTTGCCTCAACTTAGGTGTATTAATTTAGGGTCCTCAGGACTTCTACAATAATTTGGGAATTATTCAGTATTAGTAGTGATCTGTCTGTTACTCTTTTGATACAGCAGGACTGGTCAATGGCTTGAGAGCAAGTTCTTGAGTTCTCTCACTTAGTGATGTAAGTCCTCCGACTGATCTTCTTAGCTTTGCAGGATACATCTCCCGGTTTTCACCTTAGAGTACAAATGCTCTGAGGTGGTTTGCTTTGTACAGCATTTCACTGCAATTATTCAGATCCAGACAAGCAATGAGCCCTTTACCTACTGGTGTAATTAGAGCTTACCCTTAATAACACATGATTTCAAAGACAAAAATACATTCATTTATTTAAGGAAAAGACTAGGGTAGGAAAAAAACAAGGCAGTGAAGAATGAAACAAAAAAATGTCATCTTGAAGTCTGTTTCATACAAAAGTGTTTTCCCAGCTGTCACTTCGAATCTTTACAGCACGTTTCAGCTGTAGCAGCCTCGGGATCAAACTGGCCAGCACTACTCTGCCTCCAAACATTAATTCTCCCAGTTGATGCCTATGTCTTGTTGCTATACTGGATTCTAGCTTGTAGCTGAAGCTAGAAATAGCAGGGTTAATGTGCTTTGCTGCTCTAAAAGAAATGGAGGAGATGAGATCTTGTATTAGATCATCTGAAATGAGAATCCAAGCTACATATTTATATAAAAGCATTTCCTTTTTAATAAGGAGGCCTTACTGCATTTCAGCTTCTTTGAGCTCTAGAAGAGATAGCAGTGCTAGTTCAAGCCTGAACTGGGAGTGCTTGTCTCTGAGGTCACGGAAGGTTCTTCAACATAATAACTCACTGCTTGTGTTTTCCTTCTTGCTGAGGAAAACAACTGTGTGCCAGCTAAAAATTAGAACTTCCCTTTTCAAGCAGAAAAATTTACATTGTGAAACACTTGTTTTTATAACTGATTGAAAATTGCCTATCATAAAAGTTTTCCAGTGTGTAATAGTTTCAGTTGTATACAGCTTTTCTGACTCGCTACACTAGCTACGCACCACACCTTAACCAACCGTGTGGCAACATTAAGAGCAAAGTACATATATTAACTTGTTTTCGGAACATTTCTTCCATGAGCAGTTGCTACACAGCCAACCTCTGCCATCTCCACGCAAACTCTTCAGATAAGGCAACACATTTTATGCTAGTGCACAGAAAAACAGGCCCATAAACCTCTCTGGATTGCTTTCAACCTGGATAAAGCTCAGCTTTCAGCTGAGATGACTTTGATGGAAACGATCAGTGAGTTCATTTTAGGCTGCCTGGGCCATCACTGCTCCACAGAAAAACACTTGTGAAACTGCTGTGAGGAGTCTTCTGCTCCCCGAGACCTGGGGGTGTGATCACTGCTCTAATGCTTTGCTCCCACAGCAATGGGAGGCTGTTGGTTGCCTCTGTGTATTCTGAAGCTCACAAACTAGGAACTTTGCTTTAAGCATGTATACATTCTTATTTTGTCAACATTACTTAAACTGCCTGTGCCTCTGAACTGAGATGCTGTCTAGTTAGTAAGCTGGACTCAAGCACGTCTGGTAGTTCACTGACTTAGTCTGATTTGAATTTAAGATTGTTTGAACTTAAAATTCTTTTCTGACTCAAAAGTGATGGAATAGAGAGACACAGTGTCCTTAACACAGTAAATCAAACTAAGAAGATAAGGAGAACAAATGCAAGTGAAAGAGACAGTGTTTCAATGTAAATTAAGTGCTTGCTACAGAGAAAGGGGAGAGCACAGCAGGAGAATAAGCCAAATTCATGTTACAAGTATATATTAAGGAAAGTGCAAAATTTAACAACAGCAACTATAGACAGGGAAAGGTGCATGACAGGATATTGTGTTTAATATATGCTCCTCTCCTTTCTGAATAATGTGGGCAGGCTACCTCATACGTGTGCTGAGAGTGAAGAGGAATGCCTAGAAAAAGATTCAGTTTTGGTAGCATGAAAGAATAACTTGTGAACCCAGCACAGGCTGTCTCTGGTTGGTTAAACAGGAGAAAAAAAAGGTGCCCCTGCCTAGAGCCTTCCTCTCCACTACCCATCTCAGAGGATCCCCGGGCTCCTTTTAGATGCCATGGCGTTTTCAGACTTTGCTTGCTCATTCATTCCCCATCTGGGGAGTGACTCTGTGTACAACCTTCTCAATACCTATCACTAATGAACAAGTCTTTCAAGTAGCTTTATTTAAAACATTCCAGATGGATGTCAATCTTAACCAAACAAAATATGCACTGGTGTGAAAGTATATTGAAGCTAGTATTTCTTTGCAGATAGCAGTTTTTTGAGAAGTATTTTCCTTGACTTTCTGCTTCACTTTGTAAGGTGGTATTTGGAAAATAAAGCCTTTGTTTTGTGACTTTTTAAACTTAAGTATTTATAAATTAAAAAACCTCGAGAGTACATTCTAAGCGCTATCTTTTACAGCTGGAGTATCTGCCTTAGAATCTCTGGCTGGCTAGCCACAGCTGGAGGGAGATAAATTTTGTTCACCAGGAGAGGGCTCTCACAGTCTTCTGTTATTACTGAACTTGGAAGCAGAAAGACCAAAAGGTGAAGCTACAGAAAAATTAATGCAAGACCTCATTCAAATCATGTTATGTCCACCAGTGTGCTATGGATACCATAAATGTTAATCTTAAATAAATAAGACCGGTTATACTTAAATGCTTTTTTTAAAAAAAAGTGAAAAATGAGGATGCTGTTGCAACTCAGCTCTATTTCTTCCTTAATAAGGCTGTTGTTAAACAGCACTAAAATGTTATAGAAATCAACTTTCTGAACAGCACCACCAACACGCAGATTAACTCTACTATTGGCTTTGCCAAAGAGATCCCAGAGACATATGAAGACCCTTCATTTTGGGGTGCTTAGTATGTTTTAAACACTTTTATGAAAATAGAAGTTAAAGTTTCAGAGAGGAAACAAGTTTTTTTTCATATTGTTAATGTTTTTTTTGCTGTCCTTCAAATAACCTTATTTATAATGAAGAATAAATTTATAAAGTGATACAAACATAGCATCAGCCTGGCTGTATCTCCTCTTACTATACCTCTTATTTGTTAAAAATGAATGTGTAAAATCTTTATATGAATGCTACTGCATAAACAGGGTAACAGATGCTGTCTTCATTTCTGCTGTAAACAATCAAAAGCAAGGTTATTTGCATTTCTAACAACAGTTGAATGAACTCTGCTTTTTAGTTCTTGTTTACCACTGTAAATTACAGGTTTAGTTCTGCTTACAGTCTACTATAAGCATTATCTCATGAAATCCATGCATGGAAAGTAGAAAACAGTTTGCTAGAGTGCTTGCAGTAAGTACTAGAACCAAAGAAAATAAACCATTATCAATTTATTTTGTGTTCTTTACATAAAAGCCTTTTCCAGCCTGTTTTTTTTTTGTGTCATGTTGTTGGTCATAAAATTCTTAGTATAGCCTTGTCTTTTATAGATGTTCCTACTTACAGGCACAGGCTAGAAGTTGTATTTCAGCAAAAAAACCCACCAAAGTGTGGAAAAGAAACCTTTGTCTTTCAGGGATTTGAACAAGTGCCAATATGTTGCAGTATTCCCATGGCCTTTTAGGGATATCTTGATCTAGTCAACCTCTCATTTTGACAGATGTAAAAATTTTTTTCTAATGCTATTCTTTTTAATCATTTTCATGGTAGTAATTCAATAGAATTTTTAATCAGGATCAGAGCTGTTGTGTCATGTAATGGAATGTGCTGGTTTTGGCTGGAGTAGAGTTAATTTTCTTCCCAGTATGGGGCTGGTGTGGGGCTGTGTTTTGGTTTTGTGCTGAACAGTGTTGATAATATAGACATGTTATTGTTATTGCTGAGCAGGGCTTGCACAGAGCCAAGGCCTTTTCTGCTTTTCATTCTGCCATACTGGTGAAGAAGTTGGGGGTGCATGGGAGGTTGGGAGGAGACACAGCCAGGACAGGTGACCCCAACTGACCAAAGGGATGTTCCAGACCAAATGGCATCATGACCAGGATATAAAGTGGGGGGAAGAAGGGGAAAGGAGAGGATATTTGGAGTGATTGTCTTCCCAAATCACTGTTGCATGTGTTGGGGCCCTGCTCTTCTGGAGATGGCTCCACACCTGCCTGCCCATGGGAAGCAGTGAATTAATTCCTTGATTTGCTTTGCTTGTGTGTGCGGCTTCTACCTTCCCTGTTTAAAGGTCTTCATCTCTACCCATGAGTTTTCTACCTTTTACCCTTCTAATTCTCTCCCCAGTTCCATTGGTGTGGGAGTGAGCAGCAGCTGTGTAGTACTTGGCTGCTGGCTGGGGTTAAACCTCTACATGGAACAATAAAAATGGAGTGAATAGCTTAAAAGCAAAGGGTAGTTCGGTGTTGGAGCTGTATTACGTGGTGAAGTTGCTTGGGTCAGAGCACGTATCAGGCTATAAGACTCCAAGGACTTAAAATAAATTTATCTTAAAATAATCAAAATTGCATATCCAAATATCTACTTTCTTTTCCCCCCCAATACAGTTAGTAAGGCTCTAGGATCCTGGATGTATTGAATTAATTATCTAGTCCTGTACAGACAGATTTCTTCATTCCACTTCATCTCTGTGAAGTGATTCCTTGTTCCCTCTCTAGCAGTCTCACACAGGTGTCTCCCACAACTTTCTGGAAGGTCTCCAATTTTAGACTATTTCAGATCAAGAGGAAAAACAAGTACCACCGAGTTTTCAGTCTCATTCACTGCTTTTTTCATCCATGTCTTCTCTTTTGTGAAGGAAACAACACTTGAGGGCCCCTGCAGACTGCAGGTGTGCAGATGTGCAAGGGGGAGATTGTGTTATGTGCCCCTGAGAGCTCCTGGGAACTAACTAATTTTTCTGACATAAATGGCCTTGCAGCAGCTTTTCTGAGGAACGGACTCCCACAAAAGCAGTAAGATACAAACTGTGCCCTGAATAAGCTTCAGTCCCTGAATGGTCTTAAGGAGCAATCTCAAGTAGAGCATATTGCAATTTAGTTCTGCAGAAGGAATGAGGTTCTGAATTTCACCCGTTGTGATTTGCACTGAGGATCAGATGAGGCTATGCTATTTGAAATGTTCTCATACTCTAGGACATTAATTGAGAGAATGTATCATCAAGGCTTCCGACAATTACCTTTATGAGATGTGCCTTGAAACTGATGGACTCTTACGAAATACGTAATTGTTTCGCCTGTATTTGGTCCCAGTAGTTACATAAAAATAAGTTTAATTTTCCTGCAGTAAACAGCTTGCACTTTTCCCAGTTGTGCTAACATCACAAAAAAGAAAAGGAAAAAAAAAAGAAACAAAAACCAACACAAAGCCAGCAGAAAGTAAAGATTAACTTATATTCTGACCTCTTGTGCAGCTTCTTAATCCTTTGGCCAAGAGGTCAAAATCCTTATGAATGCTACATGAATGCGAATTTAGCGGAAAGCCTCATAAAGCTAAGGGAATTATTAGGAGTTAAAAGAGAGTAAGATTACTACCTTATTCAACATAAGAAAATCTGTATGAAAGATGAAAATCTGGTAGGAAGAGGCACTAAAATTACTTGTGGTAGGGATGGTTTTATTTATCTCCTTGTTTATCTATTTTTCTCTCAACAACAACAACAACAGCAAAAAACCCAAACCCAAACAGATTTATAGTTAAAATTGTAATTAACGGTCTTGCGGTCTGCCATAAAATGGGTTTTGTGTCTTTGTGGTTCCTACTGAGTCTGAAGAGATGAAAAACTTCTTGAGTATCACAAAGTTACTTCTCTGGTGAAATTCTGCACTAGAAGTGTCTTTAAAATCATTTTGTTCACAAGGACAGTAATAAATGTTTCCTGCTCAAAAAATGTCCAGTAATGTCCAAGTGATACGAATATGAGCCTTCTCCTACTAAGACAAAGCAAGTATTTGTTGAACTGGATGTAAGAGCAGGGCCAAACTACTTTAGTCTCAAATGTCAAATCACTATTCTGATAACTTCCCAGAGGACATTTTTTAAGCCTTACTATTAAAAGGATGATCTTAATGTGACTACAAGGGCAAAATGAAGCATTCGTACTTGTTCAAAGGAACTGAATTTGGATTGTAGCAATATTTTTGTTTCATAGTATTTCTTAAGATTAACATGTAATGAAGTAATTTAATAACTTTAAAAATGTTTACAATATTTTCTCTTCAAAAGGAAACAAGATTAATAAAAGTCTCACTTGTACAGTTATATTAGATTCATAACAATGGTGCTAGTTATGCTCTTAATGCATAGCTCAGCTTTTAGAAACACACTGTGACCACATCTGCCTGCCTGCAGTTATAGCCTTTCTGAGGAAATCAGGATTTTGACAAACTGCGTCAGAATTGGTAAGAATTTTTTACCAAGGACAAGCTGTATCAGGCTTTTTTTTTTTTTTTTTTTTTAACTGAGATGAAGTTTAATAAGGGGAGCAGGAGATCATGGTAGCCTGGTAGAGCACATTTCTAGTATCCCTGGGCTTGAGAGATTTAAAAATAGGTGCTGTCGTAAGACTCACTGGCCCAAGTGTATGCTCTAGTATGATGACACAGATTGTCTTAATGGCACAGCATGATGCACTCGGAGTGATCTCAGCAAAGCTATCTTTATCAAATGGTTGGGAAGAAAATGCTTTTGTGTTAAAGGAAGATTTTGAGAGGGGTAATTTTGAGCGCACCTAAGCCCATACTCACTTAGTAGCTGTTACTTTCTCAGATTCAAAAATTTACAACAGGTTTCTGGGTCACCTGTGGGATTAGTGGTGTTCAGTGGTACTGTCACACACTCACTGTTCATGGCAGGGTTGAGCCATGGCAGGTTGTTCACTTGAGAAGGGTCTGGCTGATGCATTCCTTTGTCACTGGCAGAGTGTGGGTAAGTAATGTTAGTGTGGATCTGCTTTCAGTTCTCTTTCTCTCTTTTGTTTCTCTTCCCGTGAAAAGTTACTTCAAGTGAATATGAACATTAACAACAGCTCTTCCTACCTTCAGTGCAAGGGCAACTTTCAGGCAATATACCTATGAGAAAGATATATATTATTGGAGCAAAACCAATCAACTGCAGGAGTCTTCATTACATACTGCAGGTAAAAGCCTCTAGGAAAAAAAAAAAAGGAGTTTACATTTAACTGTTTATGAAAAAAACCCCATGAAATGAAAGAACAAGAAACCTGACCTCAGAGATTATAAACCACACATGGTCAAAACCAGTTAAAAAATTTACCTAATCATCTTTAAAATCATGAGGATCATGATTTTATACCATTATTCCAGTCATGTAGGGAAAAAGGAAGCGACATGTCTAGGACAAGAGTCCTGCCACTGCCCTAAGACAGTTCCAGATTGAACTAATGTATTTTCTGGCGAGGACTTTTTAATGAAAATAGTATAGGCATAATTTAGCTTTCAACAAAATAAAAGGTTAAATTCCTGGACCCAACAGTATTCATGAAAGATGTCTTTCTGGAGACTGATGTTTAATACTGTTTGTCTTGTATGCCACAGAGAGATATTGGGATTACTGTGAAAATCTATTGATGTCTCTTTTTTTTTTTTTCAAGAGTGCAATAATAGCTGACAGACCTCTGTGTATAACAGAAGTGTTTTTTAATTTGTTAATACTTCTGCAAAGGAGAACTGGAGCCTATCTCAGCATGATTGGAGGTGAACACATTTTTTCCTGACTATGCTCTTCTTGGTTCTTACACATCTGCAGATCAATGGATTGGTTTTTCCCCTTTTCTCAGGTGCTCATAGTTCTGAGAAGGAAACATTTGGTCATGAGACCTTCCAGGCTCCAGGAACAGGCCAACCAGCTGCCAGTACAGCAGCAATGTGGTTTTCCTGTCCCACTGTGTCCCTGCCAGTTCCCCCATCCCCACAGCCCTGCCCAGGGCTGGCTCTATCGCAGCAGGCACCTGCCTGGGACACAGTTCCCCTAGCAGGAACTCTGTGCTGCCTGCTGAGGCTGCAGCTGCTCTGGACCCATGGCAGCCATGCACAGCTCTACCAGACACTGCTGCCACAGCACTGTGGGGAGCCACAGAGGCTCCAACCCCGTCACCACAACCTGAGTAAATATACTCCAGTGTCAGCCCATGCAGACCTCCTGTCAGCCATGGTCACCGGCCTGGCTGGCTCAGGAGTGACCTGGACATGCCAGGGCATCTGTTTCTTCTCCACTGAAAGAGATGGGGCAAAGGTGAATTTTAATCTCTGACATTTGCCAAAGGTCAACTTTGTCAATAATATTTTGTAGAACTAGAAAAACCAATTTATATTATGTGAGCCTTCTTAAGAATTTTAACATTCATCATACACAAAGACCAGCTGTCTGAGAGCATTTTTTTCTTTTTCTTTCTTTCTTTTTTTTTTTTTATTAATAGAGAAGAATTACTCTACCAATACAATCCATTCTTCTAACTCCAATGGATACATGGCTCTGCAGCGGATGTTTCCTGATTGCATTTAGTGGATGCTATCAAAACAAAACTCCTATTTTCCCATTTATTTAGATTTTTAGTTACAGAAGTGGTAGACTTTAGCTGGCCAAAGGACTTGATTATATGTGCTGCTTGAAAATCCATTTTAATGTGCTTTGTTTTCTAGGAAGTGTGCATTATCTATATCTGTACCTGCACATAAACCTGTCTGCATATAAGAATGAAAAAATGTCATTGGAGATTGTGGTGAGATAACATTTTCCCAACACATACTGGAAACAAGACCACACTGCCACTCACTGTTGGATGTGAACACACAGGAGCATCTACTGCAACTCAGACCAGATGAGGCCTGGTAAAGAAGCAGTGGGGGAAATACCCTTGTGTTTAGAATTTTTTTTTTTAAATGTTCAAGACTGAGAAAATGTTAAATGGATAGTTCAGCTGTTTCTTATCCCTTTTATAGAAGTTACTCTTTTGGGAATTGCCTAATGCCTGATTTCATTTGCTACTGCTCCTGTCTGCTTCATAGATATTCCTTGCTGATACTGGGACCAAGCTACACTGGCTGTTGAATTAAAGTGGAAGGTAGAAAATTTGTTTTATTTTTATTTAACATTTGAGAAGAAAGACAGGGACATTTCAGAAATTTCAAATAGAATGCTAATGATTGCTTTAAAAATAAAAAGAAAATACACATTCTCCCACCATTGATTGACTTAAAAAAAAGATGATAGATTTATATGGCACAGGACTAAAGAAGTTCAGTAGCTGTCTTGATTTAATTCTCTATTGCCAAATTACAATTTGTTGTGCTTTGATCAGTGTAAAGAGTAGGGAGCACAGTTATTGACTTCATCCAGGCAAATAGATATAAATATAAAATCTCCAGTGTACAGACTAAACTTTGTGCAACTCAGAAACTATAGGAAGGCCTTATTCAAGTCCTAGCATGATTCTGTTTGCCATACAGAGGGAGTAGAATTTGATCGGGAAAGAGTAATTACTAAATACATTTAATTTATATATTAATAACAATCTACAATGTCGGAATTAAAAATGGTTAAAATTCTGAAAGAGAGGAAGGTATAGAAAGTAAGCAGCAAGTACGAAGGAAGATAACAGTAAACTGAAAAAAGATTAAGTCAGAAGGATTACTTCAAGATGGAACAATGACTGCTTTCTTATCCTTTTATATTATTTGGTTACATCACATGGTATAAATAAGATTATATATTACAATGATGCAAAAATTTGTGGACAGAAATAGGACAAGAGCTACAGCAATTTCTGTAGGACTACATTATTGTGTTGACTGTAGATTTAGTTAACTTTTTCCGAAGTTTATCTACTAAGATTAGTCATAAATATTTTTAAAGTATTCAAAACATTTAAAAAGCTATTTTAATATCTATTGTTCCAGCAGTATCTATTCTGTACCATTTGTACTCTATTAATTGACATATCATAGGATTTTAGAAGATAATAATCTGCAAAATGCAATAGTCAGTGTCCAGGAAGAAACTATTAAAGTATATCACTACTGATAACAAAGAACAATGGGTTACTGGGAACTAGATGTTAGAAAAATTCTTTAAGGAGAGAAGCTATTACCCACTGACATATAATAAACTCCTTAGCAGATAACGGCTTAGGGAGAAAAGGTCTCAGAATTTTAACACTGTGATAAAAATAAGTTATGATTCTTCAAAATAAAATAACTGCTTTCACTTTAAAGACTATCTGGAAAGGAAGTATCTTGAGGGAAAAAAATCCACAATGACTGTTTCCAACCACCCATTTATAAAAATAATAACTTTATTTCTCAGTCTGTCAAAGCTATATACAAAAGCCTATTGGATAAAAAAATCTTAGCTGAGAAAAGGAAATAATCACCAGCTAGACTGGAGAAGAGGTGTTACAGCTTAAAACTCAAAGTAAAGGCTTTGTACATTTACTGAATCCTGAGGGCAAAGATAAATTATTAAATTAATCTCGGGCAGGTAAGTATATATATATACCTTGCATTTGGACTGTGAAATATAATATGACTTAGGGAAGATGCCTGTGATTTTAATTTGGAAGGAAAAGTACTGGTCTGGTTAAAAAGGAGAAAAGGAGAGAGGGGAGATGCAGAAAATGTGAGTGTGTGTGTGTATTTGTGTGTTTGCACACGTGTTCACACACATAGAATGACAGCTGAGTTCAAGCTGATACTCAAGTTGGTTCTTGAGTATCTCCAGTGAGGGAGACTCCACAACCTCTCTGGGCAACCTGTTCCAGTGCTTGGTCACCCACACAGTAAAGAAGTTCTTCCTCATATTCAGGTGGAACTTCCTGTGTATCAGTTTCTGCCCATTTCCTCTTGTCCTGTTGCCTGGAATCACTGAGTAGAGCCTGGCTCCATCCTCTGACACCCTCCCTTCAGATACTGACAGACACTGATGAGGTCCCCTCTCAGTTGTCTCATTTTGAGACTGAAAAGGCCCAGCTCCCTCAGCCTTTCCTTGTAAGAGAGGTGCTCCAGGCCCTTCATCATTTTCATAGCCCTCCACTGGACCCTCTCCAGGAACTCCATATCTCTTTTGTCCTGAGGAGCCCAGAACTGGATACAGCACTCCAGATGTGGCCTCACCAGTGCTGAGCACAGGGGCAGGATCACCTTCCTTGACCTTCTGGAATGCTCTTCCTAATGCACCCTGGGACACCATTGGCCTCTTGGCCACAAGGCCCTGCTGGCTCATGGACAGCTTGGTGTCCCCCAGGATCTCCAGGTCCTTCTCCACACAGAGCTGCTTTCCAGCTGCTCAACCCCCAGCCTGTCCTGGTGCCTGGGGTTATTCCTCCCCAGGGGCAGGACCCTGCACTTGCCTTTGTTGAATTTAAAAATAATCCCCTCTGCCCATCCCTCCCACCTGTCAAGGCACACATGCACATGTTTATTTGAAAGCTGTTATACCTTTCCAAAGCAAATGGGTCAGCTATAATGACGTGCAGTAAGCTTTTGCTTTTTGGTAAAGGAAGAAAAAAATTCCTGATGTCTTTCCATTTTCTTTTTCTTTCCATTATCATTTGCTTAGATAATGAAGGTTTACTCTGATCAGAAATGTGTTGTAGGTTCAGAGGTGTCATCACTGTGAGAATAAAGACATAACTACAGATAAATTCAGGCTGGATGAAAATTACATAAAATGGCAAGCCACAGTGACAATTGGCTGAGGAAATCAGAGATAGGTTGTGCTGGATAAATATAGTGAGATGGAAACAATCAAGACAAGAACAATGACCTTCAAACCCATTCCAAGGAATAAGGCAACCTAGGAATCAGCAGCAAAGCATCTTGCAAAGATATTGCAAACTATGAGTCAAAGAGCTAAGGAAAAATGTTTTCCTCATCACATCCAGAAAGACATATTTAATTATATTAGAAAACAGTCAAAACTGGTACTGAAATACTCTCAACAATAATTGTTTAGTAAATGATATGTATTTTATTGTAGTTTTATGACAGTTAATACTGGTATGTCTAAGTAGTCTGTCTCACATTTATTACTCAATATATATTCTGTATAATTCCAAAGTACAGGTTGCCAACAATTTGGGTAATGAAAATGGTTTGCTGGTTTTGTACACTGGGCATGATTTCCTACATGTAACAGATAAAAGAATATAACATATGCATATATTTCTGCCCAATGCAAGAAATACATGCAGCCATAGAACTATCCATCCACAAAAAAAAAAGCTACTAATCACAACCAAGTCAGACTAACTAAACTAAACTAAACTAATTTAGCTTTTACAGCTGTACACGCCACTAGGCTTGAAAGCTATATTTGTTTGTTTTACTTTATCTTGGGGCACATAAAATCATGGTATTTGGCAGCACGGAATAAGGGACATTAAATCAGCTCTTAGGCTGTTGTTAAGAAACCCATAGAGGATGGGATTCAAGCAGCAGGACATCATACCCAATAAATGGCATATGCAATATACTAATTTAAAATGCCTGTTGGAAATAAGAGTGGCATTAAAATCTGTCACAATGTGGAAAAGGTGAAGAGGCATCCAACTGAAGCCAAAAACTAGGATTAGGACTGTCAATCTGCAAAACACCCTCCTCGATCTTGTCTTAATTCTGACGATGGACTGGGATACTGTTATCATGTTCTGGATCTCTGTATTTTCTTCTGGTTTCATTTCAAAACAGATAGGGATCCCAGGGATGAATTTACTGGAAGAAAAGAGCTGGCTTTTTTCTGTGTCAGAGGTTTCTGGGAGATCTCTGGAATGAGTATCCTGAGGATGCCTTGAAATAGCTGGCATCACACTTGAAGTCTTTCTACTGTATCTTCTGTGGTGCCTTCTGCTGAAGGCACGGCTCCACCTGGAATACCTGGAGGGTTGCACCTGCGTGCCAGTGCTCTTAGAGGGGTGAAGAGTTAGGTTTATCATCTCCTTTTCTTCAAACTTGTTCTCCTTGTTTGACAGCCTAGCGCCTATGCTCCTGCAGACACTGGTGTGACTGGCGGTCAGGCACACCAGTGGCAGGATGTACTGCATGAACAGCAAGGCTATCGTGAAGGCAATCCTGTAGGAGTCAGAAGGCCATGACTCGATGCACAACAGCCTGTTCTCCAGTCCCTCTAAATTCAGAGTTTTGCTGAGGTCCACGGTTTTATGGAAAACTGGCAGAGGGGAGCAAATTGTGAAGCCAAAGGCCCAAATGATCACTATTAAGATATAGCCTTGTTTTGCTGTGAGATTGCTAGAGAGGGGATACTTTATCATACGGTACCTGACTGCAGCAATAGATATTAACATCAGAGTTGAAACTAGGACTGACACACACTGGAGGAAGGGCATTACATGGCACATGACGGTGCCAAACATCCACTGGTCAAGCAGGACGGATGTCAGTGTGAAAGGTGAACAAAACAGTACAACCAAGATGTCAGAAAAGGCCAAGTTTCCAATGAGAATGTTTATTACTGTCTTCTGCTTGCACTTTAGTAGGGCTGTTAGTATAAGCAGATTTCCCACAAAGCCAGCCAGACTTATAAGTGTGTACAGCCCAATGAGAAAGTACTGCATGTCATCAACACTACTCTTATAGTCTTCCCAGGCAGAAAAATTCTTTGATGTAGCAGAGGTGTTCTTGGTATGTGTCCTGTTGTTACGGTCTTTGAATCCTAAATCCATTTTACAGTCCTGCTTAGAACGAGAAAGGCATTAATTAGCATCTGAAGAAATTATGATATTGCTGTTAATCAGAATGTAAAAGTACAGAAATTTACCTTGTATCACCTGAATGCAAATAAATTACTAATGATGTTATTCTACTGGGAGGCAGATCCTGCATAACTTCAGGTCAACATGAATTAGCTAAGTAGGTTTTATCATTTGATGTTCAGCACACCAAGGCCTCCTACCTAGATGCTCATGTGGGAGAATGGCAATCTAAAGGTCTGCATTATGATGCTGCCTTTTAGCTATGCTTTGCTACAAAACATATTGTCAGGCTTTCCATGAGGGAACAGTTAGTTACAAAAGCAATACACCTCGAGTCGGTGAGATTACTCATGTGAATAACAGCCCATTGAGATGAGTAAGGAAGTTACAGTCACCATCTGGGCAGATGCCTAATCATTATATCATTGCAAATTATAAAGAAGGCACCTGAAAATACATATGCTAACAACTGCAGTGTATTTCTTACCTTGCTAGTAGAGAACTAACACAAAATAGGTGAGAGCTTTTAAAAAGGATCAGGAAATCCACTGTCAGTGATCCAAGCTGGAATTCCTGATGTGGTGTGTATAGAGAATATCTTCTACTGACTGCTGAATATAGTTTAACTGGTGCTCAAGCAGAAAGGAAAACTACCTACAAAACACCTAAAGTAATTGGGTGTAATGTAGAGAGGACAGTGTTAACTGGAAGCAAACTCCACACAGCCATTTGAAAATTCAGTGAACTGCTGCTTATTCAGCACAGAAATATCTAGTGTTAAACCTTGCTCAGCACGAAGTTTTTCTGCCTACTGAATCTTCCTATATTAGTCTTCACTTTAGAACAAACAGAAAGACATGAGAATTCAGTTCAAACCTCAATTTATCTTAAACACCTGCATGTACTAGAGTTTCAAAGTCAAAATTCCCCAGAGTGCCAATGTCCTGTACAAAATTGCTTGATGTTTAGAACTCTTACATAAGATAAAACAAAAAAGATGTACAAACCCAAAGCATACATAAACAAAGCATACACAAATAGAGCAAAAGGCTAAATCTGTCACCTAAAAAAGGCAGGCCTCTTCAAGACTGTAGCAATCCTCAGTGAGCTGTACCATGCTGACACCTTCAAAGTGCAATAATGTTATTTGGTTCCCTCTACACATGCAGATGTGCTCCTTTCTTCATATCATGTGTGTTCCTACTGTTATGGTTTGAGCCAAAGGGAAGCTCAAACCATAAAACAACCTGAGAATATTCACTAACTGTATTGTGATGGGAAGGTCCTTCAAGTAAGAGTAGAAATATATATATATATATATATATATATACACACACACACATATAAAGATCTTGCAGGTAATGTGTTGGAAAGAGGTGAAAAGAATTCAGCCTTGCCAATTTCCCTCAATTTTAGAGTGCTTTTTAACAGCTAAAATAGAATTAAGAACTGACTACACAGATTTCGATAACCTAAATATTATAATTGTATGCATATGTGCAGACAGGCATTAATGCATATTATTTTTGTTCAATTTTTGCTAGTCTCTCATGAAATGGTGGAAAACCATATAATAGACAAACAATGCTATCTGAGACTACCTTTGCCTCTAGACCAACTCTACAGGAGCAGACTAGAGATTCTGTAAGTGATCTAATCTCTCTATTTCTATATTGATATTACCAGAAGTTTTCATTTTGATGGGCTTCTTTTTATACAACTCTTAGCTGATGAAGTAAATAGTTTTTTACTTATTTTTTCTGAACTAATTTCTGAGTTGGTAATAATCAACTGAAAATGGTATGGTCTGTGCACCACAGTGACTTCCAAAATCTGCTGACATTTCTTTCTATTCCCTAAATGTGACTCTACATAATTTTTGCACTTTTGCCCTGGATAAGGTAATATAATGCTAAGAACAGGAACAAGGAACAAAATTGTATGTGTTTTTATACTGTCACATGTTTAATAAATTAATGTTTACTGAGTTCTTCTTGAAGGTTTAAGTGAAAGATTGTTGCCAGGTTCTGTGGATTTCTACATCTCCACATAAAGCTCTTGTATGTGGATTTAGCACAAGGGTTCATTGTGTTTTTAATAGCGTTCTTTAAAAACAAAAAGCGAATATTCAGGTTTTCTGAAGTAGACATATTTTGTTGAGATGCATCAATACTGAAGAAGTTTAGCAGGAGTGCCTCTGAAGTCCAGTATGGACTTGCCAGCTCCATTCCTTCTGTGCTATGGCTGCCTTCTGCCTTGGGTGAGAGATGAGATGAGCTCTTCCCCACCACGTGTCCTCATTTCCATGAGGAAGGAGCACTGGAAGAATTAACAACATGATCTGTTCAGACCCTGGCTGGACACTCATGGCACCACAAGAGTCTGAGGCGCACAGAAAGCCCTTCTACATCTTCCTATAGTCACAGTTTCAGAGTGACAGAAAGACTGAGAGGGAAGGAATAACTGTATAATCAGCTGGTTTCAACAGAGAACTGCTGTACTGACACAAGTTTCCTTTGCAAAATGCCCAAAGAGAATTTTATTTTCTTTTTGGATGTGTAAAATGAAAGCAGACTTTCCACCCTAACTTCAAAACATGCCATGTGGATCGCTTGCTCTCTCAGCTTTCTCTCCTGCTCAAAAAGAAACCAGTTACTGTCAGTCTGAGTGCCAGTGGCAGTAAAGATGCAAACAGAACTTTTGCTCCCATATCATTGATCTCTAGTCCCCAAACTCATCTTAGCACGGCACTGATTTCACAGGGCTGCGTGCACTTATTGGCATTTATCTTCCTGCTTTGTTTTAACAGCTGCTTCTGTTCTCAGAGGTTCGCTCACCCTCCCTCATGTTGGTTGGTCAATCCTGGTGCAGCATGTGGCCATAACTTTCAGAGAAATGGAAATTCCTGAAAATCCCATTGTGGAAAACAGAATTAATAATACAGCCACTTTTCAAAACCTTCTCATCATATTTAAAGCGTATTTCTAAACCAAATGCACTGTCGTGCCAGGGTGCTCTTGCACCTGTTTTCAAAGCTCAAATTTAGTCAATCTGAAGATACCTGCTGGAGGTTTTCTAGCTGTCAGCTCCAGAAGTTGGATCACTTTCTTCTCCTGCATCTATCGGTCAAGCAAACGAGGTCCCCATTCTGTAATGCTGGTCTGCACACCTCACATTCCCGACTGTGCTAAGCTACACCTGTGTGAGCTCATACCCGTGAGCTCTGTGTGGGTTTGCATAGGTCTCCTTTCGTTTCAGTGGAATGCTTGAGGCAGGAGGCTGGGCTGCACAAGGCAGTAGACCCTGCAATTTTGTGGCAGGATCCAAGGTAGATTTGAATATTTACTGTAAGAGCCAAATGATTGCAGTTAACATTTTAGCTGAGTTAGAGGCACCAGATAACCTATGCTAATTTAACATGTTTAATATCTTGTACTTAACATCATTTTTTCACTTAAAGCTATCACTTAAATTACAAAATCCCCAAATCATTATTTAGGACAGTTAATAGGCTGGATATTTCTATTTCTCTATATATTTAAAGGGAAATTTTCAAGAACACAGAAGTTAGGCAGGCAGCCATCATCCTCTAGAGGCAATTGTTTTTTTCAGGAAATGTTCCTTCAATTAGATGAGATACTCATATTAAGGTTTATTCATGGATAAGAGCTTATATCCCACAATATTAATACCTATTAAGTTATCTTTGACTGGCTGGTCCTTGTATAGTCCAGTCAGTTCAACCCTTGTAACAGGGCAATTAATCTTTATAGCTGGGAACGATTTACAGTCTTGGGTGACCTTTTTCTATGTTAAAGGAAGAAAAAACCAGCCAAAAAACCCCCCACAAAAAAATCCCAAAAAACCAAAAACCCCCAAAGCCCATGGTGAACACATACAGAGAGGAAGCAAATGTGTAAATTAGAAGAAGATGAAGTACAACCTTTCTGCCCTCATAATACTGGAGCGGTGTCAAGACTGCGTAGAAAAATGTCAGTGAAGGTTTTTAAATATCTACACAGATATAAGTAGTTAATATGGGTGGCTGTTACTGCACGACCACCAAAGCTTTAGGAAAGCACTGAGTTGTGTTGTTACAACCTGAGAAATAATGACCTCACAACCTGAGAAATAACGACCTCACATCAATACAAACTGAGATAACATCCCATACAAAATGTGAAACCACTGAAGTGTTGTATTCATAAGACAACCTAAGATGAAAAGCTGCTGATTCTGATGTTCTTGTCCATAATGCGCAACAGCAAAAACTAGCCTGAGAACCTGGGAGATTTCAACAGATTGAAATTACTTCAGAAGTCCAGAAAAAAGGATTTTTGTACACATTAATAGTATGCCTATTTCTGTGCCTCACCAAAAGAACTGCAACATTATCCTGGAAAACAAGAATACAACTTCCCAAATTATGCCGAAGCCAGCTAATAAGATTGTATGTCCAGCTCCAAGGAAATGCTGTGGAACATAATGGGCTATTTGCTGCCCAGAACAGAAAATCTGAAACGCATGGCTACAGTTTTTTCCAGGGAGCACAGTAGCTCCTGGCTCGCGAAGGCAAAAGCACCAAACCACCCCAAAACAGGAACGACTGTTATTTTTTCCCTTATACGCCTCTCTTGGGAGCCACTCTGCACGCCCGCACCGCCCCGCGTCCGAAACCGCGCATCCGCTCTTAGCCCGAGCCCCGGGCGCCCCGCGGCCGCCGCGACACCGCCACCCCCCAGCGCTGATGCGCTCCCNCCCGCTCGGTGGGGCCGGGGCCAGGGCTGCAGCGCGGGCGCATTTCGGGAGGCCGCCCCAGGCGGCCCTGGAGCCCGGTATTTTAGCGCTGCGCGGTGTGACAATTAGAGTTTCCATGGAAATACAGCGAGACGGTAAATAACCCCCGCGCTCGGCGGTGCTTACGGGATGCTCTCAGTGCCTCACCCGGCACTCAGGGCACGGCATTTTGCAAAGGTAAAACGCTGTGCGAGTCTCAGGACGTAGGGTGGTGCGAGGACAGACAGGCAATCACAGAACGCTGATCAGAGCTCCCCTCGCTTCGCTTGGAGAGGAGCTACGGAGGTTTTTATCCATGCTGCTCGAACACCCTTTAATTTTCATTTTGGAACGGGTGAGAGGCGATGGATTTCCCCCAAACAGCTTTCCTTGCTGAGCTGAGTTCGGTTCTTATAGAGCAAAATATCTGAAGGGTGGTTTTAATTTTATCTGAACAATCAGTGGGAAAGCAGGGCATTTTCTTATGTGACCAATATTTTAAAGCCTAAAAATCGTTGGGTATGCCATAGTGCAAAGCATGAAAAGACAAACTCTGCTGCTCTTACCAGCTGTTATCCTCTAGCACAAAAAGAGTCATTGCTCATAGTCCTATTACAGAGTTACCGGAGAACTCAGTGACATGCGGGTCCCTGGGAGCACAAGTGGCAAAATCTGACAGAGAAATGTAATAACTTTCCCATTTGCCAAGGTGCCACTTTGACAGTTGATATTAACGCAGCACTGCAGAAAAACTATCAGTATAATTAGCCTGTGAAAGACTGTACCACACAAAGACAAAACAACTGGACAATCATATTGTAAAATAACCTTTGAAAAGTCCAGGTAGGTTCCTTATTTACTTGGGTATTGGGAAAATATTCATTGAGTGATCCAGGAACAAATAATCTTCATCTTCAGCAGATGAGCTCAGGATGGCAAAGAAGATTTCATCCTATCTTCTTTTGAAGATTTCATCCCATCTTATTTCGCCTGTTTCTGCATAATTCACCACCCACTGCTGGTGAATCACTGCATGTGCAAGTGGAGCACAGGGAGCTGCCAGGTGGAAGTGACGTGCCAATCCATCTCATGGTATTAGCCCAACTCTCCTGTTAGTCACAACAGAGAACAGAATTAATCCTTTTTAGGCCTGAGCAGCTGTTCTTAGCATTTTTGACCGTCTTTCCACCTAACACTGATGGTTTTAAAGCCTTTCACACAAATTTTTGACCTGTAGATACATACCCACTGTGGTTCTAACACATGATGGGAGTGATTAAGAATTTCCCCACTTCTCTTCTTCCAAGGGAGCTCCCCACATTGCTGACCCCACTGCTTGAAGTGGAAGGTCCCTCCTGGAAAGAGTGAAGTTTTAAAGACACTACATCTTTCTATGGAAACTGCTGGCTACAGCAGACTGATACTGTCTTTAGAAAGAAATCTAGATTTGCTGGCAGAGCCCAGTGGGAAATTAAGGTTTCTTACATTGCACAACTGTGATTTATGTGGGATAACATTGTACCTTCATAAAGGTACAAACAGCCTACCATCATGTTAAGCCATTTCTAAGGTTGGAGGTCACGTAGTACAGTTTCCCAAGCAGCCTCCAGAAAATACGTGCTTCTTAGCAGGAGCAGTCAGTAAGGCAAGTATTCCTTCCTCAAAGCAATTTTCTCTAAGCATAAAACATCATACTTTTTTTGTTGGTTGTCTTATTTCAGGAGGATTCATCAGCCAGTAGTGTATTGGCAGATGTGAGATTGTTTGTTTGTTTGTTTTATTCCCCACAGACCTGTAAATAACACCACATTTCTCTCTACTGTGTCTTTACATTTCATCCCTGATACTTGCACAGATCAGAGACAATTACTATTCAGACCATTATAATTTTTTTCCTTTTCACTGTTTGTGTACCTCTTTCTTGCCAGTAATACTACTGAATAATAAAATCAGTAATCTAGAGATAGAAGAGGTATGGACATTAGAGATACCAAATGTCAGGAGTGACAGCAGATCACAGCACAAATTCCCATTAAACCAGCCACCATAGGGTGGTTGAAACCATAGAGGGAGGAGTCCTTGAGGAAGTAAGAGATGGTGATGATGAAAGATACCTCCTCTGGAGGAGCTGGGGAAGAAAAATGATGCATCAGAGAGAGAAGGCTGGGATTCCTGAGTCAGAAGGACACAACAGAAAATACAGGAGAAAACTCTGTGGCTGTATGAATACAAATTAGTTTTGTCATGTTTCTTACCACAGTCCCAAATGTATCTTTCTTTTGGGAGAATCATTCAAATATCTTAGAAAATTTAGCCTCTAAAGGCAAACTGTGGAAGATATAAAGACTCAAAGCTCCAACAGAAATCTGTGAGAACTGATAAGTGCCACAAAACTAAAGGTCTAAAGAACCTAATGTCCAATTCCACCACATGCAGTCAATCGTCCTGAGTCAAAGTTTGCCATGAGACAAAGTCTAATGTTATTGTGAAGTCTGCTGCCAGTGGAGCACCTATCTATAGGCAAAGCAGTGTGAATGGTAGGATACCGCTACTACAGAATTTGAGAGATTTTGTGAGATACATATAAAGCATTTCTGTTAGTTAAAATTCTTCACCACTTCATGCCCAGAAAAATTCTATTAAAACACTTAAAAATACCACTAATGTCTGGCTTCTGTATGGTCCATCCTTTCCACAGATTCTTAGCTTGCATAAAGCAGCAAGCCTTGGACTTGTGAAAAGGTGGCAATGCTTGAGATCTTTGCAATGAAAGGCAGGACACCTGATGGTTAGCTAATATAATACTTCCAAGGGTGAGCCTGTAATTAGTAAGTTTTGTTTCCTAGTGTGTCATCACATTTTTTGGCTGGTGTTAGACACATTGATCTGTCTGGATGATCATGTGTGGGGCCTATTTCTGCTTCATCTGAAGCCAGATGGGAGCTTGTGTATGAGCGCACAGGAGTTTGAATCCTGAATGGACATGGTGGGGTGGCCATAGCAGAAAGCATGACTTAGTGTTTTAACCATAATTTAGCCAAAATTTAGGTATGGCTCAAGCAGTCTTTAAGCAATATTTCATGTGATCAGGATAGATTTACATTAGTCAGCTTGGCTGTATTGTTGGAAATGGAACTGCAGCAGCAAGACTGTCAGCAGAGATCAACCACATAATCATTCATGCAGCTTCTTTGGGTTTGTGACATTAGCAGTCAAATGAAATGTTGCTATGTTTGTTGTCAGATGCAGTTATATCAAAATAAACATGTTCTTAGCCAAAGAGAATTCAAATTATACTCAACAGCAAAAGGTCTATTTAGTCTACTGATGACAGACTTTTGCCCCAAGGACCATGAGTTCCCTTATCTTTGAACAGAGTAATGTGAAATGCAAGTATTTCAACGGCACTGTTCATTACTAGCAAATAAAAACAATAAAAAATAAAGTTAAAAAACCCTTCAGAGAGTGTTTACATTCATTTCCATAGTGGTGAATTCAGTTTGTTTTATACAGAACAGAAAATAAAAATGACCCTCCTGGTGTTCTTTCACTGACTGGATTTTATATTTTAAGGAGAGATTGCATTGCCTGAACACACCGCAATACATTGCAGTGAAAGGGACAGCCTCATTTTATGAAATCTTTTCTATTTTTGGGTTTTGCAGTGAGAAAGAATTTTAATGGATTTATGTCTTGGTCTATTTTTTCTACATGTTTTTTGAAAACATCCCATTCCCTTCTCAATGCTTTTGCTTCAAAGCAAAATTCTGTATTCTTTTACTCAGGCTGTTCTATTTCCTTCATTGAAATACTTGTGTTTTGTGTATTGTACTTACTCTCTTTTTGCAATGTCATACCTTCACACAAACAAACATATGCACACAAACAAAAAATCTTCCAGTACAGGGGACCTTTGATGTACTGAAAACTTTATTCCCTGGAAGAGGATAATCTTTAACACAATGGTTATCTTACTACTCCAGTGTTCTCATGTCCTGGCAGTCATCATCAATAAAATAAGAGTTATGAGGAGTTATATGACATCTTTGTGAGCTTGGAGCTCCAGATGGAGACTCTCAGCTTGATGTTGAGACTGGAGACACACAGAATAGCCAGGACCTGCTAAAGCCTTATTTTCCTACAGAGCATACCTAATGCACAACACATATTTTATACTACTATAATAGGAAGTTTGAAAAGAGTCAGTATCTGTTTATTAGAGTGATTATTTTTTAGTGTGTATTAGTGCTCACATGTATGTGAAATGTTCCAGAGAAGACTCATATAGCTCCAACTGATTTAGTCATCTGAGGTGGGCACACAACAGTACGGTGAAACAGAAAGCTTGTAGCAAGGCTTGGGTTATAGCATGTGTACACATACAAATATATATATACATATATGTATATGTAAGTATTTATGTATATGTATTTATATGTAGCACATGTTTGAAAGACTTAGGGACCAAGGCAGTCCTTTCCATTGCTCCACTACACTGTTCAAAGCCTGACCTTGCATCTGTCTGCAGTGTGAATAACCCTATGAATATCTGTTGTTATCACTGTGAGTTCAGCTCAGTGAGTGACTCCTAGGCTCTATTTTCCATCTTTTATAGGTAGTTACGATATTTGCATGGTATAACAGAGGCGTTGTGAGGTTTGCTTTGCCAATGTTTATGCAGTGTTTGAAATTCATGTATGTGTTAACCATTAAAGAGTGAAGTATTATGAATCACTTCATTTGCTGCTGAAATAAACATCCCCATGACTAATGACAAAATGGAGGAGAAAGAAGATCATATGTATCTGAAAATTCAGAAATTTCTGAAAAATTGGCATTTTGCTAGGATAGTAAATGAATGGCTCTGTGGTACATTAATCTATTTAAAATAGAATAGGATGGTGAGAAACAAAGGCAAAATTCAGAAATTCCTACACCCCTGTCTTCCCAGGCTCAACATCACTCTTGCCTCCCAACTGTTCTATATTCCCACCCCTCTGAGTGGTGCAGCAGGGCAGGGAATGGGAGTTCTGGTCAGTTCATCACACGTTGTCTCTGCCCCTCCTTCCTCCCCATGGTGTTCCCCTGCTCCCGTGGGTTGCAGTCCTTCAGGAACAGACTGCTCCTGTGTGGACTCCTCTCCATGGACCACAGCATGGGTATCTGCTCCACCATGGTCCTGTATGGGCTGCAGGGGAGCAACTTGTGTCGCCATGGTTCTCACCACAGGCGGTGGAGAGGGGGGAATCTCTTCTCTGGCCAGCAGTGGGTCCATTTTGGAGTCAGATGAAAATGGTTCTGTTCAACATGGGCTTAATCTTCTCATAGAAGCCACCCCTGCAGCTCCCCAGCTTGCCATGTAAACTCAAGTCTCTTATTCTGAACTGGTCCTAAAAATGTATCTCTGCCTTGGATACCTGTTTGATACCTTGGATACAACAATTCTGTATAACAGAATGCTTATTTTAATTTTTTAAATAGCCGTCTTGATCATATGGGTAAGAACATTACAGGGAAGTAGTGGGAACATCCTGGCATAACAAAAAAAGGCTTTTTCTCTGCCTAGCAATACATCTATTGCCCTTAAAAATATCTATATTGGACAACTTTTTTTTTTGTTTTTTCGTAGTGCGGATGAATCATTTCACATCCATAGTGATGAGAGGTCTCAGTTGTACATGTCCAAGAGTGTCACTGCTTCAGACAGAAATATGCTCTTTATGAGACCTTCAGCTTGGATCCCTGCCTGAGTGTACCCACCTTTGCTCTGCTCAGTCGAAGACAGACACATGCTAATGACCCACGTAGGACTGAAGTTCTTAAGAGCCTGCAGTTGCCTTCTGGCTCCTGCTCTTAAAATGTCAGCAGCACCACAGCTATGGGTTTATAGCAACCTTGCATAACCTTGTGCCTATAGCAACCTTGTGCCTGCAGTTTTCTTTCTTACATCAAGGACTGCAATTGAGATGCAGTTGAGCTGAGCTCCTGTAAATACAGTGTAAACATCAGCCTTATTCTGGGTTCTGACATCTTCCTGTGCGGCTCCTTCTACAAAAAATGTTACAATCATTTACTATGTGCAACTGATTTTTTAGTTGTAATTAACCTGGCTTCTCAATTGAGAGTTATTCATGGCACAACAGTGTTGCCATGTAATAAGTGCTTGCCTGAAGGTGAGAATGTAAGATCATGCAACTCCTTACACGGGAAAATTTAATCTGGAACCTTGGAAGAATTAGGGAACTTCTGTTTTCCAAGAAATTCAAACTCCTATTAAAGTCTTCAGGTTTTGTCAAGGCATTTTCAAAGTGTTGCTTACGTTTATCTGGGTAACTTCTCGCAGACTTCCCAACTTACTGTCTTTTATGCCCATTGAAGTAGATCAGTGCAGTGCTTTTTGTGAGTGAGACAGCAAGGTGTTTCAGCAAATTGACATTTCTTATTATTCCAGTCACAGCTATTCATGATAAATGCAGACCAGAAGCTAGCTGTACTGTTTTAAAACGCCAAACCCAAACTTTGTAACTTGCTCCTTATGCTTAAAACCTCTTTCTCGTCCCCTTTTCAACAGCTTCCGTTTCCATCTTTAGTTTGGCCACAAGATGGCAATAACTTGCAGACAAAGTGAAACAGGCAGACCGATTTGAAACTGTCTCCCTTCCTGAGCTTTTCCCTGCGCTCTCCCCCCAGCCCCCCTCTTTTGTTTCAATATTTAATTGCATTTCTTTCGGAATTACTAGGCAACCCACCCCCAGATGTGCAGTTTAAAGGTGATGTGCTTGCAGTGTGATTCTCCGGATCTACTCCGTAGAGCACCATCATGTGATACTGGGGTAAGGTGGAGTTCAGCTTTAAGGGGGAGTCTCCAGCCTTCCTCACCAATCTTTAGGATCTGACTGGAGAAATACCAAAGGATCTTTCTCCTTTCCCTACTCCTCCGTCCAGCGTCCTGGGCCAGCCCTGAGCAGACCAAAGACAGGCAGAGCAGTTGCAAGGTGAGTTTCCCCTGTGGTTGCTTTTCCATGACTCTGGGTGGTTGTGTGCCAGTTAGGCTGGTGTTTGCTTGCTGTCCTAGGTGCAGGTGACAAAATCCAAGGGAGGGTTAGGCTCCAGGTAGAACTTCCGAGCAGCTGGGTGAACCATTAGCTTGGGCTGACAGCATTTTGTGCTCGCTTTTGAACAGCTCTGATAGTTTTACTGCGCATTTCCATTCACTTCACAGCACATTATTTCACCCTTTCTGTCTCTTGGTGCTAAACTTTTGACCAAATTTCTCACAGAGACTCGGGAGGATGTGCTCGGTAGGGGAGACTGTGCAATCAACCAGAGGGGTCTGCAGAGCTATGGGCTTTCCCCACCCCAAGCCAGCACTCAGAGTGAGGAGGGCTCTCCTTCCTGCCTTGGGAGCTGGGAGTTAAGGAGACAAGGAACAGTGCAGCTGTTCAGGAGATTGAACTTCATGCCCCCCTGTTGTCTGGTTTTTGCAGAAGGGCAGGAAAGACGGACTCCTTGTCACTTGCCAGCAGTGCTGTGTTTCTGAGCTGGTTCCTAGATATGCTCTTAGGTTGCATCTCTGCTATGGGAAAGATGAGGGAAGAAGGAGCAGTAGCATTTTCTGGTTTTGAGTTTGATATTTAATAAATAAGCAAGAGCAGAGCTTGGCTAAGGGAGTAGAAAAACCAAGAGCACAAAACCCCGGACACCTTATTGCTGGGGGCGGTTTGGTCCCAGCTGGTGAAAGAACCTGCCCAGTTCTCTCCTTGCAGGACATGGCTCCTTGCCTTCTCCTGCCATCATTCCATCAAGTCACAGGGCTGGAGTGCCCACCTCGTGCTGTACAAGTGATGGTGGAGTTCATGATTAAATCCAGATGTTGATTTTCATACTATGACAAAGTTACACTGTGGGAATTGAGGAGCCCTGGCTCTCCACATCACCCACACACTTTCCCTTTGGGTAAAGCACCTACTTCTGGCATCACAGAAGTGATGCTTCGAGGGATCTTGAGGGTGCAAATTTCTTTATTGGACCCTAAAACAGATTTGGTGGACTAGATCTGATAAATTTAGTTAGCAGAGGCAGAAGGTCTGAGAGAGAATACTCAGGTGCATACCTAGCTAGCTTGAAAACCAGAGTAGTCAAACCTCAGACAGAGATGCCTTTTTCCTGAAATCCTTGTTGCTAACTTTCACAGTAAAATGTCACTCAGAGGCGAGCTACACTGCCTGTCGCAGTTTCATGTAGCCTTATGGTGATTAGAAAGAGCCAACAGAGCCAGCTGAGGTGAGCTCCTGACAGCAGCAAGAAGGCATGGCATTGGCATGGTCATCCTTTGGCTGACCCTCAGGAGGAGCTGGAGCTGCAAGCCCAGCCCTCACACGCTGGCTCTGCCCTAGGGAGGAGGCAGCCCCTGCTCTGCTCCCCAGCATGTCACTGGTTAAAAGGGTGTCTGTCACCAGTAAGAGACAAAGACAATTATTCTCCAGAGACTTACATGGTACAGAGATTTATATCGAGTATCATTTAAGAACAAAAGCTCACCTATTCAGGGTAACTTTTAATGAAGTACGTTTTAGTGGGCAATGTTTTTACAGCTTTTGTGACAAATGCCATATGAATTCGGGTTTGAAACCCACTTGTGTGAATTTTAAGTGGCATTACTTTCATTATCATAACCAAAGGTTAAGTGAGCAATAAATTTAGCTCATGGGAGTGGGCAGAGAGCAAGTTCCAGATTCAGTGCGGAATGCAGTGCCACTAATGATGCCCAGATTCAGTGCCACTAATGGCAAGTTCAAGTAAAGCTGTGTCAGGTTATCAATTAATTGTTTTTTAATTGTTTGTCAATTAATTTTATTTTATTTTTTAATTTGCCTTCTTGAGTTTCAGATTTTTAAGATCCAAGGCCTTGCAAAGGGGTGGTTATTTAAGAATGCCTATTTTCCTTGCATGGCTAAAGAAATTTTCTGCGGTGTTTAAAATTTGCCATTTTTTGTCTTTTGTCTTGTTTTCTTCTTTCTTTGCTAAACAGCCCTGCTAGCTAAGATTAAGGTGTTCAGAGTTCCTGATTTACCTTTAACTCATTGCCAGTGCTGCTGAGGGCACTTGGCCACTCAACATCAAGAGTATGCGTTACGGAAAAAAAAAAAAAAAAAAGNGTGCGAGGGAGATGCGGCACTGAGGAGCGGGCTCGGCCCGGGGTGCGCTACGGGGCTGACGGGCGCTTTCTGTACTCGGAGCGCTCTGGATGAACGCGGCGGAGGCGAAGGTCGGCGGCGAGTTGGAAACAACATGAATACCTCGGTTCTCACCCCACTGGGAAATGTTTCCGGCCACCTCAATTTTTCGGAGATGAACTCGCAGATCTTGCAGTTTGAGGACGAAGACTGCCATGTGCCTTTGGCCATGGTCTTCACTTTGGCCTTGGCTTATGGGACTGTGATAATTCTGGGAGTCTCTGGGAATCTGGCCTTGATTGTCATTATTTTGAAACAAAAGGAGATGCGCAATGTTACCAACATCCTCATTGTCAACCTGTCGTTTTCTGATCTCCTAGTGACCATCATGTGTCTTCCCTTTACCTTTGTGTACACTTTAATGGACCACTGGATTTTTGGGGAGGCCATGTGCAAGTTGAACCCTTTTGTGCAATGTGCCTCCATCACCGTCTCGGTCTTTTCTTTAGTCCTCATTGCTATTGAGCGCCATCAGCTGATCATCAATCCCCGCGGCTGGAGGCCAAACAACCGACATGCCTACATGGGGATTGCTGCCATATGGATTTTAGCCACAGCTTCCTCTTTGCCTTTCCTGGTCTACCATGTATTAACGGATGAGCCCTTCAGAAATGTAACATTTGATGAATATAAGGACAAATATGTGTGCTTGGACCTGTTCCCCTTGGACACTGCCAGGCTTTCCTATACCACAACGCTTTTGGTGATTCAGTACTTTGGACCGCTTTGTTTTATATTTATTTGCTACTTGAAGGTAAGATAGAACCCTCTTGCAATATGTACTTCTTTCTATCTGATGCTTGTTTATCCTTGCAAAGATGACAGTGGTAGGTTAATTTATCCCTTGTGTTTCTCTTTGTTGAATTTCCTGCAGATATACATACGGTTAAAAAAAAGGAACAACATGATGGACAAGATGAGAGACAGTAAGTACAGATCCTCTGAAACCAAAAGGATCAACATCATGCTGATATCAATAGTGGTTGCATTTGCAGTTTGCTGGCTGCCTCTCACCATCTTCAATATCGTGTTTGATTGGAATCATGAAATTCTGCCTGTTGCTACCTGCAGCCACAACCTGTTGTTCCTGATTTGCCACCTCACTGCCATGATCTCTACCTGTGTGAATCCCATCTTCTACGGGTTTCTCAATAAGAACTTCCAAAGGGACCTGCAGTTTTTTTTTCATTTTTGTCACTTCCACTCCCGTGAGGAGGATTACGAGACTATAGCCATGTCCACCATGCACACAGATGTTTCAAAAACCTCTTTAAAGCAGGCAAGCCCTGTCACATTTAAAAAAATAAATAGTGATGACGATGAAAAAATATGAAGAAGTAATAAAAATTCTACACCAAACTGCAAGAAGTGTGATTGCAGGTGAAGTGTGTCCAAGGACAAGCACAATTATATAACAAGTACAAAAAGGGTAATGTTTTTCTTCATTTTCCAAGGAACTTTGATTGTTGTCACTTTGAAATTATGCGCTGTGCATTTTTGCCCCTTTTACTGCTTTAATGCTCACAGAAGTTATATCTGAATTTTATTATAAGACATAGTCAGACCTGCTGCTACCTATGGTTTTCATCAGCTGTTTTTGTTCTGTTTTCTTGTACAGTTCTGCGCTTTAGCACAAAGGTCTATTTATTGATTTTTTTCAAAGAAGTAGTTTTCAGGAGTGTCCATTTAAGACCATTAGAAACAATATGAACCACAGGGACACTGTCATTACAGAGGATATTCACCAAGAATAAAATTAGGAAATTCTGATTTGAAGAGGATTTCTTCTTCTTTTTTATTTTTTTNTGAGTCATTTTTCCACCCGTCACATTAGTCAGATGGGCTTTCCCCCCCTCCTCATGTGATGCCTGGATATAATTTCACTTAGAGCAGTTCGAGAAAGCAGACGTTTGCAATCAAACTCGTGGAAAGGAGATGTAAAACATAAAGTGGGGGCTACGCTGGTGGAAGGCTGAAATTGCTTCCCGGCTCGCTATTTCGTACCACTTGTGCCGGCGGGAACGGGCCGGGCAGGGCTCGTGTCCCCGCTTGCCGTCCTGCGCCTCGGTCCTGCCTGCTGCCTCCTTGCCGCAGCCCCGCAGCCGCTCGGAGCGGCGGAGCCCGGCGGCGGCGCGGGACCGGCGGGCGCNATTGTCAACCTGTCGTTTTCTGATCTCCTAGTGACCATCATGTGTCTTCCCTTTACCTTTGTGTACACTTTAATGGACCACTGGATTTTTGGGGAGGCCATGTGCAAGTTGAACCCTTTTGTGCAATGTGCCTCCATCACCGTCTCGGTCTTTTCTTTAGTCCTCATTGCTATTGAGCGCCATCAGCTGATCATCAATCCCCGCGGCTGGAGGCCAAACAACCGACATGCCTACATGGGGATTGCTGCCATATGGATTTTAGCCACAGCTTCCTCTTTGCCTTTCCTGGTCTACCATGTATTAACGGATGAGCCCTTCAGAAATGTAACATTTGATGAATATAAGGACAAATATGTGTGCTTGGACCTGTTCCCCTTGGACACTGCCAGGCTTTCCTATACCACAACGCTTTTGGTGATTCAGTACTTTGGACCGCTTTGTTTTATATTTATTTGCTACTTGAAGGTAAGATAGAACCCTCTTGCAATATGTACTTCTTTCTATCTGATGCTTGTTTATCCTTGCAAAGATGACAGTGGTAGGTTAATTTATCCCTTGTGTTTCTCTTTGTTGAATTTCCTGCAGATATACATACGGTTAAAAAAAAGGAACAACATGATGGACAAGATGAGAGACAGTAAGTACAGATCCTCTGAAACCAAAAGGATCAACATCATGCTGATATCAATAGTGGTTGCATTTGCAGTTTGCTGGCTGCCTCTCACCATCTTCAATATCGTGTTTGATTGGAATCATGAAATTCTGCCTGTTGCTACCTGCAGCCACAACCTGTTGTTCCTGATTTGCCACCTCACTGCCATGATCTCTACCTGTGTGAATCCCATCTTCTACGGGTTTCTCAATAAGAACTTCCAAAGGGACCTGCAGTTTTTTTTTCATTTTTGTCACTTCCACTCCCGTGAGGAGGATTACGAGACTATAGCCATGTCCACCATGCACACAGATGTTTCAAAAACCTCTTTAAAGCAGGCAAGCCCTGTCACATTTAAAAAAATAAATAGTGATGACGATGAAAAAATATGAAGAAGTAATAAAAATTCTACACCAAACTGCAAGAAGTGTGATTGCAGGTGAAGTGTGTCCAAGGACAAGCACAATTATATAACAAGTACAAAAAGGGTAATGTTTTTCTTCATTTTCCAAGGAACTTTGATTGTTGTCACTTTGAAATTATGCGCTGTGCATTTTTGCCCCTTTTACTGCTTTAATGCTCACAGAAGTTATATCTGAATTTTATTATAAGACATAGTCAGACCTGCTGCTACCTATGGTTTTCATCAGCTGTTTTTGTTCTGTTTTCTTGTACAGTTCTGCGCTTTAGCACAAAGGTCTATTTATTGATTTTTTTCAAAGAAGTAGTTTTCAGGAGTGTCCATTTAAGACCATTAGAAACAATATGAACCACAGGGACACTGTCATTACAGAGGATATTCACCAAGAATAAAATTAGGAAATTCTGATTTGAAGAGGATTTCTTCTTCTTTTTTATTTTTTTTTAATTCATCTTTTGATCAGTGTTAAAATCCTGAAAAATCAGTGTAGGTATGCAAAAAAAAGAATTCTGTGAAACCTGTAGAATATGTTAAATGGAGACACACTTGTTTCAGTCACACAGGCAATTTGGGCTGTAATCACTTAGTTTCAAAGAGAGGATTAAGAAAGAAATTCTGTTCTCATTTACAAGAATAAAACCCTACAGTAATTCCACAGAGCACAATGGGATAACTGATGTTTCAGCACAGCAAATGAAAACATAAATGGGCCTTCAGTCCCAAATCATTACAGCTGGTTTTAATAACACAGGCTTTTTAATTTAAAAAATCCAAACCCCATTTTCATCTGCCATCAGTGACAGGAGTTAACTGTTGCTGGGATGAAATGCACCATCTGTTCCAAGCCTATGAACCATGTAAATTCTCCTTGAGACCTATGTCCAGAATCTAGAGGGAGATGGGACTGTTTGCTGTCTGGACAAGGTGCAATTCCATCCTCACAAGTGACAGAGAAATTCAGGTCTGGTATTAAAAAAGTAAGATTGAGCTACCTGAGTCTTTTCATAGTAATTAGTGTTGATCTATATAAATTATGTATAGCCTCATAATACTTTGTGTTGAGATGCAATGGCATAAACCTGGATAATCTCCAAGACAATGGATGGTTTAATCAAGACCTGCAAAATTTAAAAGAAGGATGTGGATATAATTTGGGTATAATTGGTATGTTTAGCTTCCAAGCTCACAGTTCCCACAGTTCGTTGAAGTGTGGAAACATTTGCCAAATATACACAATAGACCTCTGTTACTGCTTAAAATATATATCCTCTAATTACACAAAATATTCCTGACTAGATCCCAGTTGAGGGAAACCGTATAACTTGACTGCTGTAAATGAAATTACAACAATATCAGCCAGCTGAGGTTCTGTGTCATATAGTGTACTTTGCTATATCATCAATGTCATTTTGAATAATCAGCTTTTTAAAATACGATATAAACCATACTTTCTTTCAGCAAGATCACTTTAAATCAATCTGGCAGACAAGAGGATCTTTAAAATGGATATAAATGTAAATTCAGCATAAATGGAAATCTGATCTATTTCTAAGCAAAAATATCTCAGGATGTTATGGTGAATTTAATATGTTCTAAATTTGACATAGATAAATGCCTAAGAAATTAAAATTATTTGGGTTGCCAGTATTTAAAAGTGAAAAACTGTGCCTTGTGCTGTCTTATAAATAGTGTAGAATATTAAAGTAGCAATGTGTTCTTGTGCATTATAATTCCATGTATTTCTCTACTGGAAGATAATTTAATTTAAAAGGAGTTTTCTGTGCTTGAGAACAGAGATGGAATGTAGAAAATTAATTATAAGACAGAAGGTTCTTTTAGAGTTTTGGCCTTTCATATTTTATGAGATTTCCTTTTTCTTTGTGCTTCTCCATGGAATGTGTTGTTAATAATTTGACAAGGGTTTTCCAAAATTATTTCCCTCTCACTTTGCAACAATTTTCATATTTCAAAGGATGTGTATTTTCACAATGGTACACAATGTACAAAATCAGCCATGGGTTTTTTAAGTTAAGAATGTCACAGTAGGTTTTTCCCCTTACAAAAAGCCGCTGTGAATTTTATGGCTTTTTCCCCCTTTTTTTCTTTTTTTAAAGCACTTTCTTTCATTGCAGTGCAAAAAGAAAATTCAGTCATTTGAGAAACTTTCCAGTTAGTCTGCTGGCAATTTTTGATCAAGCTGATTTAGGTGCTTATAGAGAGTAGGTGTAGAGGAACTTTTGAGGAGCCTGCTGGAACTCAGGGACCTGAACCAGGTGTGTCCTAAGATTTGGAGGTCTCCAGTGGGATAGCAACATAATTCTTCCTATGATGTCAACATTTCTCCTGCTTGAGGTACAGTCTCAAATCATGCAGCCCATGCAGTGTCAGCACTGTGTCATAGTATCTCCTGAGAAAGCATGTCAGGTTTATTTTGCCCACCAGCACCTGATAAACAGGGTGAACTGTAAACAGGAGCATTCCTTCTGCTCAACCTTGTTAAGCTCAGGAGCCGTTTTTCCTCTGCACCACTGTCCTAGGATCAGGCTTCTTACGTTTCCTCACTTCCCTGCAATTAGCCTTTCTGAGCCTCTGCTAAGGATGCAGGTTAGTGCATCGTCACACAAGCAGCACAGGGCACACTGCCGGTAATGACAGTGGAAATGAACACAGTGTAAAGACTGTTCTGCAGGAAAATGCATTTGGAGAATTTCAGAGGCAAAATCATTGCTCTTCTGAAGAATTTGTTATGAGGACAGATAAAAGCAGTCTCTGAGGTGCTGACCTAACATCTGCAGGGCATAGATCAGATCTACTGAGAGCAGTATTTTTGTCTTTGGTTTAGTGACTTGATGCTGCAGTTTGAGTCCCAAAAGCTGCTAAAGACTTCCCCCTCCCAACAGACAGCTACAGTGCTGATCCTCTTTTTCATTTTCAGAGCTCCAGCATGGCTTCTCATCCTCTATATGCTAAATTTCTTTACAGGATAAGCTGACAGGTTTTGTGTTTCACTATAATTTTTCAATCATTCTGGTTTGATATTTATTTCTTCTACGTGCTGTTTTGTCAAGCGTCCCACACTTCAGCACATGCTGATTCCTGTCTCAAAAGCCTGAAGATCCCTTTTATTCTTTCAGAGTGGTAGAAAAGTTTTACTGACAGAAAAACAGAACAGTGAGTGATCTATAATGTATCTTATTATTTATGTGTCATACATTTCATGTCAAATCTTCAGCCTTAAATGACAAATGTAACTAATAAACATCAGTATTTACTTCATTTGTCAGTTATTTTAGCATCTTAAACGTCACTTTGATCAGCCACAAACATTCAAAGTTTCTGCATAATCTAAATAAACCAGCATATTTGTATATCATGTTAATAAATACGTCTGTATTCCCATTTTGCTTTCTTTTTCAAAAATGGTTGTGTCATTGTTACTATGTACAGTAATTCACAACTGTCACGTCAACATTTAAAAAAGGATAATAAGAAAGGAAGTGGTAAATTGACAATAAAACCTGCCTTTGGTAGGCTAGTACAGAACTGGAAATTAAAAGATATATATCTATATGTATATAGTCAACCCTGTCTTTCTGACAACATAAAGAGAAAAGATTTAAACCACGAAAAGAAATCAACATGACAGAATGCCCAAGGGACTTGAGCTGATGCTGACTGCATCTCATCACTGATGAAGGTGTGAAGGGCTAAGGGCTCCTATATTCTGACTCTGTCGTCTTGCACTACAGTGCCAGCTATTATTAATGGATCCTAAAGGGAAAATTTGATACTGATTCATATTCAGACTGTAAATTAATATATGTTTTAAGCCAGGCCTGTATATCATATTCTCATTTTGACCTCAGAGAAATGTTCTCAGATCAATGAAACCAAGAACTTTCTTAAAGTCAACAATTTGCCCAGGCATTCTACTGAATAAAACTGCATTGCTGGCTGGCAGCTCACACTCTCCTAAAAATCAGATTTTGGATATTAGCTTTTAACAGAAATAAATCAATGGCATATAGCTGTTTGGCTTTTTTTCTGGATTCTTCTCTGGATTTTTTTTCTGGGCCTGATAATGCTTCAGTTTAAAGCTTTCCTTCCTACTTCTTTGTATCAAAGAATTTACCACATCAGTGCATAGAGAATGAAGACAATAAAGAGATTTTCTATCTTCTTATTTTTAAAGCATACAAAACAGTAGGAAACACAAGCTTAAATAACATCTCTGTCTGCAACAGATTAAATTCATTCAGTGGAGTGGAAAGGGGAGAGGAATAATAATTACAACCAAATAATAAATTTTGTTGACATTCATTTCCCAGTTGAAGGATATATACAACTCCAAGATCTACCATGCCCTCTTCATTCTTGTGTTCTTTACTATGTGGTATGTGCTTCCCTGAGTCATTACTAATTAGCCAAGTCATTACTAAAGTTGATGCGAAAGAAAATTCTTCTACCCAGGTTCTGCAGAATTTCAAATGTTTGAGTGTAACATATAAGATGAAAAAAATGTGATCAGCTTTGGCTCTTACACTTTAATTAACCTGTGGTCAGGAATTACTTCTATTCAGTATTTCTGCCCATGCAAAACAGTGTTAATGGTCTAATTGAAGTTGCTATTTAAAATATTTGGGAGTGCATTCACAAAGACTAACTTCAGCTTTCCTAGCCTTCTCTGGCAGCAAGCCAGGGGCACTCACATCTGCACTACTCTGGTGCTATGCACTGCCAAAATGTCTTTCCTTCAGTTGTCTATACAGGCTGCTAAGTGCAGGACTGCCATCTTCCAGCGCAGCCCTAGGCCTGGTGACTACTGCCTCCCTTCCTCCATCTTCCATGGTGCTTCTGCTCTCACTTCATATTTCATCCCTTTGGTAGCTGCTTTCTGAGGAAGCTGTAGAAATTTGTACTCTGATTTTGTAAAGTGCCTGACTATATGATAAAATTCAACTCTATTCAGAACAGTGCTTTAAATAGTTTCTTTCATTAAAATTATCTTCTGGCAAGTGTCTCATAGGCAAGTTTCTCAAAATTTAGAAGTACATAATTTACAAAGCCTGTGTAGGAAATATGTCCATACAGAACATCCAGCTCATTGCAGCAAAACTGACAGCACACACTGTCTTGTGTTTTCCAAATAGCTGAATTGATGATCTGGTTATTTATCATAGGTCAGGCTTAGTTGAAAGAAATTTGCCCCAGATGAAAATGTTTGAAACTGCTGTACAGGAGATGCTCTGCATGGTTAACTAACTTGCCACCAATTATGCAACATTTCAGATATACAGGGAAATAGAGTTTGGAAGAGAGACAAAAAGCAGATGCTCTAGATGAAGCCTTGATGCCTTCTGTCAGATGTACACAAAAAGACTAAAAGAGAGACTAAGATATTTATTTACTTGGGGTAAATAAAACAGACTGACATGTAAATGGCTTTTTTGAGCAAAGTGGTGGTCAAAGAAGTATGTATGATAAACAGGTTCTCTGGTCCCATTTCCAGAAAAAGAATATGGATCTCTACAAATTACTCTGAAAATACATTTTTAAATAGTCTTTACTTTGGGTTAATCTAAACTGCTTTTTGAGACAAAGGAAATGAAATGATTTTGGCACAATTGAAAAAGAACAGCTTTTCATTGCACCCACCCATTGCACATGAGTCCATTTGCTTCTGCTTCTGCACAACATGGAGAAGGTTTGTTTATGGCAGGAGGAGTAACCTGATCAACAAGGCTCTCCTTTTCTCTCTTGGCTCATGTCCACACTGATACTGTGCTGCTGTTTTTCCCTTTGCAATCTTCCCTCCAGCCTCACCCAAGCTATGATGTTTTTATTATGCCGTTTATATTGTTTTTAATAAAAGGTGTCTGTGAAAAGATGTCCTTGAAAGATCCTGTTCAATGTGTGCTTGAACATGTGGGTGAGAGGCCATACAGGACTTGTAGAAATGTGACTGGCAATGTGAAGGTGTTTTAGGCAATAGAGGAGTTGAAAATGTAGTTGTTGCATGCTGTTATTTAGCCCTTTTCATTTAAAACTGTTTTTATAATTTTAATTCATGTAATCTAAATGTCAGCTTAGTTTACATATCTAGAGTAAACTTTCTCATGGTGATGAGCCACCAGAGACATTCAGAGAAAGGAGACACTGGGTAACCCAATTTGTATCCTTATTTAGCCTTATAGCCTCTCACTGTTGCCTACAAGTTTCTCTTTGTACTACACTTGAAGATATATATGGAAAAGTCTTCACTTCTTTCTCTTTAAGACTAGTAAAAGTTGTATAATTAAGAGATATAAGAGATACGACTGGATAATTTTTTCTGATTTTTATTTCCATTATTACTGTGACTGTAAAGTTTGAGGCTCTTCAATTAAGCTTTGACTTATTATCAGTCACCATGCTGATATGCAAATAATTAGACAGGTGCTGAAGTAAGAGCCTTAAAGCCTCACCTAAAACACTGCAAGTTTAATGAAAAGCCTCCCATTGACTTCAGTGACCTTTGGGTGAGGTATTTGTTTCAAGTGACACTAAGGTGCAATACATGTCTGAACATCTGCATTTGTCCAAGGGACGAATTAAAAAGTCATCTTCAGCTGGTTCTTACAGTAGGGTTATCCTCTTAAGTTCTTCTGCGAGTTTTACTCTGATGTATTTTCTTGACACAGTTACGAGTTAAATGTGTCTGCTGAGCTGCCTGGCTTACTGATTTAAACCAATTTGCTTCATAGAAAATTGAAGAGGGTACTAGCAATTCATCCCTGGTAAAAGTGTGGGCTTTTTTTTTGGATGATGATGATGATGATGATGATGATGATGATGATGATGATGACGATGATGATGATGATTACTACTACTGCTGCTTTTTTCACTTTATAAAAAATACAAACCAAAAAAGATCACTAACAGCCAGACAGCATAGTTTAGTTTACATTTGAAATTCACTTCAGGCAGTAAGGAATCATAGCCTGCAGCACAGGCTGTGGATTTATCTGGTAGAGGTGCACCTTTAGCAGGAACATAAGCAATCATGAATAAAACCACTACAAGTAGTTGCTCAAAAACAAGTTATCTTCAGGGTTGGATAAGGTCGCATTTAAGTCAGTATACAGAAACTTGAATTCAAATATGAATGTTTTTTATGGTGGAAATGATGCATTCAGATAACTAAGTGACTTCATGAAATTATAAAGCCTGAGCCTGCTCTCATCCATATTAGCCAAATGCTTCAGGAGCATCTCTGATATTGTTCAGAAGGTTATGGTATGGACGAGGCAGGTAAATGAAATCAATCTGTGAAGCTGTCAGATTGGTTGCTTAGACTCATAGATTTTATCTTACCATGGATTAAGGTAACATAAGCAAGTGAAGTACCTTGGCTTTTGAATTCCTTGATAATGTTCACTCAGTCCTGACAGATTTGCTAAAGCTTTCTGAGGGTGAAATGGTATTGGATAAACTGAGTACCTGTTATTTAAATAAGGTTGTTCTTTTAAGCAGGACATACACATCATAGGTGTTAGCATCTGAAGTCCTACATTCTACACAGTAGAATATAGATATATGTTTACTATCATATATAGAAGCACTTTAAAATGCTGACTTTGAGTGAATTTTATACATCTACATAAAACCCTTAACCTTTAGCAGTTCTTATGTTTAGAGCATGTTTGTAGAACAAACCAACTAAGCAGTGCTGACTGTGGAGTTTATTTTAGCAAAAGGGTTTTGGTTTCTCTCACCCTGGGACCCTGTCCGAGGATCAGCACCTGCTTGGGAGACATGGGATCTATCTCACTAAGTGAGGCAAAGGTATCTTTGCCAGCAGGATGTCTGACTTCCTAAGAAGCGCTTTAAACTGGGAGTGATGTGAAATGAAGACCATTGTCAGCAGCCTGTGAGGGAGTGAGGGACAGAGCTGTCTAGCAAAGGGCCTAGAGCAGTGTGAGTGAAGGCAAACACCAAAACCACAATAAAGAGCTTAAATGACCTTAAGAATTTTGAAGAAGCAAGGAAGTACCTACAAGACACCAATTTGGGAAAAATTCCCTGATTCCCTCTGGGAAATGATGTCAAAGTGTCTCTGAAGTGCCTGTACACGAGTGTGTGCAGCATGGGGAATAAATGTAAGTGGGATTACAGGGCTGTTTGGGATCATGGCAATAGAGTGGGATGGCTCCCATGACTGCAATAATGCAATGGAGGGAGAGATACAGGCCCTTTAGGAAGGGCAGGATAGGAAGACAAAGAGGTGGAGTTGCCCTTTATGGAAGAGGACAGTCATAGTATATGGAGCCTTTCTGAAGATGGATGAGGAGCCAGCTGAGAACTTTCGGGAGAGGATTAAACAACCAGCCAGTATGGATGGCACTGTAGGGGGTGTCTGCTACAGGCTGCCTGTTCAAGGAAGCAGCAGACGATGCCAGAAGAGGCCTGATGCTCACAGACAGGCCCTGATCCTTGTGGTGGGCTTTAACCACCCTGATAACTGCAAGGCATTTAGCAATCCAGGAAGTTCCTGGAGAGCACTGATGAAAATTTCCTGACACACGTAATAGAGAAATCAGTGAGAAGATCTGATAGACCTCATACTTGCAAATAAGGAAGAGCTTGTCAGGGATGTGAAGTCTGAAGGCAGTATTGGCTTCAATGACAGTGGAGTTCAGACTCCTAAAAAAGGGGAGCAAGGCAAACAGCAAGATCACAGCCCTGAACGTTAGGAGAGCAGACTTTGGCCTCTTCATGGATCTGCCTGAAAGAGTCCCATAGGGTAAAGCTCTGGAGGGAAGAGGGGGTAAGGCTGGCTATTTGATATTCAAGCATCATCTCTTCCAAACTCAGGAACAGTCCACCCCAATGAGCAGGAAGTTAAGCAGTGATACCTAAAGGCCTGCATGGATAAACAAGAAGCTCCTAGGAAAACTCAAATATGAAAAGCAAACATACAAAAGGGGGAAAAGTGACAAGTAACATGAGAGGAATATTCAAGAAACGATTCTTGAGTGTGCCATGACAGAATTAGGAAAGACAAAGCTCAACAGGAGTTGAGTCTGGTGAGGGAACAAGGCAAGAAGAAAGGCAGCAGGATGGGCTTCTGTAAGTACATAAGCAGCAAAAGGAAGACTAGGGAATATGTGGGTCTGCTGCTAAGTGGGGTAGGGGCCCAGTGTCACAGGACATTGAAGAGGCTGAGGTATCGAATGCTTTCTTTCCTTTGTGTTCATTAGTATGACCAGCCCTCAGAAATCCCAGGACCTGGAGACCAGAGGAAAAAGCAGGAACAAAGAAGGCATACCCTTGGTAGAAGAGGATCAGGTTAGGGAATACTTAAGCAACTTGACATAAATAAATCCATTGGATCTGGATGCAGCCTTCCCTCACAGTTATTGAACTGATCCTGAAAACCATTGATCCTGAAAACTATTTCCAGGTTCATGAGGGACAGGAAGATGATCAGGAGTAGTCAGTATGAGTTGTCCAAAGGGAAGTCATACTTAACCAACCTGACAGCCTTCTATGAAGATGATAATCTGACCAAGCCAACTACTGGCATGGTAGATGAGGGGGAGCAGTGGATATTGTCTGCCTTGACTTCAGTAAGTGCATATTTAAGTTTGAACAACAGCCCCAGTCTTTGAAAAAGCCTTTTTACTTATTTTGCAAATGTTTCAATGCTGACACATTGTCATGTATTGCTTTTACTAATCCATTAAGGATTGATCCAAGTAACCTTTCATATAGAAGTATGGCCACTTACTTCACTCTGTTGACCGAATTTGGTGTAATAAGCTTTTAGATAGACCTTTTAAACTATATTTGAGTTATATAAGCACTGTTAGAAAAACACTGAATATAACAGTAGCTTGGTGCAGCTGTACTCTTACAAGTTTGGGGAAGATTGGGAGCTATGCAGGTAAAAGCATTTTTATCAATGCCCAAGCAAGGAAAATAATGGAAGACCCACAGTTGCCTGCTACATTTGGCAGCAGCCATCCAGCCATGTTATCAATAGATAGGGTAACAAGTATGCTCTCGTGTCTGAGCTAGGCAGTGCAACATGGGAAGGAGGACCATGGGGCCCAACAGTTATGGAGCACAACCAAGACCCGTGGTAATGCAGTTTTAGTCTCTATGGAAATATGAGGGGAGAGTTTGTGTTTGGGGCATTTTTATTTTTTAACTAAAACTCAGAATTACTTGAACAGTAAAATCCAGTTTAGTATGGTTCCTGTGTTAGAGAGATAACTTGTCATTGAAGGTGCTGACCGTACAAATTATTCTATTGCAACTCTAGAGCTGGATGAATTTGAAAGAGCTCTGATTGCTCTGAAATACTTTGCTTACTAGGTATGATACACTTTTTCAAAAAAGCTAAAGATGAAGCAATGATTCTGATGAGAATATATGCCATGCTACTAGCTTTAAAATAAAGACACAAGTGTTATTCATACATTTTAACTAAAAATTGGTGCTAGCCCTGTCACACTGGGTATTACCATTGGATTTCTTGTACAGTTTTCTTAGAATTGCAGTGCTGTTTGTACGATGACTATGATTCCAGTTAGGCAAAAAAAAAAGAGCCAGACAAAACCTCTTTGCTCAGAACATACATTTTGACATGATTCCTTAAACCCCTCTCTATCAAACACCACTTCAACCTTTAGTGTTTTTAGTTCAGGGTAGCAGAGAGAGAGTTTTGATGCCATAAAAATCTCACTGAAGGCTTCTGCCGTTACTGACCCAATCTGAAAGATATGCTGATTTTTCAGTGCTCTCTGGAAGCAGATCCCTGCTAACAGGAGTATTTAATTATACCTGAAACTATTCTGCTACTGCGCCCTATAGTTAGCCAGAATTCAAGATCAGCTGAAGCTGCTTTGATTAGACAGAAGCTGAGATAAACACGTTCTTTATGCAACGCTATTTAAAAACACCTTTTATACAGTACTGTTTCCAGAACAACAGGAAGACAAGTTCCAAGGGAGCCTGGGTTTAAGAAGCTCTATCTCTGCTCCCTTTCAGTGTTGTGTTTGCAACTCTTTACACTGACCCTCTGTATTCACATTGCAAACAGCCACTGTTGGGACCACAGAAATGACAATCACACAGACCTCTTGTAGGTATTGTACAGGATTAAGCAATCCCTCTCCCCACCTTTCTCTCTTCCCACGCCTACGCATCATAAGCACTTGTCACACTGAAGAGTAAACTAAGCTGTGGCATAGATCCAGCTTAAGAATAATAAACCTAACAATAAAGAAGGGATTTGAATGGGGGAGTTGGTCCCATTTGTCAGCTGGTTACACAAACACTTGTTCTGGTGTGAAGGGCAGAGGTTGGTGGTAGGAATGAGTGAATGTTGAAGGATAGGAATGCACAGTGCTTGGGCTGGCATGGCCACATAAATGTATGAGTCAAACTGCACCCTAACTTTTTAATAAGGAAAATACTCCTTAATGCATCAGTGTTAGCTCTGACATGCTATTTTGGGTGGCCCCCATTGCGTGAACAGCTGGTTTTGCCAAACAAAAAGGCTTGGTTGGACTTCATCTAGAGCCTGAGTACTCGCTGCTTTAAAGGAGTGTGCTCTTGTCTTTGCATTTAAGCTTTGCATTCTGACAATCATTATTGCTTTTCCATACAGAAACACCTTTCATGCCCACTATGCTATAGAAGCTGTTAAGTCTTTTCCAAGAAATATAATAATCATGGAAGTATGCATTTTCTAGTAAACTCTACAACTATGTGCAGTGATCCATGCTGTAAGTCTTTGGATTCCAAAACCTGGTATTTCTGTGGATTTTTTTCTTTTCTTCACCTGGAAACTGTGTGGAAGAGACAGGCTGTTGCAGGGCTACATCCAATGATAAAAGAAAGAGTTATGCCATTGAGTCAAAACTGAATTCAAGAAACTGCTGTGGTCAAGATTCCATTGATTCCATGATTCTATGAATAGGCTAAGCAATGTCATTAGCCCTGATATTTGAGCTTTCTCCAAGCATATTCTGGTGTGCCAGTAGGTTCAAACTGTCTCGCTTAAATCAATCACTTTTACCAGCAATTACTGTGTTGAATCACTGTGAACGTCAATTTTCAACTCACTTTCAAAGTTTTAACTTAGAGGGAATTGCCTTGATTCAGCTAAGCTTGACTTATGAAATCATATATGACTCAGCCTGTATCCTCCCTTGTAAAGTGCTCAGAGACTGTGATATGTGATACTCATAAAATGAGAGAGTTTATTTACTGTGTTCACTGAAGCTCGTTTGCGTCAAATATTTAAGTTTGAACAGTAGCATTTTCTTGAAAGAGAGAAATAATAACTAAGATCTGAAATGTGAAATTGTTTTAACTGAGGTTCAGTCCAGTCCCTAGGATATATTAATATCCAGTTATATTAATATCTTAATTAGTGCACATTATATTAATATCCAGTCGGGAAATCTTTTAACTGACTGTATTAGCAAGTAATTGCAAGGACATATATCTGGTTTACACATTACAACTTTTGCATATAAATGTGTAATAAATGCATACACACCCATTGTTAAAGATATTAGAAAGATTACTTTGAATAAAGTGACTGAATTAAAAATAGAGAGGTTTTTAGAATACTGTTACTTCTTGACTTTTCAGAAGTTTCACAGTAAGATATAATTTGACTTTGACACAGTGTATTCTGTCACATTTCTAAAAAGAAATGGCTATAGCCTGGTATTTTGAGTAATGTGGTATTTTGCATTCATAAGATGGATATAAAATCTAGGAGATCAAAATGGAGTTCCTCTCTGGGTTCACTATGAATTTTGCCAGAGGGAAGGATAGTAGGAGGTGCTGATTTTTCTTTATGTTCCAGGTCTATTGGTATTTTGCTAACACTGGCATACTCCTGGGTGTTCTCATTTTATTCTATGGAGTTTATTTCATTACTTCTCTTCTGCTCTGTTCCTTTTTTAAAAGTATATTACTTTTTCTGGCCAGCCCTCCAGATGATCTTACCAGCTTTCTCACTTAAAACATGCAAAGAATTTGATGGCCAGTTTTCTAAAATCTAAGATTTTCATTGCAGACATGGAAGGTAACTGTGTCTGATTCATACAGTATATGAAATGAACCCAACACACTATAAAATAACTTTGTAATAGAAGAAATTGATTGTCATCACTAGCCATTCATATCACAGTCTTAGGTTTTTCCCTGCTGATCCCCTCTGACAGCTTCTTAGAATTGCTTTGAATGTATAATTTGTGATGCTGGGAGTTTTAAATGTAATACTAGGCTCGATTTGATTGACTCAGTATTAAATACCAAGGCCCTGCTGTGAGAACTACAGAAATCCATAGGAAAAAACTTTCATTGTAATATAAGATGTGCATTCTTTACTGCATTGAACATTCATGGTGTTGCTGCATATGAGCTGTGCTCCGTGATGTATCCCACACCTTCCTGTGTCTTGATTATTTCAGAAAACCTGCTCAGAATTTCGCTACTCCCTTTCAATGACAATTAGTGCATGGCCCTGCAGATTCCTGGATTCAGGGTTTTGGAAGAAATCTTGGGCTGCCTTCCTCTGGACAAAACTGGGAAGGATGAATCTGCTGAGAAACATAAGAGATAATTCCAACTCCTTAAAAAGCTGTTGAAGAGACTCATAGGTNTGTATAATTGTGTATGTTCCCAGAGCACCCATAGTAGCTGTGCTGGAAGGATTCCGGTCTCCAATTAATCATCTCAGCTTGGCTGGAAACAGTTCAAATTCACCGGATATAAGGCACTGTGATATATATACATATGTTTCTATGTTGCAACACGAATACCATGCACATTAGACATCTTAAAGTTAGCTTGAATAATTCCAAGCAACCTACAACATAAGACATAAACTAACATTCTTAATATTGTGAAGACCAAGGAAACCATTGCAGTGAGTACCGAATAATACAAGTGGTTTTCTTACAGCCTAGTAAGTAAATGTAATTATAACTATGAAATCTAACCAGTCTGCTAGTTCTTGAAGTAGTATAGGTGGTACAATTTGAGAAGTGAACCTTCAAAATATGGTGGAGGTACCAGGCAACAACTGGAAGTGTCAAGATGGGAGCTCTCTCCATACATAGGTCTTTTATGCTGTCCTGAGGTAATGGACAGAACAGTTCTCCATGGGACAGGGTATCCACACAGAAAGCCTGCCTTTGAAGTAATAGCTCTTTCAGAAAACTTCTGCATGAACCTGAAAGAAATACTTCTATATCCAAGAAAGATGAGAAGGTCAATCTGCCAGGGTAAGTGCCCAAGCCATGAAGTCCCATTGCACCAATTCTGTCTGAAAGAAGGGAAAAGAAAATCAAAAGTCAATGAAGGTGGCAAACAATAACAAGCTGATAGAACACTGAGGATAAAAAAAGTAGCTTTGGCAACGAAGTTACTGATTTAGTGCCAATGTTCTTTTTGACTATGGGTTAGAGAGAGAAACAACATTTGCAGCTATCTCCCTCCAGGCACCAGATTGCTAAGAGAGGCAACAGAGCTTGCAAATGCTTTGGTAAAGTTCCAGTGTGGTGAATGGATGAGGAAAATGTGTAATAGCTTCACTGAACACTGAAATTGGAGTTGAAATAATAGCATACTTTTTTTTCAGGATCAAAAAGAAAAGTTAATTCAAGGGGATACATGGACATGGTTTGGGTTGTATGTCAATACCGGTTTGGACTTTGTAAAAAAAAAAATTGTATACTGTTCAGGTTTATAAAAAGTTTAAAAACATTTTTGTTCTCTTAATCTTGATAACATTTTGATGTAAAATGCTGTTGTGAGATGAGAAAAATACATTCTGCCATTAAATTTCAAAATTAGTTGTTTCAGCTTTTTTCAAATAAAACATAATATTTTGATAAGATTAGGAAATTAAGCACTAAGAGGCACCTAAAATCTTCACCTCCCCTCTGGAAAAAAACCCATATTGGTTGAAAGAAGCCACATTTTGTGAATAACATGTTTCCAAATAAATGACATTTTTGGTTGTTTTGGTACTTTATAAAGATACACTGATAGCACTTCTCCAGCTCTTACACACTCTCATAACATCCTAGATGTTATGTGTGACTTCACAACAAATTACAACCCTTCTAATGTAAATGAAAACCATTTGCCTTCCTTCACAATTTTGTAAGGTCTCTTCACAGTAATTCTATATAGAATAGGACTGGAGAATTAGAAAAGGATATGGAATGTCTGTAACTGAACTTTTTACCTTCTCTTCCTAAAGGAGGTAGTAACTCAAGTGAAAAAATGCATAACTGGAAGCACTGCAAAGGAAAAATAGTACAGAAGCTTGGGAGTATGACTTCTAGACCAGATTTGTCTTAGAAACTGTAATAACGTTTGTTGCTTTAAAAAGTAAGTTTGCAAATTGCCTATGATCAATATGACTTCAGAAAAATCAGAAAAGAAGTCATACATCTTCACTTTTTAACAACATGAGATGAATGCTGGAGAAATTCATGAATCCCTTGCAACTGATACTTCTCTTTTCAGTAAGCTAACTCCTATCTTTGTACATTTTTCCACAGTAGTTCTCACCACAAACAGAGGTCACACTCTTTTCTGTGGTTTTTCACAAAAACACCAAGTATCTACTGTACTTATTCTGTGGTACTATGTATATTAGAATGTTTATTTGAGGAAGAATAAGCAGAGAGATGTGTGGGTGATAGCTTTGTTATTGTAGAAAGACTAAGCTTGAGAAATAAGCAGTAGTCACTATGGCAATGAACTTAAACTCACCATGTGCCATTGCAAGGTTTTTAAAATTCAATTTTTCTTTTTTCCTTTTATTTTTTTTTTAATTAGATGTAACACACAAACAATGAAGGAACAAGTGAGTCTTGATTTAGAGTCCAATTCTCCTAACTACATCAAGCTCAATGCACAGATCCTGGGGTGCTGGAAAATGAAGAAAAACTGAAACAGAAGGGGCAAGAGAAAAAAAATAGAGGAAGGAATGAGAAAGAATAAATGCATTATACTTTATCAGTCTTTCTTGACAATAGTACTGTTAGCTTGGTATAAGCTTTAAGTTAATTTTGTTCAGCAGATACTTAGCAACTGACTTTACTCTGCAGAAATGAAATGCACTTTTCTGCTCAGGCTTAGTTTCAGGCATATGACTGAATGTCATAACTCATCCACTGAAAGCTGGGACAGTCTGTTCGGCCTGTTCATAAGACTACTGGTAAGCTTTCAGCTATTTAATAAAGTATACAGCTAGATGAAAGCAACTGACAGAATGTAGAAAAAACATGCATGTTCTGTCTTTAAAGCTGAGCCGTGGTAATAACAAATTATTAGTGGGACAACGGTGTCAACCATTAGTTGGTGAAATAAAGGTGACTATATGATTTTATGTATCCTCATATATACATATGAACAAGTGTGTGGACATAGATATAGACTAGATATAGACACACACAGTGTTATAGAGAGTTTCCATCTATGTTACAGAGAGTTTTTAAGAAGAGTTTTTCTTGTTTTCTTTTAGGTTAATAACCATGAATGCATAACCCTGTAATGCAATGTTGTACACAGATACTCTCTGATTGATTACACTGCCATTGTAAAAATTCGCTAAGATCGATTTTGGAACCATAACGATTCTTATCACTTACTCTTTCAGGAAACGGAATGCACTGCAGATCCAAGGCGAGTTTACTGCATCTCATTTAAATTTCACCATACCTATTGCTAGCATTTAGATTTGTTAAACAGTGAAAAAAAATGGCAGTACATCTTTCCCAAAAATGCAGCTTCCCAAACTGTTGTGCTTTCCTCTTGGCTCTTTTGGGGGCATACAATACTAGAAGGGACCACCTGGGATATCCATTCAAGTCCTCTGCCATAGCAGAGTTGTTCTTTGTTCTACATGTGAGCCTTCCTGTTGATTTGTAGGAACTAATTTCTGTGGCTGCTATAAATTAAACAGTTTAGTGAAAAGTACTAGAGGTAATCAAAAATAGCTAAGAGATAACAATTTGCTTTTGTATTAACAATAATTTAATTTATGTATGTCAGCTGAAAAGAAAAAAAAACCCTAGATTGAGCATTATAAACATTGTTCATTCTAACAAGTGACACAAATCCTCAGTTTTACAATACTAGAGGTTCTTCCTGAATTTTTTTAAATGAGAGAGAGAACCAGACTATGCTGAATATGTATATGTGTGTGGAATGAAATGTAACAGATTGGAGAAAATATGAACTTTTTAGTCCATTCCTGAAATTCTGATGCTGACAAATGGCAATTTGTCTTTGTTCCAAATGCAACCCTTATAACGTTTTGCAAGAACAAGCTCTCTAATAAAATATAACATAGCAATTAGTAATCACATTGCCAGTGAGCTGCTGGAAGGCATTTAGATGCCACAGTAATGCTATAATCAGCACTCAAAAAGAATAGCTATAAAGAATGTATAACTTAGTTAAATTGAGGAAAGTGCATATTTTTATAGTATTACTTTCTTCTCAGACTTAAATGATTATTTATAGAATCAGAACTGTCAGTTACTAAAATAAATAAATAAATGTAACCGGTCCTTCATCTCCTTTGTTTCCCTGGCTACTGCGTGTGCAGTGCGTCAGTAAGGACAGTTAATATCTGTATGTCCAACCTACTGCTTTCTTCCCTCTTATCTCCTTTATTTGTGGACCCACAGGTGATATTTTCCTTTTTTTTTTCCATTAAACTACTGTTTTCATTATACTGACAGATGCCATTAGGAAGCTAATTGCTGAGTGTGGTGAAAACGATTTGTTACGAGTCCATCAGCCCCTTTTAGGGGAATAATTGTGCTTTCTCTGCTTATCAGTGCAGAATTCAAGGAACCAAAATTTAGGCACTCAATTTTTTAAACTGAAAATAAATTATTGATCTGATTACGATCACCAGGAACTTTTCTGAATTAAAGCCCCCCAAATCAATATTTTGCATCACTTAGGAGAGAATGACACATTTTTCAAAAATCTACATAGAACAGCCATTGCTTGTCTTTTAAGGTTATAATTCCTGTTTCTAAGTGTGTACCATAATGATTTAGATGGTTTCCTCACAAATCTTTTACTACTTAAAGATACCCACACATCCACAAAACCCTTTGAACTAAAAGCAAATAGAGGTTCATTGCAGGCTGAGTAACATGAAACCTTTATTGATGATGGTTTTGGGGAAAATAGCTCATGACTGATATACTGAAAGTAGAAAACGGATAGGTGATTGGGGTTTAAAGAGAAGTTAAAATTTTGATCTAAAAATGCATACTTTTTCTATTTTCCCTAATAAATTTAAATTTAACATAAATTCCAATTGGTTAGAGTGGTCAAATGGTAAATTCAAAATCTTTAGTTTTTAAATTCATGAATGTATTAACTGACATTCATATAGTAAAGGTTAGGAAATCATGCACTCAGTAATATAATATGAAAAAACCCCCATCCCCCACCACTTCCACAGTGATTTTTTTCTACTTTATGACTTTTCTGAAAGCTTGACTAACTCATAGAAAAGAGCAAAGCTGAATTTATGAAGATAACGTAACTGTCTCACCTGCCTCCATCATAAATAGATTGCATTCATCTTAGCTTCCCTCTCCTTGATTGCATTTCATATTTGAAATTATTATTATTATCATCCTAAACTATTTCCTGTTTGAAATACAGATTTTTCAATTCAGTCTGGCACTGAGCTGCCTAATTGCCTTTATACTGGGAGAAATTGCTTCAAAAACTTGTGCTTTCTAAACCCAGACTGATTCATACATAAGGAAACATCTAAACAAGATTATTTTTCAGCATGAAACACATGGCATGAAAGTGGTACAAGATCTGAAGACTATAGATTAAATCCCTGAGCACCTAAAAGTCTCCTGTTAATCCTGTAGGAAAAGGCCTTCTATATCAGGATCTATATCTAAGTACTCAGTATTTCAGAAGAAAGAGTAAGGATTTTAGGTGCTCTAAGACTGTGTTTTGCCTGATCACCCAAGTGGGACTGCAACCGATGCAGCTGAAGAGCCCATCCGACAAAAACTCAAGGAAGTCTGAATAGGGACTATATAGGAAGTATCACCCTTTGTATGTTCCTGTTCTATGAAGGAAAATAAGACTTTTAGTCCAGGGCTAAAATACTTGTCAAACATTTGGTTCATTTACCTACTTTCACTCTTCCTTCTGTTGCTGAAGATCAACCACTTTCTATTCAAACTAAATGTTACAGTAAATCTCAGAACTACTCACTATCTTTACTCTTCAGAAAAATTGGTTGTAACAGCACAGCAAAATTAAAACATGCAGCTCATGCAGCCTTGTCTGTCACACCTCTAGGCTAACATCAGAGAGGGCTGAGGTGCAACATAAATCAGTACAGAAGTGGAGTTCAGAAAATTTATGGCTCTGAGGCAACGTTTTTCTTGTTTCCACATGTGGAGGGATCAAAAGAGCCCAAAGGAGGACGAGTCCAGAGCAATCCATGTTTGCCTGGCTAAGTCAGTATATCTCAGGAAAGGAGGAGGCAGCCTTGACACAGATGCATAAGATTCTTGTATTCTCTTGCAAAATGTCAGTAGTTCCAAACTCAGTTTTGTGTAAGACCAAGAAAAATTCTCACTGATATTTGCCAGGAAAACTCCAGGTTATCTTTAACTCCAGTGGGACCTAAATATCTTATTAAACAGTATGTGTTTGTGAAATCATACGAAACTCCTGATAACTTGCTTTAAAAAAAAAAAGGTTTTGTTCTTTAAGCATGTTTGACTTCCCATCAAAAAATATATTTGCACATTTGGTTTCTTATTAGTCTTTCTACCATCCTAGTGGAAAAAAATGTCGTAAGATTGTTTTCTTATGCTAAGTTAATATACTGGTTTTGCAGACTGGGGGATGTTTTCTCAGCAGGGAAATAATTATTCTGAAAACAATGGATTTTTCTTAATGACATCTAAATCTTCATAAGATACCCAGGGCTTCAAGCCAAATCATCCACAGCATGAGTTTGACTCTCTTTCGTCAGTGGTTGTGTTGATAACCATGCATTGAAAATGATCCTTATTCTACTTAAAGGTGTATAATGTATAATTAGATATATCCAAAAGCTAGCTCAGTTAGTGTGTTGAAATAAGCCCTTCATGCACAATACCCATCCGTGTGCTGGTGGTGGACACGGCATTTCTCAGGGGGAAAGGCTGTGTGCTGCTCTGTTACCTGTTCTTGCAGCTGTGAAGCTTGGCATGGATTAGGGCCATGTCATCACTTGCACCTTTTTGACTCCATGAGCTGAGCTGTACACCAGGTGATAAAACAAGTCAGAAATTGTAATTCTAGGCAACATGCAACATGTAGCAAAGAGGGACTTCCAGTGATTTCGTCTCAATTTTTATAAGTGCAAATAAATGAGGGAAGTCTGTAATACAGCACTTAGCATTTTCCTGTCTAAGAGCTACTTTTGATCTCAATCCTGCCTCAGTCATTTAGATTTAGGATGCTTCAATGCCATTAACTGAAATCAGATAGGTTACATTAGGCAAAAAGATTGCAGCAGTTTTCAGGAAAAAACATGCTAAAATTCCATTAACTTGCCAGAATTGAACTTCCGTGTTGAACTCTAACTCCTCAAAGCTTCCTCTTGATGTGCTTTTATAAATGCAAGGCTCTGGCTATAGTGTTTTAAATAATGCTTATTTAGAACTTCAGATTTAATTTATAAGTATTTTATATTTCCATTTCTCAGTCATGTATTTTATTGTTTAATATGATTATTTAATGTGACATTTAAGAGGCTACTGACTGTAACTTCTATGAATTCCCTGAATCCAGTTGTTTTCATCACTGCCAAACTCCTGTTATTTTTTTACCTCTGAGTTTGAGTGCTGTAGCTGCTGGAATTTATGAACAGAAGCAGGAATATTTTAAGTCCTAAATCATGACAATCCACTACTATAAAAACTTTTTTCTATGTGAGATAAGTATTGCAACAATATTTGTTTGCTCAGATCAGGAAAGGTCAGAGAATAATTTTGGAGACCCTTCTTTGCCAGCAGAAATAACTTAACAGTAAAAATAATTTTAATAATGATTCTTATTTTGTAGAATACCTAGTGCATTGGACACATCTCCATTTTTATGTACTTTTCCCTTCTTAAATAATTCTAATAGATTAGAATAATGTATTATTTCTTTGGAAAAAAAATAAAAATAATTTTAATTGTTCTAAAATTTGACTTGATTTTCTTATTCCACAGACTTCTGCCTTCTTCACTCAACTCCCTTTTCAAAGAAAGCTTGGGGGATGGTAACTCTATTAAAAACATAGCATTTGCTAGTCTCCTCTTATTTCAGACTGTGTTTTGTGTCAAGACTTTTCTACAAGTAGGTAATTTTTTTCTTAAAAGGGTCTAAAATCAATATTTTGATATTGATATGTCTCAAATGTACTGATTATTTTAGTAAGAAAAAAAATTAAAAGTGAAATAAATTGTTTTTCAGGGGCCTAAGTTGCACAAAGGAATCTTATTTCATGTAAAAAAAATATCCCTGAGTACCTTAACAATGCCCAGATAGGAACTGAAGCAGACCATTAATTTAGTTTAGTTTTATGTTATTTTAATCATGCCAAATTGATATAAAATACAAATAAATTTGAGATTATTTTTCATTGTTCCATGACTGCTGAAGTCCACACTTCTCTCATGCAACCAGCACATAGACAGAAGAATATAAAAGCATCCAAGCTTTTTTTTTATCTCTGAAAGCAAGCTGTTGCTTTTAAAACAGTTTAGCCTCATAGTTCGTGGAAGACTGGAGTTCACAATTAATGTGGCTATGTATCTAGTTAGTTTTGCAAAATGATTTTAACACAGGATAGTGTACACTTCTAAGTGGTAGAAAGCAGAAGAGCTTTTAATATTATGTGTCACTGATTTTATTTCAATTAGATTTTTTAAGTATCTGACATTCCTAAAAGTTGTTGGTGTTCTGATGTGTGGCTGCAGCAAATGAGAATTTTTCAAGACTATGGAATCTTATGCCTTACTCTGCAGTAATTTAATCAAACGAAAGCCACCTTTTAGAGCTGGTCTGAGAAAATTTGTCTCATGTCACGTGGAATAGTCTAGATGAGTGGTGTATATGGTCAAAGTACCATAAAAATAGTAATCTCCATACAGAGGAGAACTTTCTGAGCTGCAGTTGTCTGGTTTAGTGCTATTCTTTCATGCTACAACAGACATTAAGATACCTTCATCTGTGTTTCTGCCAAAGTCTAAGTTCCAGAAGTGGAATTGATTGCCTATTTAAACTGGTATGTCTGTCATCATGTGTCCCTAGAATGTCCCCTCTGTGGTTCTTATCATTATGGTATAAAATATAGTAGGAAAACACTGCATATACAATAGAACAACAATCAATAGAAAATGTGCAAAAATGTCTTTCTGAGGGTTACAAAGTATGTTATAGACACACAGCTTGTTATAGCAAGCAACATAATTTACTGTGCAGAAAAGTTCCGCTTTGCCCTTCCTTCCTTTATTCATGTTGTAGATTTTTTCCAAGCTCGGTATCAGTGTGACATTTTGGAAGCATTAGTCTCTTTGAATTACTTTAAATGACTGACAGGTATTGCTAGATCCTAGCTGGGGAGGGTTTATTGGGGTTGGGGGGAGGTTTGTTTGTTTGTTTGTTTGCTTGGTTTGGGTTGGGTTTTTTGGGTTTTTTTATACATGTTCCTAATTTTACAGCAAGGATGCCTCTAGAAGAGCTGATAATGTACCCATGGGACTCTGGTCATATAAACCACAAGTGTCCAGCAATGCAATGCTTTTTCTCAGAACAAAGCAGAAATGTTGCATGTAGAGTATTTTCTCCAAACATGTCTCTGGGGAGACTCTTTCAGGCTTTGAGACCTTACATCTGAGCAATACTGAATCCTGTCAAGGAGATCTGCTGTGAATTCTGATGTTTCAAGTCTTGGACAATATGTCATGCTAGTCCTTACAGCATCTGCAGTGCAGCAGTCATCTTCAGCAATTAAAAAATACCCTTGTGTCTGTCTTGTGAGTTCTCCAAACCTAGAAATTAAGAAGCCTTATTACCTTCTATTCAAAGACAGTCAACAGGCTTCAAATCCTGCTTAATTAATAGATATCACTTTAAATGATATATTCAGTTTTATCTGAATAATAAAAAAATATTCTTATGCATGTTATGTCTGTCTGAGAAGGGGAACATTTCTCTCTGCTAATCCTTCAAAGTGCTTTTCAAATTTGCTGACTGCCAAGTCGAAGTTGCACAAAGATCTCTATGGGATGCCGCTAATCACCCAGGGATAATGAGACACACAGCTCACTGCTATTTGTAATGCACTGCTGACTGATCCGTGCACAGTCTTCTAATAGCCTTATGTGGACACTGTAGAAAAAACTGATGAAAATAGATCCTAAATATCTGCATTTGAGGAAGAACAGCTTTTGTCTACCATTACTTTCAGAAAGGTATGCTGCTGGTCAAACAACCCACTGGTAGTTCAGCATGCACCTATTTGAACTGTATAATAAGTTTCCTTGTTTTGTACTTATTTGCAGAAACAAAAGCCATGGTTTGAATTCGGAAACTGAATGATAGGCATTTAAAGATTGAAGTAATATGAGCATACCTCAGTCTGGAGTGTTATAATGATATAGGCAGTTTGTGTCCAATTTTATAACACACTGCAAACTTTCCATTGTTGATTATGAAAAAGAACATTTAAATCATATGTAGAACGTCTCTATTTGTGTAACAAAGTGCCCATTTTGTCTTTCTAGCATAGCTTTAGAGTGATGATAATTTATATTCAAAGAGTAAGTGGATCACATTTGGGTTTAGGGTTTTTTAGTCCAAATTCTGTGTATATAATTTTTGTCATAAAGACTCCTGCAGCATTGACAGGACTGTTCCCTGACACTGTGAGAAATGGGATAAGAAAAAACACAAGTATTTTCATACTAAGAACATATATTTCAAGGTTTGGCTTCTCTGATTATTAAATAACAGGAAGCAACGGTTTCTGCAGAAGTTCCAATATTCCTACATTTTAAAAAAAGTCAGTTTTAGCTCAGTATTTAATTATCTGGAAAAAAAATTGCTTCACACAATTCTGGTATTAATTTTATTACCCTTAAGAAGAAATAAAATTTTGGAACAGTATTCTCTCAATTTTGGCCATAATGGAACACAGCTTTCTGTGGTAGTTCATGTCATTATTACCATTGGACACAATCTCATGTAGCCTCAAAATCTTTCACCCATCTACATTTATTACAAGCCATTAAAACCAATTATTTGTAAAATATATGTAAGGGAAAAAACATATGCTACCTTCAAGTATTTCTAAGGCTACAGAAACGAAAAAGGATAATGGATGACTGCAACTAAATAGTTGCTAAAATACAACAAAACATTTCTCTAAAAAGGGTTTTACCTTAGCTGAAGTGTATGCAGTGTTTCATATGTAAAAAAAGAGCCCCATCCTAAAATACTAAATCCTGACATCCATTGCACTTCACAGTCACTTGACTACTCCCAGTATAGGTAGCATCCTACTAGCTTACCCAAAATTTGTTTATTAACCAGAAATAGGACCAGCTGAATAATAAAAATCCTGGCACTCCAGCAGAGGCAACAGCCTCCCTCCAGGAGCATGCAGGCAGGGAGGATCAGGTCTTTGTCTTTTTGTGGGTATTTTCACTTAACTACCACATTTATCTTCTTAATGATAGAAGAAGGTAAATGGAGTGGTAATTATGCCATGATTTTGAGGGGAACATTGGGAGAAGAAACTTCAGGCCTGTCCTTACTCCTGACTGTTTGAGCGCCACAATGGAGACAAGGCAGACAGAGTATCAGAAGAGACAAGAATCCCCTGTGCTTCTCTCCAACACACTGCTGGAGCAGCCAGTAGAATTTCTCATTTGGGTAACTCAGCACATTTTCAAGTCATGAAAGCAGGAGGCAGGTCCACCGCAGCGGCTACCCAGATATCACCAATTCAACCCTATTCTGAAAGAAACCTGAAAATCTGAAAAGTCAAGCTAATTAAAGCGTTCTGGGAGCAGGTGCTGAACCAACATTTCTTGTTATGTTATCATTAGTATCTGCTTTAGTTTATGGGTTGTAATAGGATACTGTATCATGCTATATTGCAAACTGATATTACAATCAGTCAATATAATATCATATTATTGGATATAAAACTTCCCATGAATGTCAGGCTTCACCTAAGAGTTTGAAGTATGACTCCATATCTATGTGTAATTTTGCAATTCGTTATGTCCAGTGTCTTCTGCTGACATGAAATATCAGTGTCATCAATTCTTAGAATAACACACATGTGGCGGTGGCCCAACCCACTTTCCAGGTGAATGACAAGTGGGTTGATTTCCCCCCCCCGAGACGCCACCTCTGAGGGCGGATCGGAGGAGGAGATAAGGCTGTGATGCCACCGCCTACTAGGTGTTCCCTTGAACATGTCTCCTCCCTGGTTTCTAGAACCCTCTCTCTCCCCCGGTTCCTTATTAGTTAGTAGAAGTTATGTTTAATAAGTAGTTCATTGATTATTCTATTAGGCTCTGGAAAGTTCTGTTTTGTTACATCCCTGGTTGGCTAGTTTAAACTAGTCCCTCCCAATATGTTTCCCGGTTGGTTGTATGTCACCCCCTTGTCATTCCCTAAGTGGTTGTTCCTTTACTCCTCCCTTTTCCCCACTCTTCTATTTAGTTTCATGCTAATGAAACCAGAGAGGCCAGACCAACGGCCAGAGGGGCCAGACCAACGGCCAGATTCGGGTGGCTAGTTCCCTCTGAGACTTTATTAAATTGCTTGGAATACACTAGCGCCTGAATCCTCCTTCAGTCTTTACCTTCGCCTGCTGCGGTTTTTCCATCTGGGCTGCACAGCCTAATCGGCTGTTGGCAGATAGCCTCAGGGCGAGCTGTGGCTCCCGGGGCAAACATCTGCGGTTTGAGCTGCATAGAACCCTGCTCCGTGCCGTCGCACCGGGACCTCCCGGAGTGTCCAGAGCAAGAGGACAGCAGTCGCTGCCTGCCACGCCACCGGGCGGCTAGTGGTCAGCGCGGCACACACATATTTATGTTTTCAAGGCTTTGTTTGCTCATTTGTTTCATTACAAAACCAATATTCTCTTTCACAAGGCCAAAGATCAGTTCTTTTCTCAAGGGCTTTCCACGAGTCATTCTACTCAGGAATAATTTCTCTGGTATCTAAAATGTCACTCATTTCTTCTTATCTCTGATTTGACCATGAGTAAATGACTGCAGACTCTCTGTGCACTGTGCAGCATTAAAAATGTTATCAGAAGATTTTTCATCTTGAACAACGTGATTCTGTCAGGACACAGCTCCATCAGCAAGGTCTGTTTATAGCCCTGAGTGTTCGAAATTTCACAGTGAGAGGCAAAGGGCAAGGCTCAGTCATATGTTGTGGCAACTGCACAGAAACCATCAGGTTATACTGTTTCCAGGAATGAGAGGAAGGATAGGGGATGTTATGTCAAAATTGTGCCAACAGCAATGGATGATTATCTCAGAATTCTCTCAGAATTCATGAGACCCTACTTTCTCTTGCACTAATGGAAAATTAGGATGTGAAAACATGTAAATGGTGAGGCTTAACTTCTTGAATATAAGCTGACATACAAGACGGAATTGTAAGTTTCTCTTGGTGAGTATTATAGGAACCAAGATATTACTCCCCTTTCATACTGAAAAAAGAGGAGCAGAGCTCTGTCTTTCTTAAATGTGTCTAACCTTCCATTGTCCACATTGCTTTAGGCCATTGTATACATCTCCCTTCTCAAATGCGCAGCTAAACCAGTGCAGAATGGAAGCCTGAGGGGACAAGCACCTACAACTGTTTCAGATTAGACTTTACATGCATGCTCACCCAACCTGTTTCAAACAGGACACCATCCTTGTGCAGTTCCTCCCTTCTACCATTTTCAAACCACCTCCTCTCTCCCTACTAAATACATTTTAATATCAAAATAAAGTAAAACACATACATTTTACTTTTTTATGACTTATGCAAAGTCATGAAAGAAACTTTATTTAAAGCCTCTGTTACATAAAGTAAGTTAGGACTTAAGGGATTACAGTTAGGTTTTCTCAGGTTGTGAAAAGGAGGTGTTTATTCAATTTTCACTGTAGTTCTACAAGAAAAAAATGCAACACACCTGTAAAACTTAAAAAAAATCTTCTCTCCAAATTTGGATTAACTTCAAATAACATAACAAAATTAAAATAATTTTATTTGCTAATTCACTATACCTTCCAGTGAAATTAAACCTTTTTATAGTTTGTGAAATAAACAAGTAGCATCTTTATTCCAGTGAGCTCTAGTCAAGGGAGAATGTGCAATTTTTTAAACAGAAGTTACAGCTCACAACTGGGGTTTTCTACAATTGTTGCACTTTTATGAATTCATGTAAATTGAAGCTTGCTGAGGTCCACTGTAGTACCTTCAGTTACACGTGGCCCTTCTCACTCCCCCACTTAGGCAGATGAAAAGGGGCTGAAGTTGCCAATAAGATGTTAAGTGTCTCAGCAACTTTCAAAATTCACCCCTATTAACTTTCCACATCAGTCAGGTTGCATCATACATCTCAGATTTGCCCCTGTGCTGCAGTTAAGTGTCCTCTACAAAATTGTATGATTTTCACCTACTCACAGTATAGACTTTCCATACTGCAACTGAAAGATGAGCTGTTAAAAAGCCTGATAAAAACCACCACTCCTGGAGAAAAACTCCATTGACAGAAAATTCCTGAACAACCAAAAAAAATTTCCAAAGTTGTGCTAAAAACAAACTGCTAACTGGCAACTTCCAAAAGAATCTTGAGAAGACAAAGAAACCTTAAACCTAGAGCAGTCAAAAAAAGCTAATAGTTGGGGGAAAATTAAATGCAAATGTGAAGTGCAGTTCTGATGGCCTGAGTTAAAGAAGAGTTGCAAATTGCTTTGCCATTTGCTGAGGAATGAGTGTTCTTCTTGGAAAAAGGTAGGCACAAAGGCCATTTTCCTGTATTTTGACTTTAATGGCAATCTCTGGATGCATTGAATGGGAAATATCTATTGGTTCTTTTATCTTCCAATACTGGAAGAATGAGACAATATGAACAAGGAATTTCAGTTTCAATTTCAGAGTTAATTCAAGCCAGCACTGAGCCTGAAATCTGATCTAGAAATTTGCCAAAACTCTCCCTTAGAATGGGATGCCTAGTTCCCCAAAGCCAGTGCACCAACCTAACTGCAGGTATAAAAAAGAAGGTTTAAAAAAGATATTGATGTTAAAGAGCTGAAACCTAGGAATTCACACATGATTTCACAGGGGGATAGGAAATTCCCAAATCTAGCAGACAAAAAAAAGCAGGCATAGGTCTGGTTCAGATCATGACGAGAGGGATATGTCTCAGAGCACACACAAAAAAATCAACCTATACCCAGACCTTCTGCTGCAGACGTAGTGACCTAAGGATGCCCGACCCACCTAACTCCCAATTCCGAGGCATATCCGGCAAAAGTCACCACTGCTGCTGCTCAGCCATCTGCCCCTTGTACGAGAGGTGTCCCGGCGTCATGACTGATGCTTGTGCTGCCCAGGGCCTGCAGGAGCTGAGGCTGGTGCTCCAGGCACATGGAGCTGGGCTTGGCAGCAGTGCCAGAGGCTTCTCCCTGGCTTGCAGCATGCCACCTTTGAGCATGATGCCACAGACCCAGGGCTCAGCCGGGCCCCCACTAACAGGGCAGCCCTGGCACCCTGCTGATAGGGGACACCTCCAAGCATGGGGGACACACAGAGCCCTGCTGTCTCGGTTTTGGAGACAAAACTTCAGGAGGAAATGTCCCCACCCCGCAGGCCCGCTGCGGCCACCCCGCAGGCCCCCCGGACCGGAGAGAAGGGAAGGAGGGCGGGGAGAGAAGGGGGAGAGAAAGAAAAAAACCCTCAAAACTTAGCTAGCAGGAACAAGAGGAAAGAAAAGGAAAAAAGCCAAAAGAGCGGCACAGCGCTCCTGGCGCACTCTGTCCCGAGCACCGCCCAGCCCATTGGAGCCCCAGAGCCATTGGACCCCCATCCGTTGAACTGACCCGAACCCAGGTCCCGCGGCTCCGGTCCCGTCCCCTGGGTCCATCTTAAAGGTATAGCATCTTTGGGCATTAAACAGATGGTTAAGGAATAAAGAAGCCTGGTAACATCACCCCAGGACACCTGCCGACAGGTGATCGCTCTTGCTGCTCAGAATGAGCATAAAGCACCCCCCAGTGGGGGATGCTGACCAGCTTACATCCTGCTTACATGCTGCCCGCCCAGAGACCTCAACTCCAGCAGTGGGTGGGCCCAGGAGAAAGCCATAGCAAACACTCAGTGCCCCCTTCAAGCAGAGCACTTCCTCAACCTGCCCCGGGGACATGGGGCAGGGAGGGCTCATTCCTGTCTGCTGCCTTGCAGAGCAGTAAGCTGCTCCGGGTGACAAAGGGCTTGTCACACACAGTCCTGTCATGCTGAATGGACTCTGATAAGGACAGCCAGCCAGGCTGGCACTACCAGCCTTCCTACCAAGTGGGCTAATGCTGTCCCAAAGTGAGAAGGAACAAGTCTGAATGTTCCTTGGTGCTGGACAGAAGGCAGGATCAACCTGCAGGCATGCACAAGGTTTGTATTCCAGGCCTGGGAAGCCCAACTAAACCATATTGCAGTGATTTTATTTAAAAAATCAAATGAAAAACCCACAGACACACCACAGGCACACTACACTCACAAGTACACAAACAAGAAAGGGAATTTCAGAAGAGAAAAACCAGCCTGGGCAGCCAGAGACATAAGTCCAAGCCTCCTAGATAGGCTGATGGAGGCCAGAGTTCTCAACACGCTGTCTGAAGGTAAGTTCTGGGGTAAGTAAGTAACTGCTGGGGTAAGTTCTAATTATGGGCCTGTCATACTGGGCATGGAATCAGCTGGCAGAAAGCTGACAGGTGAACAGGGACCTCTGTTACAGGAACAAGGGCTTGGGGTGAGCTCAGGTTCCTCCTCAAGTGAGAGGAGAGGGACTCTCACCCCCCTTACACTCTCCCCACATAGCCAAAGGAGCAGTGTGGCACATGGCCCCTGCACCTCAAACCTCACCTTGTTCACAGGGAGGTCACCCAGCTCTGAGCGAGAAAGGTGACAATAGGCCCCTCCATGGGGATGCTCATATTGGACGGAAGCCCTACGTCCAGAGCACCTCTCTTCTTCTGCCCTTTTCCACTCTTTCTTATCCACCCTTCTTCCCTCACTCTCTTCTCTGTCTTCCCAATCATTCTTCCTTCTTTTTTGCTTCTCCACAGCCTTCGCCTTTCCTCCCCTGCTTCCTGCACCTCCTTCCTTGGCAGTGGCTCCTGCTGCTGGGGGAAGAGATACAGCACAGGTTAGCAGTCTTTTAACTTGGCTGAGACTCTAGACAAATGTTTTAGGGCTTGAAGGGGAAGCCCTGTAAACAGGGACAGGAGGAAGAAGCACCTCTGTGCAGAACTTTGCTATCAGGGTGTTTCAATATGTAATTTTTTCCCCCACCTAAGGATTGTGCATTGTTTGTTTGTTTGTTTTTGTAGTTTCATTAAGATACAGATTATTTAGTTATCAGATGCATTACATCTTATTCCAATAACCTTTCGTAGTTAAAAAATTGTTTAAAATGTAAAAATCCATGTCCCAAAGACTATGTGACTGTCATTGAATTTTCTTTTTAAAACCTATTCCAAACCCGCATTCATGACTCTCCATTGAGTTGTATGGCAGCTTTTCATGTAGAGCAAAAAGTAATTCCTAAAGCAAAGAGGATTTTCAAGTATTTCCTGCTAAAATAGTTATTCTTTGCTTCTACTTCAGAACATTGTTGCACAAGATTGTTTCCTCACTTACTATTGTGTAGAAAGACTCACTCCACTCTCTAGCTCTTTCTTATCTCAGTTTTTCCCACTTAATCACTAACTCATTCTCAGTTGTACCTTTCTCTGGTCCTCTTGTAGTAAGTCAGTCTGCTTTCCCTATGGAACCCCTGAGGATGAAATTAGTCTGTTTGAAGGCCCTTTCAGGATTTTTTTAAGAACACTTCCAATTTCCCAGTAAATTCTCACTCTCCTTGCCACAGCAGCCATTCTGGAAACTCAGCTGCATCTCAGTACTATGTGTTAGCTTACTCCTCTCTTGTTTTTTCAAGAGTTAATTTACTGCTTCCCAAATCAGACTTCTTTCTTGCTGGCTGCTACTGTATATATAATCTCAAGCAGCTCAGCATTTTTCCACAAAGTCTTGAGCTAGTGTCCCTTAGTATTCCTCTCCTCAAGTCCCCTGCTGTTTAGAAACCCTGTCCTTTTCCACCTAAACCCCACTGTTATCACTTCTAAAGTACTTCTACTCACCTAACTGAAACCCTTCAATGCCCACATGAAGGTAAACCTCTTTTTGCTTCTGAAATCCTCAAAATATCACATCTGGGATACTTCAGCATTTCCCAACAAAACTTTCAGCTGTCCCTCAGATGAACTTTGATGCATCCAATCTGAGACTTCATCACCTCTCTCATGAATTAAATCAGGTTTTACCAGCCAAAACTATTCAGTCTTCTTTCTGAGTCATATTAGCAATTCTAACCAAATCCTACACTGTTCCTTCAGGTATTTGGGGGTGGTTACCCAACTCCTAAATTTTACTATCACCTTGAGGCACCTCACCACTTCCTACTGATGTCCCCTTAAAATATCTGAATGTCCTCTACCCTCAAGAACCTCCAATGTTCCCTCTGAGATACCTCAGCTTTTCTCCTCAAAAATGGTCTGTCAACCTGGTGTACTTCAGTGTTTCCTGCCAAAAATCTCCACTGCCCAGCTCATACTGGGTTGGATTGTGTGCTGTCCCCTCCGTGCACTGCTCCTTCTGCACGAAACCTGTGACAAACCTTCCTCAAGACCTCCACCATCACTATTTGCCTTTCTCACCTAAGTTTCTCCCTGGAGTCTCACACTTCTCTCCCAAGCCCTCTTAAGGACCTCAGTGTTTCCCATAGAACAGCCTCTGCTCTCCCCAGAGACACTGCAGTCCATCCCACTCACCTGAAGTATCTCAGCATTCCCAAGGTACCTGAGCACTCTCCTCCTCTGAGGTGACCCAGCATTTTGTCCTACAATCCAGCACATTTTACCCAAATACCTCCTCTGTCCCCCTTTGGAAACCTCATACAAAGGGGTACTGTGGACTTACTGAATTTTAAGTACTAGAATATTAAGCAGTTTTGTCTGGCACTGCAAAATGAATGCCTGTCGAGCTCATCCTGCACTGTTGTACCTCAGAGGCATGTTGGAACATCTTCTGTATAAAATACAGCCAAAAGTCTATAGCGGCCAGTAAGATTAACCCTAAAACGTGTCTGCATCCTCTGTAAAAAAGCCTTAGGACTGTTGTTCCAAATTGCCAGATCATCCACTGAATGGTCATGGCTGACCTGAAGTAAATTATATGTAGAGAACTGTTACAAATTCTGAGAAGCACTGTAGGAAAATGTTGCATTGAAGAAACTTTATCCATAAATTACTTTGCAAGAAAACAGGCCTGTAGATTAACAAAAACCCAAAACAACAAACCCCACCTTCTATCATGAAATAGCAAACTCCTTGATGTGATCTGATTATTATGATTATTAGAGAGATGCCTCTGCCAGAATTAAGGTGCAAATGATCCCATATGCTGAAGTCAACAGTAAATGTGAGGTACAGAGAGAGAGAGAAAGAAACAGAAGAGAGAGGGGCAGAGATGATGAGAGTGAGACAGAAACAGTCATCACCCCTGTGGATCCAGTGGTGTCCTGTCAGTCCTCTTCTTCTGGTCTTCTTGGTGGTGGGGTCCCTCAAACCACAGAGTTCAGTGGATTAATATAGGTTCAGGTGTATGTGGGAACACCCACGCACCTCTCCTGCGGGGGGTTTTACACTGTCTTTTGCAACAGACTCTGGATCTGTTGCAACACTTGTGGATCGTGTGCAGTCCTCTTCTAGAAGACCTCAGCAAATGAGTCTGAGGGCTATGGCCAGCCGCAGCTGGACTCAGCCAGAGATGATTTTCAGCATAGCTGCTAGGTTTGGCTTTCCTTGTGGCTACACTCTTCTCCCCCAGCTTTATTTACTCCTCCTTAGACCTGAGATAGCTGGACAAGATCTTATCTCAAATTCCCATATCAGGAGGCATATTCAGCGGGAGGGAGGTGGCTTGGGTGGTCACAGAAGAGCAGTTCTTTCTTTGCAGTTTCCTACAGTGGGCAAAGTCCTTCGGTGATTTTAACAAGGTTTGAGCCATTGACCATTTCAGTCTCTCAGACTCCTGAAAGATAAAAAAAAGAGGTATGGGATTAAGCAAGTGCCTTTGATGCATATCAACACTTCTGATGGTAAATAGATCAAGAATCTTATTTACAGAGGTCAAGATGCTGATTGCGTTCTTTCAGGGCTCAGAATGTAAAATATTAGAAGTAGATATTAATGTTCTTGGTCAAATCCATTTTCTGTGACAGTGTCAAAAGGAATATTGAACTTACATAGAAACAAAATATGTGAGTTTTCTTACTGTAAGACACAGAAAAACTGCTACAGATGTCAGTGAATATAACATTTTACTGATCTGTCTCCGTGGCAATTCCTAGTATTTATGCTTAGCCTAAGTATGAGTTTTCTGTTGAAAAACAGATCAGCCATTAGGACCAGCAAATCTCCCCATGCCAGTGTAAAACATCTGGAAGGATTTGGATCTCCTGCTCATGTAAGTGGTCAGCAGACAACTGACTCTCCAGTCCACAACTGATTGAAAACGCCATGCTGGACTGTAAGCAGACTAGGAATTGCTTGCTAACTTCCTTATTACTTGGCCTTTTATCTTCAGCTGACTGTCAGTGAATATGTGACTGAAGTATACATTTGGATTTGATGGACACTGAGAAGATTTCTTGGCAAGCTTTTGTATCTCTCAAACAGGAAACACAGTATTAGAAAAGTCTGAAAAGTATATTAATATATAAATCAATCTTCAGAAGGTGAATAGATGGTAAAAATTTATCTAGAATATATGTTAAGTAAATGGAGATCACAAAATTAAACACTCTATCTGTGAAAATATTTTAATGAGAACAAATAACTGTAATTGGTGGAATTGTCTTCTGAACATGCTTCAGATAGGACTGTACCATCTGGAGTTACCAGCAATTTGATGAAATGCCAAATTTCTAGTTTTGAATTCACTGATATTACTGTAATCTATTTGATATATTCTTTATTTTGGATTCATGACTAACATCACAATGTGCTTTTTGCAGAACAAAAACTGCCTAACAAAAACACCTAGCTATTTCTATTTCTGGTATTCCTATCTTATAATTATGAAACATCAAGGAATATCTAGCTGAGTAATCACTATATTATCTAAACAAACTCTTTTGCAACATGGTGGTTTGTTAATATTATTAATGATCCTGGTCAGCATCACAAAGGACACCATCCCCCAGAAATATGGTTTGGTAAATACATAATACAAATAGACAAACAAATACAATTCACAGAGTAGTTTTTCTATGTTGTGTAACAGCGGATGACAAAGAAGGAATTGTGTGAAGATTACATGAATGGAAAAATAAAGTAGTAAAGCAAAGAAAAGGCATGTTTTTGGTTTAGAAATTGTCCTTCCAACTACCTTTGTGTTTGATTTTCTTGTTTACGTACAAGATGATGAGTAAAATAAAAATATATAATATATATGAAATATAGAAATAGATTTTAATAACATAAAAAAGAAGAGATAAGCACTGAAATAGTCTAGTTGCGAAATTTCTGCTTTATCTTCTTAGCTCAAATTTACTCAGTCTTGTGGCTAGCTCCTGATTTTTAAAATTTGTCACTACTATGGCTATGTGAACCACTAAAAAATATTCTACTTGACTATTACCTCCCTAAATACTCTAATAGCTCTCCTTTCTGCGGCTGTATATTATCTTTTCCCCAACGGTTTATTAGGTACCTTAAAGTTAGTTTGTCCACAAATTGGGGTTTCATGTATCATTGTGACACACATCAAAATGTCATAGTCTAAACTCCTTTCTCATTCACAATTACCACTTCTCTTTCAGCCTTTACTAGTGGCAAGCTTTTCCCCTCACTACCATGGGCACTGCCTTCTACCCTACTACCATGGATTCTGCTGTTTGATGTTCTAGCATCCCAAGTCCAGTGTTTTTCTCTATGGAAATAATTGCCCTTTCACTCTTTCCTTTATCTTAATCATTTTAGGTAGAAGATACACGGAAGTGAGCAAGGAAATGGCTTCATTTATAAACTTCCCATTCTGAAATTTCTCTTCCTTTTCATCTACAACTGAAACTCCTTCCTCTAGTCTGACACTGAGCAAACAGGATGGTGACCTAAAAAGACTAAAGAGCAGAGACACACAGCTGCCTTTCCATTGTGTATGTCCATGCATTTGGTGCATTCAGCTTTGTGGTAATATGGAGCTAAATCATTCGCAATAAAGAGGCAGACCCAGATGACTGGAAAACAACTGCACATCTCTAGAATGTATTTCCTTTATTGATATTATATTTATGACTATATATCATGCGTATAATATGATACATTTATTATCTCTACATATGATATATAAGTGATATTATTATCAATTGAGTTATCTGGGTAGGCATCCAGTCTTATCTTCTACCAGAAACAGCCATGGTTGTTGAAGGTTCTAGAGTGTCACTTTCTGGCCACAAGCTGGAGAAAGTCTTTCTCCCTGATGCAACTAAGCATTTATTATTTATCAAGGAGTTCATCACAGGGTTTGAAATCATATGTCCTGTCTCTCCAATGTTTTGCTAATATCTTCTTCCTCTACTCCAACTTTTTTTGTTTCTCATAACAGTCTGCTTTTGTATCACCTTTTTCCTCACTTCTTTCTCTTTTTGCCCCCAAAGAAAATAGGGCAAAGCCAAGTGATCTATTTTCTACCATCTGTCAAAGTATGATCTTGGATAGGGGCAGTACACATTGGTTTGCAGTGAACACATTGCTTTTGAGTGGGACGGACTGAACTTCTAGCGAAGTTCTGCTTCTTTTTCCACACTCTCCCAGAATTATGTTTCTGGTGGCAGTATACTGGCTTATACAGAGGATTTTATTCATAAAATAAGGTAATGATAGTACTGACATCCATGTGGAAGACAAAGTCTTAAAACCTTTACATTCACAATAATAGCCTGATAGAAAACAGAATCTGAAGAAAAAAGTGATGGCCTAACCTTCCAGCTGTAGACTTATTGCATGGTCAATGAGGATAAATCCATTCAGTTGAAACTTTTGCTGCATATGACCTTTTTTCTTAGCTCAATCAATAAAGCAGCCAGTACTCCAGTTTTCTCTGAATCCATTTTGAACAGCAAAAACAATTTGTCTATGGCATATCTCCAAAATTCAGAAAGCAAACCTCAGATACTCACTGACAAGTGGAATTTTGAGATAATTTAATCAATCTAAGCAATAATAATAATAATAAATAAATAAAGGATATGCAATAATTCCTGAAATAAATCGAAAATCAATCTGAATGTACAGGATGATGTGTCTTGTAGCACACTTTTTTTTTTGTGAGAATCATCCACTAATTATCATCGTTAAAATACAAAAGGGAATGCAGATGCTATATTCCTTTTTTCAATAAAATTGTTTCGTGCTTTAAGCGCCATACTGTCATTGAAATTAGCCTTTTGGCTAGGAAAAGTAAACAATTGCTTAAAAGGATTAATTTACTTTTATTGTTGGATAAGATTCCTGTAGGTCTCTGAGGAAAATTCTGCACATAAAGAAGAGTAAATACACCATGCAGCCACGTGTATTATGTCTGTCTCTTAGGCAGTGTCAAGCCAATTGTGTACACATTAATAAGCTGACTGAGAAGTTTTTGAGTGTGTACAATAACTAAGAGCATCTCTTCTGAATGTGACTTAGTGAACCCAAGCAGATCAGGAAGAGAGTTCCTGTGCAGTAGCCATTGCTTCAGGAGTCCTGTATGTTAGGATGTCTCAGAGGAATCAGGAACTACTGATCAGGAACTCTCTCTCTCTGAGAGAACACAAAACCATCTCTGTTTAGACAAAAGATGCATCTAGGTGAATATCCTGTCTGCATCAAAAGATGACAGTGTTTATCTGAAAGAAAAGCATAATTAACAAAGCTAGCATAGGTGCTCCTAGTCTGCAACAATCTGTGGGCCAGGAATTTTCTGAAGGCAGTGATGTTATCTTTATAATTATTAAAAAATTTTGGTATCCAAAACATTCTGTGGAGAGAAGTTCCATACCTCAATCTTGTATGTTGTGTGAAGGACCATCTTTTTTCATTTTGACCTGCCACATGAAGGTTTTAATGTTTTAATGTCAGTGTTTTAAGCCTCTTGTTATTGACAAGCGTTGTTTCTTATTCATATGCCTCATAAATCTCTCTGACAGTACATCTGGATTGTCTTTTTGCAGACTGAAGAAGGCTGTCTGTTTAGTACAAAATCTTCCCTACATTTGTTCCAGATCTACTACATCCGTTCTGACATAAGGAATTGCATACAGTATTCAAGAGACAGAAGCACAGACAATTTATTCTGCAGCACAATATTTTTCCTGTTTTGTTCTCTGTTTATTTTTTCTCTTTTTCTTTCTCCTCCTGTCTTTGTCTTTCTTTTTCCCTTTTTTTTTTATTCTTAATGAGTGCTCAGCTAATGCTTTCATATATCTATTTATTATAATCCTAAGGTGTTTTTCAGGATTTGTAGTAAACATCTAAGAATGTATTTTAGTACCTGTAAAGTTAGGACTGTTTTATCTCATATGTTTGACTTTACTAATTTTGTTTCTGAAATTTTCCTGCCTTCTGTCACCCAACCACTCAGTCTTTCAATGTCCATCTGCAATTCCTCACAGTCACCCCTATGTTTACTACTGTTATTTGCATAAAGGTTAGCACATTTTGCCACCTTATTGCTTTCCAGATCTCTTGTGACAATAGATAAAACAAATTCCTATAAGGTTTGTCCATGTCCATATATGTCCCTTCTCATTCAAGCCAAGAAGTATCACAGGCAGATTAAGCACTTCAGCTCTTCCACATATTCAAAATTCACTTTTAAAAAATTAATCAGCAAATAGACCAGAGATCTGAATTCAGAAGCTCTCCCAGAGTTTCTGGACTCATGGTTCAGGATGAAAATAATAATAAAAATAATAATATGGATTACTTTTCATGACCTTAAATGTGGGGACTCGATACTGGCACTGATCCCATTTGCATGGTACCTCTCTCGTTGCCTGGTCAAAACTGAGGTAATTTCTGTAACAAATGGCCACTCAGTGCTACAAAGAGAAAGGTTTTGATCATTTCATAAGGTCTGTTTTACTTTCTTTCTGAGGCACTGTGGTAGCATTGCTTTTCATCTTATTGAACAGTTCATCAAATGAAAAGAACTATTTTTCCATTTTGTGATGTGGAGAGTGGATGTTTTCTAGTCCTTCTGGACCAACCATGATCCACATGATTGTCTGAGATTGCAGGAGACTGAATATAATGAGCCACATCTCTTTATTGTGTAGTTTGAGACCCAAGGAACGATTGTGTTCCTTGGTTCTCAAAGAGCCTATCAACAACAACAAAAAATTACTACAAAAAAGAAGGATTAAGTGAAACAAACGAGAAAGAAAAGGAAAGGAAGGGAAAATGGCATGATAAGAGAACTCCGGGGACAGATGGATGGGCAGTACGAAACATTAATTCTCTGAATGGGAAACTGGAATGTAGGAGGAAAAGCAGAAGCAAAGAATTTCAGAAAGCCCTGTGCAATATATATTCATTTTAGTTTCTTTTCCCACTTTCTTTAGATCATTTTGGCACTTTGGGTACAACTTGTGTATGTGATATAAAATGTTCTTCCTTTATTTGATGACTACTTTCAGAATAATCACTGAGTAAGTGATCTCAACTGTTTTTGTGTCTTATTGGTGACGTTACAAGAAGATTCCATCTGCAAGATTTTCAGTTCCATCAGAAGACATTGAGTTCCTAGGCACTGTAATTTCTCTCAAGAATACGATAATATTTCATCAGGTGGGTTTTCAAAATTACCTCTTTCTATAGACATGGTTTTACTTTAACTGACTTGTAGCTCTCATGAGGGACAGCATGATGCAGATCTGACCTACCAGTGAGGAATCAGTAACAAGAGTTGAGCACTAAGGCAGTGTGCTTTCAGTAGCCATTTTTGCAGGTAGACACACTTGCATCTCCTGAAATATCTTTATTTTTTGTAAGTTTTAGGTGTTGGGGAGTTTTTTGTTTGTTTAATTTTTTAAGAGTATAGACAATTATAATTAATCCAAAGGCTTAATTAATTTCCTGTGGTTCAGTCTGAATGCAATGGAAAGATTAAATCAGTGTATTTTGTGGAACTCACTCCCTGAGTACCAAATGAAATATGAAGGCCAAATGAGCATGCATAAAATTCTTGAGGACATAATGATTTCCCAAAAGCCACTCAATGAGTCTAAACATGCAACTTTCTCACCTGCTGGTCTCCTGTATCTTCTTCTTACCCTATACTAGACTGCTTTCTTCAAACTCCAAAGAAGTGTCTGTTTATGGTTTTCCATACAAACCAGTTTTTGCTTCAAAGGGACTTTTTAAAATTTTTCATACTCCTTCTGTTATCCTGTTTCTTAACACTTACCTTTTGGAAAAAAAAGTCCAACACAAACCAACTAACTCTTCCTCATGAGTAGGAGGAGGTAGAACTTTTAGTTTTACTCATGTCCGCAAGGACAGAAATGCTGGCACAATGGAGCAGACAGAAAATGAGAACTGGAGAAAAGGTAGAACCACTTGTTTTGTGGTTCTCACAGTGCCAGTTTATGCTGCTATGAAGTTATGAAAATACAATGTAAGAAATACAGTCTGAGATGTGAAGTGTGTAGAAATCTACAGCAAAACATCTGAATAAAGTGAGAAATATTTTAGATTCAATTATCATAAGTAGATTAAAAATTACAATCTTTAATTTGTTCACTCATTTCATGCTTAATGCCTGTCATATATTGACACTTTAATGAGAGCCTGTCTACCCAAAACATTATTGCAAGCATGGAAAGAATGCTAGGCTGTGCAGACAAAATGAGATGGATTGGTTGAGAGCATATGTCAGGACAGAAAGACAGATCTTCCAGGCTCTGGATGGTTGATGAAGTCCTCTGACAGCTACAAAAACTTCACTCAAGGTTCTGGAATATATGACTGAACCATGATAATCAGATAAACACCCAGTTCACTAAAACTTCTATTTCTTATATAGAGGTCATTACAGGGAAACCACACTCAATTTTACTTGAGTACTCTCTCCAAATGTGACTCCCTACAAACTCCAATACACTGACTTCAGTTATGCAGGCAGTTGAAAGTTTTGAGCTTTTTATACATACCAGAAAAAATCACATTTATAGATGCAGATTGGATCCAGTTGGTTTTGTAACTAATCAAATTACGGTTATATTGGTATGATTCAAAATATTGTCTGAAATCAACTAGAAAAATAATGTAATAGACTCCAATAGAAGAACTGATAAATAAACTATACAAACTCATAGAATAATTGGAGGTGAACTTGTCCATTGATCTGTGAAGGGATTTGGAATGCTACTGTTGAAATTGGCTGTGGGCAGCTCAGTCATCTGAAAATTACTGGCTATATTTGGAAAAATAAACTAAAATAAGTATACGGTAAATAAAGTTGTACATTTTTTCCGTATTAAAAAATGTATTTTTGGGAAAAAATTTCCTTAGAAGTCATATGTTTTCTTTTCATCTAGTTATAAACTGCCCCACTCTTTATATGAAGAAATAACTAAGAAATTTGTGTAATTTAACTCTGTATAATAATTTTAAGCTTTGAAATGAGTAAAACATTCTGTACTGTAGCTATTTTAATCTTGTTTCTGTACTAGATAGCTCAGCTGTGCAAGCTACAATATTGATTCATCTGGGTGGAATGAAATATGACTAGCAGTAGTGATATAGAAAATTCTGTTGATCTGATTTCCTATCCCTGCCACTGCTCCTGACCATGAATACCTTAGATTCCAATAGTTCAGTTGAAGAGTGAAAAAAAAGGCTTTGAGATAGGAGCAGTAGCTTCAAACCTCTTGCAAATTTAAGCTCGTGGTTTCCTTATTGTGGTAGTACAACTCCCCTTCCTCCTTGGTGCCGCTCTAGAATCTCACAAGAATCACAAAACAACCTGAGTTGGAAGGAACCCACAAGGATCATTGAATCCAACTCCTCCCCTTGCACAGGGCAGTCCCAAGAGTCACACATGTGCCTGAGACCATTGTCCAAAAGCTTCCTGAACTGTGCCAGGCTGGTGCTGTGACCACTTCCCTGGGGAGCCTGTTCCAGTGCTCAAACACCCTCAGGGTGAGAAAGCTTTTCCCGATATACAACCTAAACCTCTCCTGACACAGCTTCATGTCATTTCCTCAGTCCTGTCACTAGTCACCAGAGAGAAGAGATCAGTGCCTGCCCCACTACCTTCTGCTTGTGAGGACGCTATAGACCATGATGAGGTCTCCCCTCAGTCTCCTCTTCTCCAGGCTAAACAGACCAAGTGACCTCAGCCGCTTCTCATACAGCTTCGCCTCCACACCCTTCACCATCTTCGTTGCCCTCCTTTGGATGCTCTCCAGTTGCTTTCTATCCTTCTTATATTGTGGTGCTCAAAACTGCCCCCAGCACTGGAGGTGAGGCTGCCCCAGTGCAGAGCAGAGCGGGACAATCCCCTCCCTTGCCCAGCTGGTGATGCTGTGCCTGATGCCCCCCAGGATACAGCTGGCCCTCCTGGCTGCCAGGGCACTGCTGATTAATATTCAACTCGGCATGGACCAGGACCCCCAGGTCCCTTTCCATGGTGCTGCTCTCCAGCCTCTTGTTCCCCAGTTTGTACATACATACAGGGTTGCCCCATCCCAGGTACACAATCCAACACTTGTGTTTCTTAAACTTCAGTTGGTGATTGCCCAGCCCTCTAATTTGTCTGTGTCTCTCTGCAGGACCTCTCTGACTTTGAGGGAGTCAATGGTTCCTCCCATTTTAGTATCGTGGGCAAGCTTACTATACGTTAGAGTCCTGTGCCCAGGTTGTTTATGTAGACATTGAAGACCACTGGCTCTACAATGGAACCCTGAAGAACACCTTTAGTGACAGGTCGCCAGTCTGATGTCACCCCATTCACTATGAACCCTTGCACCCAAGCCATGAGCCAGTAGCTCATCCATTGTATGACATGTTTATCCAGGTATGTGCTGGACATTTTGTCCAGAAGGATCCTATGAGAGACAGCATTGAAAGCTTTACTGATATCAAAAATATTATATTAACTGGCTTACCAACTGCTTACATTACCTATAGTGCAGTGATACAGTGATATCACTGTGTATAGTCATTAGAACATGGAAGCATAAAAAATATAAATTATAAATGTCACTGTGAATAGTTTGCTTTCATATTTAAAATATATAAAGAAACATGACTTTCTTTCTTATTCATGCCTTTTCCTCCCAAAACATAATAAGCAGCACACTGAAATCTCCAACCTATTTTCCACGTTCAAGTCCAGGAGCCAAGACATCATGATGAAATTATGTTTTCAACAGACTCCTTTATTGCATCCAAAGAAATTCAATTCAAAATATTGTAATAATAGTTTGAGTGCCATCACTTTAGCTTTAAAAGTACGATGGGAACAATTATGCACACCTGTCTTAGCCTCAAGGATGAAGAAATAAACGTAGGAAACAACACCTCCAGAGAGCTTCATCAAAGACTTGGAGGCAGAAAACAGGGCTTACAATACCTTTTATCCCAGCCTTGACAGATGACGTCAGATTCCAGACCCAGCAGTGGCATTTCTTAACTGCTCAGACCTTGAAAACATGCGTTGGAACTACTGTGATTCAAGTGTTCGTCTCTGAAATGTTTCTTTTCCTAGAACATCTCTGTGCTCATGCTGTTACATTGCAGATTATTTACAAATGCCCTGGCTGAGTGGATGATGATGTTTACTCTGCATCAAGCCTTTCAATATCCTCATTCTAAGAGCAATGCTATCTTACATGTTAAGGGCTAAGCTGCAGCACTCAGAAGAAATAAAGTATCTTTTTTGTTTGAAAGATGCTGCCAGTTCTGCACAAACACAGAGGAAACTGTCATAACACAATCTATGTGCCAGAGTAAAGCTATAAAACACTTACTAAAATACATGGTTCATAAGACAGTTGAAGAAATTTACTTACATAAATGCAAGGTAGAGACCTGAATATCTTTTCACATTTATAAGAGATGTATGTTTAGCAAATAAAATTAATTTTCATTCAACTAATTCCATCCTACATTATGGCATCAATTATTTTACCTTTTGTTAGGAAAGGATTCGGCTGATACAAGGGCTTTGTCTGCTTTCGGGAAATTATTCCCTTCCAGTAACAGTGATCAACTTTCTCACATGAACTCACAGATCTTGTAGTATAGTCCATTTCAGATATCTCTGAAAAAACAAATGAATCAATTTAAAAAAACCCTCAGACTAATAATAAACTGTCCTTGCTCAGTTTTAAAATGAAACCCGGTTTTGCAGAATCAGTTTTTGCAGAATTGCATTTTAGCAGGATTCTGTCTCTACTCATTCTTTAATTGGACATATATTTCATTTCTGTCACTTCCTTAGGGATTAAAATATATTTGCCAGTGAGATTCAATATAAGCAATTTTTATGATTGTCCAATATTTAATCTCCATGTAATTGACAACTAATTGCTGTTGATATTTAATTGCATGATTTTCTAAAGATCTCTTTTTTTAAAGAGCTTGTGGTACAGGTCAGTAATATTCAGAACATGCTTCCCATGTACATTCATTTCAGGATCCCAATGAAGATGATGATGAAGATCACTGAAGAGGAAGATGATTCCTACCCTAAGTGTTCTGACTAATTGTGCAGTGAGTTTACTGCTGCTGTTTACACATACAGCCTATACAGGCTCCTCGCTTATGACAGTGCAAAACCTATCAAATGCCCATAATGTACCTGTTCTGCTTGACCTATACATAATTGTAGACAAGTGAAAAAAGCACCGATGAATTTAATTATATACAAATTTGGATATGTATATTTTTCCTACTAAATCAAATTCTGCTGGTTGCATCTGCTGTGTCATAATGAAGAGTGGAACTACCAGAGAATGACATCTTCTGCCTTCAGATGCTCCCTTCAGCCTGTGTGGGGTACTAGTGAAGCACTCTTGTGACTGTGTTTGATGTAGTCTGGACATTCTGAACAGGAATAAAATGTTTTGAGTGCCCTTTTAGTTGTGGGGCACACAGTTCTCTCAGAGCTGGAGGGGAAGGTTATTACATGGAAAACATACCATTCTCTGTTCTTATCAGATACTCAAGTCCCAGCACTCTCTGGCACTTCCAGCATTATCACACATAACCTTTTCAAGCATTCATCTGTTTTTCTCTATTTATCCTCCTCAGGCCTGTACTGTACTCTGCTGCTCACCCTGTTGTCTGGTAATGAAGGCCATTTGGAAACCTGTCCAAAGGACAGTGTGATATGGTCAGGAACACACAGTGTTGGCCCAGAAGCACAGTTGTCAGACTGTACTTTGGAGGATGGGTTAAAGGGGCTTGTCACTGTAACAGTGACCTCCTGAGGCTGTGTGTCTTTTGCACATCTTTTGGCATTTCCCATGGATAATTTGTGTTGAAGAGAAAACATAGTGCTTTTTCTGCTACGTTACCCTTGTGAGGAAGAGCTTTATCTGTGTGACACTGATGTCTGTGTAACTCAAGTCACACCAACAAAGTGCTTATATAGCTTGGGTTATAAGATATCTATGTAACCTTAATATCAATATAACCCAAATCATGACCTTTTATCAATGTGACTTAAAGAATATCAATGTAACCTTAAACATAGCTTTCTATATAGCCTAAATCATAACTTCTACACCTATAACTTCATGCTTATAACCTACCTATAACCAGATGCTTATAACCTAAATGATAACTTTTCATACCCATATAATCTGAGTAACTTTTTATACAATGTAACAGCTAGTATGTAGCTAAGTAGTTGCTTATGTGAAGAAAGGAAAAAAAAAAATAAGAAGAGATAGCTTAACAGGTGTATAGCTTTAGAGATAAGTAAGTGTAATACTAACGAGAAATTGGCAAGCCAAAGCCAATTATCCACAAAACAAAGAATTTAGACCGGTTAAGACCAGACGGACCGAAGAGCATCGTAACTGCGCATGCCTCGAAGACAAAGTTGAAAAGTTCAAGTGCGAAGAAGACTTTAGAAGCCTTCATCAAAGACCCCCGAAGACCCCCGAATTGGGGAGGTGCATGCGCAGTGCAAAGAATTATCTAATAACCATGAGATCATGCTATGTAAATTAGTTCCGGCGCGTATGTGATGATGCTGTAATGACATAGCAACCTTTAGCGAAATTTTACTGTATAAATATGGCACCGCACTTGACAAGGGTGGGTGAGTTAGGAGGAGATATCCCCCTCACCACCAGCGCTGCAATAAACAAATACCTGCTCTATAGACATCGGTCTATGGGGATTTATTTCCAGCCTATCTCTCGGGCATCAACACCCATCACACAGAGGGCGGTCAGGAGGAACTTGAGTCTGTTCTCTCCCATGGGTCAGGGACACACCATGGGTGCCAGATCCCGGAATGCCCAGAGTCCTTCCTCCACCCCGACCGAGTTGTGCGAGACAGACACCAAAAAAACCCTCAAGCTCCAAACCCCTAAGTATTTATGGCGAACCCAGAAGAGAAATAAACATTTGTTTTGGTGAAGGACGTGGTTAGGTTTTGGAGAGCTTGGCATTATTATACAGTCAGGATCATTATGGGGTCACTATGTCCGAGTACTAGAAATTACTATTAGTATAGTAATTTGGTATTATACAGCTTTTAATTTTTTTTTTTAATTTTAATTGCGTGATTCTGCGTGTTGCCAGGACATTTATAACATACTGAAACTAATCCCTCCCAGAAGGTCCTCAACACGAGCAGCCGTGAGCTCTAGCTTTGTGTTTCACGCTTTATGTTTCACAGTCACACAAGCGGGGCGCAGGGTTTACCCCAGCCCGGCGCTGAGGGGGCGCGGGGCCGCGCCCTCAGCCCCGACGGCAGCGCCCGCC